>JAJMJL010000002.1:0-600000 GCA_030563645.1 Saturnispora halmiae | reverse complement strand
GTTCCAATTTTTATCGATTCTAATTGAATTTACATATTCTCCTCCTTTAAAAGATTCTTTACTCAATATAAGCGCTTGGATATCTTCAATTTCAGAGGTTGGACCACAAACATCATTTATTTCTTGAATATTCAGATAAAGGCCAGGTTTGACTAAATTCATAAATTTCTCTACATTTGATCTTCTAATCTCAAACTTCTCCATGAACTGTGCATAAGTTTTATTTTTCAAAAGCTGTGGTCCTGTTATTCCCACAATTAGACAATTTTTCGTTAGAAACGCCGAAATTGTTAAAAGTATCCGATGTCCATCGTGCAAATGATCAAATGTTCCACCAACTGCTGATGTTTCGAAATACTCTTCTTTCAAACCATTTTGCTCTAAACTAACCACATTTTCTGGGTCATCATGGATCTCCAGACATTTCACTTTATTCAATAATTTTGGTATATGTTGCACATTAACAGATGGTGTATGCATCAAAACATCGCATTCTTTCGGAATATTTATGCAATTCTCGTTGTATAGTATGACAGTAACTTTTGAAACCTTCTTGCCGGTTATCTCTCTTGAAATATCATAAATATTTGTCAAACATTTCATGAATAATGTATGTGACATATGTTTGTCTACAATTGTAATAAACAAATGGTTGAAACGGGTTTCAAATGCTGATCCTAAAGTGTTTCTTGCATTTCTTAATGTACGAACGTTTGAAGGAGAAACAAATAACAATGCAGAAGACATCAATAATTAATTGAAAGAATAAAATACTTTTCTGTTAACATATTTACTTTTGATAAAACTTGAATTTAATGGCAGAGGTTCCCATAGACGATTTCAAAGATGAAAATTATCAAAGGGAACAGTGGGAGAAGCTGGAAAATAGTATCATACGCAATTTAAACGCTTTGAGTACCTCTAATATCAAAGAAGTTATATATTCATTTTTTCAAATTGATATCGTGAAAGGACGTGGATTATTTACAACGAATCTCTTGAAATTAGATGGGTCAAACGCATCTAAGCTAATGACATATGGATGCCTAGTTTCAGTTTTGAATTCAAAAATCCCTGAACTCGGGGATCTATTAATTAAAAGGTTGATTATAAAATATAGAAAATCAATAAGAAATCCAGCTGGGTTTGACTATTCTAGGCTTTTGGTTAAGTTAATTGGACAACTAACAAATTTTTATGTGTCAAATCCACTTCTTGTTTTACAAATAATCGTTGACTCACTAGAAAAACCAACAGATTTTAGTCTGGAATTGGTTTATGAATTATTGAATACTTGCGGACCGCAATTATTAGATGATCAGCCAGATTCAGTTGATAAGATATATCAAAAACTTAGAATAATTTTATCAGAGGGATTGGTCGAAAATAAAGGACAACTGATAATTCAAAAATGTATAAAAATAAGAAAATTAGATTTCGAAACAAGCGAACAAATACCGGATGAGTTAGACCTTGTTGAGCAAGAAGATCATATTACTCATTTAATATCTTTGAATTCTGACTTGGATTACCAGGAAAATTTGGATAAATTTGAGTTCGATCCAAACTATGAACTACATTACAGAGATTTTATCAAATTAAAAACTGAGATCTTAGGAGACGAAGATGATGAAGATGATCAAAATGGTGAAGAAGGTGCTATCAAAAATTTGCAAGAACTAGATGTTTCCAACTTTAATGAGGGTGCACTTAGTGGAAGTCCAACTGTTGATGTTTCTACTAATGATGAAGAAAATTCAAAACCTACTCTAGAACATATTGATTTTTCAGAAACAAAGCTGTTGGAATTTCAGAAAAGGATATATCTTACAATAATGTCAAGTTTGGGACCTGAGGAAGCAACTCATAAGCTAATGAAAGTTGTTCCTATTGATCCTAACAGAAAGGAATATATGTTAGTTGATATGCTTGTCAAATGCTGTACTCAAGAAAAGACATATTCTAAGTATTATGGTTTGATTGGAGAGGAACTTATAGTCAAACGGGGAAAGTGGCCTGAGGCTTTTGATAATGTTTTTCGGGATACATATGAAAATTGTGGAAAATTCGAAACAACGTTACTCAGGAATATTGGCAAATTCTGGGGCCATATGTTTGCATCTGATAAGATGGGCTGGGATGTCTTAAGCTGTGTTAAATTGACTGAGGATTCCACTACTTCTTCAGGAAGAATCTTGTTGAAATTCATTTTTCAAAAAATGCTAGAAGAATTAGGAGTTAACAAACTGGTTACTAGATTGAATGAAACATATATCCAAAAACACCTTGAAGGAATATTTCCATATGAAGATGCAGAACATTTGAGGTTTTCCATCAACTATTTTACTGCTATTGGTTTAGGTAAATTGACCGATCGTATGAGACAAAGCTTACAATCATTACCTCCACAAATAACGCATGGAGATATTGACGATAGAGGGCGTCACAGGTCTCATTCATTTTCAAGCTCTTCTTCAAGATCATCTTCCAGTGATAGAGGTGAATCATATTCTAGGTCACGGTCCCCTTCTGCAGATAGAAATAAGAGCTATAGAGAAAGACTACCAACTAGACCGGGAAGCAATCTTCCTACAGGACCGAAAAGTTTTCGTAAAGAAAATGAGCCATATACAAAACAGTACAATAGGGGAAACGGAAACTACAATAGAGGTAGAGAAAACTATTATCGTAGGGGTAATAATCGTAATGGTAACAATAACCGTAAATTATGATTAATTTTATACGAAATATCTACACATTTAATAATACTGAATAAATTTGAAGTCCCTTATGCTTTATGATTAAGCATATTCATCATCGCCGGTCATTTTTTCTGTTGGCTTGTTGGCTCTGATGATAAAACATTGGTGGTTTTAGAGATATTTTAAGAAGTCTTATCAGTACTCCATGGATGCTTGCCAACTGGAATAGACAAGCTATCAGAATCGCCTCTAAGATCAACTTCCGATAACCCTACTACAGCGCCAAATTTGTGATATCTTTCCATATATTTAGCTCTTCTATTTTGTGACATTTCTACTAATTTAGGAAAATACGCATCGTGGTTATATTCAAAGTCAACTATTCCATTGAAGTCTTTGTCTAATTGTTCCTTGACAACAAAGTCTGCAAAGTTTGCGTCAAATACCAATTTCTCTCTAGTTAGTGGATCAATAAATGGATAAATTAATTTGAGAAATGCTCTACCCAAAAATGGAATGTTTGTAAGCAGAGCTTTACCCAAACGCTCTGGATAATGGGTTTGCAAAATATGTAAAACTTCTCTACCAACAGAGATTGGTGGGACTTTAGAGGTTTCAACATTGGATGCGATTTCCGGATGTTGTTTGAAATCAATGAGTAAAGCAAGTGAGTCTTGACCAGATGGCATAAAATCAATTACTCTTTCCAGAAAGTATACTAAATGCTGAACTTGTCTATGAGAGGTTTTGGTATTCTGTCTGCCTGGCTTTAAATACAAACATGGACGGGCATCGTTATCAAAACCAAGAACTACCTCCTTACCCGTTAGACTCTCTGGCTCTACCAATTTCGAAGTAACTATGTTTTTAGATTCGTCAATTTGGTGATTAATCCCAAATTCTCTTCTCCATGCAAGAGTACCTGTGATTCTATCGATCGCATTTTTAACATCCCATTTGGTAGCTCGGAGATATCTCAAAATACATTCTCTGGTGACCCAAGCCTTCTCGTCATCAGAAAGAGGGGTCATCTCATGGGAATCATGTTCTTTTGTGGCAACAACCAATTCATCATTCTGAAAATGACTCAAAACCTTCAGGTAAAGTTCATCTTGATCCTTTGTAAGTTCCTTCTCTTTCGGAGGCTGCACGCTTTGTACCGGTGATTCAAATGGAATTTCTACCTTTAAGTAATCGACGTGTTCGATCTCTTCCGAAGGCTGTTTCTTCTTTCCGAACCCAAACATTTTGTTAAATAACAACAAACTTATTCGACGCGTCTTGTAATACTTCTCCACTAAATCTTCAATAGATCGCCAAATTGCTCATGATAATAAAAACATGCCTCAAGCGCCGAGTTTCTTCAAACGACCAAATAAACTCTTTTTCTTCTTATCTTTTTGGTCATCTGTGGATTTTTCTGAATCCTTAGACCCAAAATGAAGATGGTGTTTATGGGTATGAATATGATTTGTTAGTTTAGTTTGAATTTTTTGAGAAGGTTTAGCGGCATCTGCTAAAAAGGAAGGTGGTTGAATGATGGAGCTTTTCTCATTCAATTCAAAGTTCAAGTTTTCGGAATCCATTTCGTTTATATCACCAATCATATCCAGCACGGAATAAACTTGATCGGTACCAATGTAAATATCATGATTGATCTTATCTTCCATACTTCCAATCATACTCAATTCTGATGCAGTCAATCCTCCTGCTGCAAAAATATACATACGAGGTTTTTGCCTGTTTGTGCTTGAAAACTTCAGTTTGGACTCAAAATTATATGACAATGAGGAAGAAGAGGAATCATTCATCAAAACCTCTCCCTCGTTAGCATATGGAAATGTCTTTGAAGCTTCATCAGTTTCGGTTTCGTATTTGCTCACAACTTTAGTTTTAGTTGTGTAACTTTCAGGTAATGACCTATTGGCAAGTTTTTCAATAATGTTACAATAAGATGGAACAAATGCAGTGACATGGTTTGAAGAGCCGTTTGGTCTTGTCTCAAAAAATGTCATGGGTTCTGTTTTTATTGTTAAATCCTTTTTAAATATTTGCAATCCCATAGAATTCAACAGTTCAAGATTAATCATCAACTTTTCGACGTTCTTTGGTAATGAAAACATCAATAGCTTTCTCATATCGGCTCTTATAATTCCACCTCTACTCAATGCATAAATGATCAGCAATCTAATCTTATCAAAAATATCGTCGTCATTTAATGACACTAAACACTTCAATAAGCCTTCTGTTGGACTCATCAAATGAGAGGATTCCTTTGGTGATCCAATGTATAAAGCACAAATTGCTTCATATTCTCTTAACATTGCCAACTTGCTGGTATCCTTTATTTCATTACAAAAGTTGATATGACCGTTAACTAAACTCTTTAATTGATTGTGTTTTTCAATACGCAATTTATCACGTAGCGTTTGGGTAACATTCCAAACTCTTCTTAGTTCTTGAAGTCTTTTCTTTTGTTCAGGTGATAAATTTCCTGATCTCCAAAGCTGTTCGAGTTCTTCCAATTCCTGTAGTTGGTTTAATCGTTGACTTTCTTTTTCTATTTCAAATGTATATTTTTTCAATCCGGACAGTACTTGGGGTAATGAGCTATCCTTAAGATTTTGATAGATCTCATCGTGTATATCAAACACAATCTCATTCTCAATTTTCTCATTCGAACGTGTAACTGCATTATATTTATAAGTCATCAAAGGATATGCCCCAGGCTCTAATTCCATATTCAAAACAAAATCATAAACAAAATACCTGTATGAATCATAATGACAAAGAGCATCAAACATACCCATAGTTCTATCGGTAATCATAAAAATAGTTCTATTACTTGATGGATTGAAATTAACATTTGATCTAGCATATTCGAGAAGCCGGTTTTGTAATTTCTTGGCCAATGTTCTGGCAATTTCAGAGTTGAAATATCTGATGACAGGTAGCTCATTAAAAAGAACACACATGCTAACCATAGAGTTGACAGCTTTTTCTATTTGATATTCTTTCAACGCATTTCCTCTATGTGACGATTTTGAATAATATGCAGGAATTGATGGATAAGCTCCGGTTACAAATAAATGAGGTTCACATGGAGAAAACCCCAAAGAATAACATGTCTGCGGTTTAACCCTCATAAACTGTTCTGCAAAGTTGGGATTCTGCATTAGATAATTCAAAGGATCATCGTATTTTCCAGGCAAGAACAAAATTGTAGCATTATCGTATCTCTTTCCTCTTGAATAATCCATATTCAAACAATCTATCGAGTACCTTCTATATGGGTCCAATAAATATATTGCATGCTGGCTTGTGTCCTTAGACCTATCCGAAGAATCGATCAGATTGAACGTATAAAAAACATTCAAAATATCATCCTTGAACAGTGCTCTAATAATAGGCTCTGTTGTATGGTCAACAATCAAATGCCTTGGAGATGGTATATGCGAGATCTCTGACTCAAATGCCTTTTTCTGTAATGCAATTAACGACGAGTTCTCCATTCCTACTAAGAATCACTGATTTCTCGATTTAGTTTGTTTGCGCTCATGATGTTTTCATATCATATTCTAAATATACAAATTCTAAAAGAAATGCGTGTAGCATCTGGAGTCCTCATGAACTTCCATTGTAGCCTTCAATTCATTGAGTTCGGCCTTTATTTCAGTGGCTAGTCTTGGAGTCAAACTATTGCAAGTTGCGACATCCGGTTCTCTATCATATTCATCTTCACCATAAGTTTCATAAAGAAGAATTCTAGAGGAAAATTGCACCTTTGGGAGATCTTCTTTAGACCCAAACAATTTTCCAAATGAAGCAGTTGATTTGTTTCTACGTTTGTTTAACTTCTTTGGCTTAGTTGTTGCTGGCAGTGAAGTTGTAGACAAATGGGCAAAATCGTTATTATTCAATCTTTGCATAAATCTTTTGGATTTCTCTATTGGACTGGCGTGGTTTGATGCCGGTAAATCATCATAGCTCTGGCTGTAATCGTAAAATGGATTTGTCTGTGAATATCTATTGGAATCATTCTCAATGTTATGGTGTTGATTGTATTGAGGTGCTAACCTTGGAACAAATGATGGAGGAGATTGTAGTTCTGGTAATCGTTGCTGCTGAAATTCATTTGCAAAGTCATTATTAAACCCGTCATAGTTTCCATCATCATTAGTTTCATATACATTCGCAAACAATGAATTTTCGGAATCTGATGGTACAATTCCTGAGTTTAACTGGGTCATTGATCCCATAATGGCATCTTGGGTAGTTGATTTCAGTGAGTTATGTAGAGATGGTCCCTTCAGGCCTTTGAAAGAAAACGAAATTCTATTTGCTTGAGAAGAATCTGGAATAAACGCATTACTATGAGATTCAATTTGCTCTTGCTCAAAATTAGTCTCATTTCCAGCTGGGGAGAATGCAGAATTTTGTTGAAAGTAATCTTCTTCTTCCCTAATGATGTCTTCTACACTTTCTTTCGAAACTTGCCTTTGCTTTGGTGCAATGTATTCAACTGGGGAGTCGTACCTATTAAAAGCAACTTTGGATACAATCGGTAATTCAAAAGTCTCCAGACCATCTTCATAACCATAATAATCCGCATCAACGCCTAAGTAATCATGAACCGGTGATACTGGTTCTGAAACTTTTTCCAATCTTTTTGGGGATTCCAACGTGTGTCTTAATGGTGAATAAGATTTTGGTACTTGATGACTATTCTTCACAGGAGATACAATCTTTCTTGGTGGACTGAAGTTAGTAGCAAAACTAGTATCAATGTCAAAATTAGTATTCAACAATTCATCATCATCGTCATCAAAGTTTATCATTTCAATTAAATCACTTAAATCTTGATCAATGTCTAAGTCGGCATTGTTTTTATCTTTAGAAGACAATGGAGAAGAAGTATATGCTTTGAGAATACTTCCAGTTCGGCTGGCATTACTAAAAGAATCTTGAGCTGGAAACGAAGGGCTTTTCACCAAAACCGAACCATCTGGCAAAACCATTTCATCAAAATCATCTTGTTCTTCATGCATAATTTGGACAATCGACTTCTTGTTTGAAGAGGTGGAGCGTATTGAGCAAGATGCTTTGGCTGATTTGACAGATCTCATTGACCTTGATCTTTCTAATGTAACAATTGATTCAATCTCATTTATATTCAAATTCTTTGGAAATAAATCATCACCAATGTGAAACCTGTTCGGGCTGGTTGTAAATGAAGCAACGGTTAATGAAACTGGAGTACGTTCCACCAATGTGTTCGGTGTTACCCCGACAGGTGTGACATCCTCATTAAATTGCTCAACAAATATATTTGGAGGGGTCACCGGTTGATTGGCTTGAGAAACTGTGTTTTTAGCTATTTCAACATTCTCTGGTTCGTAAACAGAGGAAGCTTGTAAATTTTGTGAATATTCTCCACTTGCATTAGTAATACCGGTTTCATCAACACTTAAATCAACAACTTTTTCAATTGATTCGTTTACTATCGGAGAAGCATATCCTGTAACTGCCGATTGACTATTTTGATAATCATCATGACTTTTAATACTAAACTGTTGAACAGAAGACTTCCTAGTTATAATTGGTTCTTGAGAATATGATGAAACAATATTTTGAAATTGGAAGGAATTCGAAACATTTGAATTAAAATTGTTATTGAAGCCACCTTCATCGATCGCAGGTGTAGAATCTAGGCCATATGATGCCAGTAGTGGAGTTTCATTAGGCGTTGTTTTTTCTGGTTGCGGATGATCCAGTAGCTCAGAGTTTGTTACTAAAACAGATTGAGAATGCTTATGTGGTGACAATTGCTTTGGGGTCAATTTTCCAAGCGAGCTAAAAGACATTGTTCTTGATTTCTTATGAGTTTTAGGGGTTTGGGGAGTTTTGGTCATTTTTGGTAATTCAGGCTCCTCTCTTGCCAAGCTTGTTGTTGAACTAAAAATTGACTTTCTCCTCCAACTTGATAATAAACTTCTTGACTTTTCCTTCTTTTCAGCAGCTGGAACTTTATTATTTGAGCTTTCCAAGCTTCCAAAATTAAATGATTTTGGTCTTGAAGCCTGCTCTTTTGTAGAATTATTGGATGATTCATCTCTCTTAAACAACCCTTTGAAGGTCAATTTGCCCTTTTTTGGCTTGTTGTTAGATGGCAATTTCACTGATCCTGAAGACTTCTGACTAGAATCATGAACCTGTGGGAGCGCTTTTTCAAGATGGACATTTGACGTTAGATTTGGGGGTTGATTCAATTTTTGAGGTAATTTGACTTCTGGTGAATAGTCAATTAGAGGTGAATATGCCTGGGAGCTGGAAACAGGAATTGAACTTGTTTGATTGTGCTCTTTTTCTTGTTTTTGCGCCCCAAACTCCTTTTGAGAATTTGATATTTCATTTTGATATTGAGCTTGTTGAATTTTTGGATTAACAGTTTGTGGTTGAACTTCGGTCATTTCATTGAAAATTGGTGAATTGACATCCAGAACCGGAGTCAACCCAAAATTAAAATGGGGTTGAACTTCTTGGTTGCTATCATCATCGACAATCCTCATTGAAAATCTGTTGGTGGCATTGTGAAGAAATGGGGATTTTAAACTATGGTCACTTGAAACTTTATTTTCTTGAATTTCTTGTGGTTTCTGTTGCACTTTTACAGAGGGAACAAAGCTGAAGTCCGAAACCATTGACGCATCGTTATCATACCCAATTTCCTGTACTGAATCATCAATTTCTGGATCTTCTTGTCCTTCGTCTTCATTATAACCAAAAAATCCGTTGTCAAATTTTGGTGTCTTGATATTTCCCAAAGTAAGTTGCTCACTGAAAACACTTAAGCGATTTATTTGTTGCTCTTGCAATACTTCTAGTGGAGCAGTTGGGCCATAATTTTCAGAAGGATTTCTTTGCGGTGAATAGCTTTCATAAATATCTGTGTAATTATATCCACTACCAGTAGTTGATGACTTCGATATATTTACTTCGCTATCAATAGTATTCATTTCTTCTTCATTTTCCTGTTTACATTCTTCAACTTGATATGTGTGATTTTGTTCGACGTTTGAAAAGCCAGTGGTATCATATTTTGTATGGAAGGTTGATTCGCTCATTAATGGAGGACTATTTAAATCAATCAAATCAAGTTGTTCTGTTGCAGCTAAATTATTCGGTATTTGGTAAGTTTCATTGGAAGTTATTGTGTGAGAAGTGTAGAATGTATTAACAGAGTGATTTCTTTTAATTGCATTATCGCCATTAAAAATAGTTTCATGCTCAGAATCTTCAGCAATTTCAGCCAGAGCTGGAATAGTGAGTGTTGAGCTATTAACTTTGGAAGTTAAAATATCAGAAAGCTTTTGCAATGAAGGACTTGCCACCATACCAAAGTTATGTGTAGGAATTTCATTTTCAAAAGCAAAACTCAAATCCTGGGTTTGGACTTCTTCAGCATCAGCATCTGGTGTTTCATCTTTAATTTCTCTCCATGATGGTGAAATTATTATAGATTTTCTAATAAAGTTTGCATGACTTTCATTGGATGTTTGAGACCCCTGGTTGAAGAATTTCAAACCCGAAATGTCTGGCTGTTTTTGCTGATGCTTTTGTTGTTGGGCGGACATTTTATAAGGTGAGTCCGTGCTAGTTTGAAACGAAGATGAACGGTCAAAGTCACGGAAGTCTTCGTCTGTAGTTGAAGTTGATGAATTGGAGTCTGTCTGAGAGTGTTTGTCAATCACGTTTGATGGTGTATTGCAATTTAAAGCAGTTGACATTGTTAACAAATCGTGTACTGTAGCTGTTATCTGGGATTTGAGATGGTTCAGCGAACTTGCCTGACTGTTTCTCTCTTTCTCTGAAGAAAATGTTAAGCAAACGATGTTTGATAAACCTGCCACCATTTCCCAAACGGGAAAATTACAGAAACGCGTTTGACACGACGCGTCACAAATACCTGGAAACCCTACAAATTAAAATATCTCACTTCAATGCTCAGTTGATAGAAGAAGGCTTCTTCAAATGGTTTTAGCATGCTGTCAGTCTATACTGAAGCCTTTAGCACATTAAAAACGGATATATTTGTGGTTGTTCATGCTAAAAAATATCAACATTCTCAAAATTATGCCTGTTTTCAATACTTGGATCTTCAAAGGCAACAAAGATCATCCTTATCGAAATACAATATTCATCATGAAAAAGTGTACTGCATATTTACTTGAGAGGTTTTTTTCTTTTGTTTATACAGTTTTGAAAATATGAAACATCTTTGTCACAAAGCTGCTTGGCATTTCTGTCAAATTGCATATAATGCTTTCGAAAGCAAAGTTATTTAAAACCAGCTCAATATTTGCCTTTTTGACTTTTCACATATCTTTGATCTCTATATAAGTCAAGTAACTTGAGTAAGCTAAGTAACATGAAATTGTTGAATTTGATCAAATCATTCCGTTCAATAGATACCAACGAATCGAAACAAGGCAGTAGTCAAGGTTTAGTACAAGCTTACCAATTGGAAACTTCAATTTCTGCCTCTTCATATAAGAGCATAAGCAGTAATTCACATGAAACAATAAAAAGGCCATTTGCCTTTGGTGATAATATTTTATTTAAAAGGGCCAGACGTGAAGAAAGCCGAAGTAGACTACTTTCCAAGCTCCAAAAGTCAACTTCTTTCAAAAAAATACAAAAATCACTTGCTTGTAACTACTTACAAACACTAAAACGGAAAACGTCAATATTTCACCATAATGACATTACACCTGTGACACCTGATTCATTTCAATTTTCAACCTATTCAAAAATGCCAGAATTACCCCATATAAGCAATTTACCATCATTACCCGAGTTGAATACACCCGAAGATTATGTACTGCCAAGATTTCATCAGAAAAATATGTTTCAAAACCGTAATTCAATTACAGAAACGTCTCTTTATTGCACTTCGTTATATTTACAGCAAATGCATTCAAAAAGCTCAAGATTAACAGTCTTAGAGGGAGATTCAGCAAAAAGCTCTCTTAAAATTGATGATAAACATACTGAACCTGATCACTCGAGATTTACTTTTGAAATTGTGAATCGTAATAACGTCATAACTTCAACCCCACAAATCGATAATAACAATTTGGATCTTCATACTCACTTGAACATAAAAAAAGTTAAAGCAAACTCTAAATATAGAAATCCGTTTCTAGATACAAATCAAGCTTCTCCATTATATCAAAAATATAAAAATATTGAGTTTCATGAGCCTATGAAGTCACCGTGCTCTTTGGACTTGGATGTGATTTCTACGGTAAATTCTAGCCAAAATGTTATTGCATCCAATTCAAATAAAAGAAATGCAAATAATAGTAACCCATTTTCAGTCTGGACTCCCCCCTATCAACATTTAGATTGGAAAATCTCTAAAGAGGATATTTTGAAAACTAAAATTGAACTAAAGGCTCAGGCTGATTCCCATTTCCCGCTTAATTTGGAAAATTCAATAAGATGCAATGATACTAGTCTTACTGTCTATGAAAATGTAAATATAGAAAGCGAAAGTATCTACGAAGGAATAAGTGCAGCAGAAATATATGACTACCAGAAAATTGCAATGTGGTCTAATTACTAAATCTTAATGCAGAGCATATAAAGCTATATTTATAATAAATTATATTGTACAAAAAATTAAATCCGCAATCAATTAATCTCTAGATCTATTTGAGCTTCTTATTCTGACTCTTCCTGTGCTTCTTCTGATTCTTCTGATTCTTCTTCTGATTCTTCATCTAAGGTTACTTCTTCTTCTAATTCTTCCTCTTCTTCCTCTTCTTCCTCTTCCTCTTCCTCTTCTCCTTCTTCTTCTTCTTCTGAACTTTCTTCTTCTTCTTCTTCATTTTCATCATTTTCATAGACAATTGAAACATCATCTTCGTCATCATGTTTACCATTGTAATCATAATCTGTTTCTTTCTCATTATGTGAATCTTCTGCCACATCAATCGCTTCATTAACATCTTCAATTGATCCTGGATTTGTAACCTCTTCTTGAATAACTGTCGCTTCCTTCTGTGGTAATAAAAAAGTTCCTGATTTCTTTGGCTGACTCTTTATATGTTTACCTATCGACTTAAGGGTGAGTTTTACTTCAGGAAAACACACAATAATACTTGGATTTAAATTGGATAATATTTCAGGTGGTGGAGTTGTTAAAGTATCTTTTTCTTTGTTATGGTCATTCACAGGTAAAGAAGAAATTGTTTTCTGAACAATTTCATCAGAATCTGTTGGTGTTGGGACATTTGCAACGTCAATTGTCTTCCCTTCTTCTTGTTGATTTATGATTTTTTCGAATGTTTGATCTTCTAAATCTCTATCATCATCCAAATCATCATACAAAAAATTCATAATTAATGATATATCTTTCAGGGGTTGTTTTTCAATCAGCCCATTATTAACTTTATTTGTAACAACCATTGTTGTATTGGTATTAATTCCGCCTGATGGGCCTAAAATTACAGGTTTCCAGATTAAGAATTCGGGATTCAATTTGATTGATCTTTTTTTATTCAAGGCTTCAAATCTTTCAATTATCATAGCTTTATTGAACATTAAAGAATAATCATAATTTTTTTCGTCTTTAGCGTTGGTTATCACCAATGAGTCTAACTGTTCAATTCCAACAACCACGTCATCATGAGACATACCTGTTAAGTTTGCTAAATCATCAATTGACAATTTCCAACTGCTCAGTCGAGACATTTTCTCGTTGAGAAGAAGCTTATAAATTGCCTTTATTATTGAATCTTTCCAGAAATTCCTGTAACTTAAAAGACCTAAATTAGACAATGGTTTCTCAGGTGTCCCTAATTTGAATTCTCTTCTAGACAAAAGATAACTAAAATCAATCAAAAAAGTTCCGAACCCTCGTCGTTGATAGATGGGTAATGTCATAATACATGATAAATTATATCCTGTCTCATTAAGTTTTTCCTTTGAAAAATAACCAACAAATTTGAAATCACCCTTTGAAAAATCAAACATGACATAAAATATAAAAGGCTCAATATCATAATAAAGGGATTTTGAATTCAAGAATAATTTGGCTATTAAACACAAGTTTTGACAGAATAAAATATTCTTTCTACCATCAATTTCGAAAATGGATATTTTTTCTTTTGTATCTCTGTAGATTTCCTGTCCGGCAGGATGAAATTTGAATGAACATTTAAGCTTATGACGCCCCAAGCTAAATGAAGAGTTGAAATATGACAAACAATGGGGGCAGATAAACATAATTGGGTTGTGTGTGCAATTGGATGGATAAGGTGCTTTGTACCAAGTGTCGATTTCATATTTATCGAAATGAATAGCCCTTAATTTATTTTTTGTATATTGGGTATTGGAATGAAACTCATTTGATGGATTGGCCATGTCTGAAGTCAAATCACTTTGGGATAACTGGATTGATTCTTTTTTCAGTGACTTGAAAAGCTCGATAGATTCGTCATCTGGGTTTGTATTATATGTATTAGCTTCTTCTTGTGTAAATACCCCTCTGTATGGGAGTTCCAACAATGATGCTTGGACCTGCTGAAAAGAACTTGATTGCTGCAAACTCAGAGGGATCGAATACTTCGTTCGTTTTCTTTCGTTGTTTGATTCAGGCAGATCCTCATAAAACATGTTTGCCGTGTTTAATGAAGCTTTTGCCGAACCCCTACGAGCTCTGCGGTCCATTTTAGTAGCAAACGATGCTGTTTTTCCTCTCTCACTATGTTGTGATCGCGTTTTGACATCAATATAAACAAGAAAAAATATTATCATAAAAATAACGGCAAAAATTAAATTTCGCGTGCTCAATCAATTGAATTTTATGTGCTAAAGGAATATTCTGTGGTAAACGCAAATGTCACGAGTGGATTTAAGACTTAATTTTGAACATGGTAACGTTTTTTTTCAAAAATTGTTTTTAAAGTTTATCTCAATTGTTTTTTCCATACTAAAAAGAAGTTTCATAATGTTCATCATAAATAATACTAAAATTAAATAAACTAAACAAAACTTTCGACTGAACCCCAAATCCTTCAAATTAAGCATTAACATTTGCTTTTATATTTTATCAGTCAAGTAAAATCGTCATTACTGCGATAGAAGCGTCACAAATATACTATTATTGGCCACGACAGAAAAAAATGTTGCAAATGTCGTCTTTGCACGCGACATTTGATTTATCACGGGATTCGATATTCTTTACATAGTAAAACATATTACACTGCAGGTTACCTCTTTTTGATGTCTTTACTAAGAAAAATGGCAAACCAAGGAAACTATCTTAAGGAAGCATATATTGCACAACTAGCAGTTCGAAGAGCTGCTATTTTGACATCAAAGGTATCTCAAGAACATATCAAAGGTGGTGGAATCTCAAAAGATGACAAGTCTCCTGTTACCATTGGTGATTTCGGCGCACAGGCTATTATTATTAACTCCATCTTGAGAAACTTCCCCGAAGATGAAGTTGTTGGAGAAGAAGATTCGGCTTTGATCAAAGAAAAGAAGATTGATGACATTATCTTCTCCAATGTTCAAAACATTCAAGAGTTGGATGCTGCAAATACTGAACAATTAGGCTCAATCAACTCAGCCGAGGAGATGTGTATTGCTATTGATAATGGTAACTCTAAAGGTGGAAGGAACGGCAGAATTTGGGCCTTGGACCCAATTGATGGTACTAAAGGCTTTCTCAGAGGTGATCAATATGCCGTATGCTTAGCTTTGATTGTTGATGGTGAAGTAAAAGTTGGTGTTGTTGGTTGCCCAAATTTACCTCATGATCTATACGATTCCAATTCTCCAAAAGGTGGCCTATTCACTGCTATCAAGGGTCAAGGGTCATATTTCCAATCTTTGGATGATGAAATTACCTTACCATTCAATAACTCCACCAAAATTCAATTACATAATGAGTTCGGAACAAGCCAAGCTAGAGTAGTCGAAGGTGTGGAAAAAGGTCATTCTTCCCATGGTCTTCAATCGCTGATCAAAGAAAAGCTTTCAATCTCCCAACCCTCTGTCAACTTAGACTCCCAAGTCAAATATTGTGCAGTCTCAAAAGGTGACGCAGAAATATATTTAAGATTACCAAAAGACTCTAAATATAGGGAAAAAATCTGGGACCATGCTGCTGGTTATCTTCTTGTTCATGAGAGTGGCGGGTTGGTAACCGATATCTACGGAAACGATTTGGACTTCGGTTTTGGTAGGACCTTGAACAGTCAAGGTGTGATTGCTGCTACAAAAACTGTTCACCCTCTGATTATATCTGCCATTAAGGAGATTATTGGAGAAAACGGAGAACGTCTCGAAGACAATATATAATTGCGTTTATGTCTGTAACATACTTAATATCATGAGCACATTTGAGACAAAGTCGTTTTTGACTTTTTTGTATTATTGTAGTTAAAATCGATCTTTAACAAACATCAATGGCTGCCAAGAGCACGGCCACAATTCAAGAAGAGGACTCCAAGTTTGTTTCTTTATTTAAGAGCTCTCCTTTGAACGATTTTTTGTATTCTTTTAAGAAAGCGCCTAATCAATGGGTAGCCAGGTATATTGTAATCGTCTTTGCGGTTATTATAAGATGTGCAGTAGGTCTGGGGTCATATTCAGGTGAAGGAACACCCCCTATGTTTGGAGACTTCGAGGCGCAACGTCATTGGATGGAAATAACAACAGGGTTACCTATGGACCAATGGTACTTTTATGATCTCCAATATTGGGGTCTCGATTATCCCCCACTAACAGCCTTCCATTCTTTGATATTGGGGTATATTGGGAAGATTTTTGACTCCAATTGGTTTGCGCTTGATGATTCAAGAGGTTTCGAATCAATTGATCTAAAATCTTACATGAGAATCACTGCTCTGGCTTCAGAATTGCTGATTTATATTCCCGCTGTAATGATGTATGTTCGTTGGATGGGAAGGAATTACAATAAAGCATCATCAATTGATCAAACTACAATTGCAGCAGCAATTTTATTTCAGCCTGCTTTGGTTATTATTGATCATGGTCATTTTCAATACAACTCAGTTATGCTTGGGTTCACACTTTTAGCATTGGATAATTTGTTGACTGATAATTTTCAACTTGCGTCAATGTTTTTTGTTCTTGCCCTTGGATTCAAACAGATGGCATTATATTATGCACCTATTTTCTTTTTCTTTTTACTTTCAGTTTGTTTGAATCCCAAAGTAAATATATCCAGATTCATAGGTATCGTCATTTCAGTTTTTATCACACTTGGATTCCTGTTTTTTCCGTTTTTTCTCAAAGGTGGTCTCATTCAAATCCAGCAAATTTTAGTAAGAATGTTCCCATTTGGTAGAGGTTTATTTGAAGATAAAGTTGCCAATTTTTGGTGCGCTACAAATGTAATTATAAAGTATCGGGAAAGATTTAGCACAAGCCAATTGAGAAACTTTTCGTTATTATTGACTTTACTAGGTATAGCTCCAGCCTGCATAACAATATTCAGAAATCCATCAAAAAGGCTTTTAACGTGGTCACTCGCTACTTGTTCATTATCATTTTACCTATTTTCTTTCCAAGTACATGAAAAATCAATATTGTTACCTTGGATGCCTGTTACACTGTTACTAAATGAAGTCGAGCCAAACTGTATTTCAATGGTCTGTTGGTTTTGTAATATAGCACTTTTTTCAATGTGGCCATTGTTAGAAAGAGATAATTTGTTTCTTCAATACACAGTTTTAGGCATTTTATCAAATTGGTTAATGGGAAACTTGAGCTGGATTAGAAAATATGCTTGTAAAATAATCCCATTTCTTTCTCAAAGACCTTTGGCAACTCCAGTTTTGCCACATTCAGCATTTTGGAAATTTATCATTGTTGGTTCGTATATATCTGCGGGAGCTTTGCAATTTGTTGAATTTTTTGTTAAACCACCAGCTTCATTGCCAGATCTTTGGGTTATTGGAAATGTTATTATATCATTCAGTTCTTTTCTGATGTTTTTCATATGGTTAAATTACAAAATAATATCTATTGGATTTTCAACTACGCCTAAACTGAAGAGCAATTGATTATTTTGATATAGGCATTCTTACCAGAAAGTTTCTTAGTTTTTAAAACTCATATACGATGATGGTGACTGCTATTTTTGTTTTAACCCAGCAGTTTTTGCATTGAGCCAAATTTTTTGCTGCTATGATTTTATTTACTTCCAATGGTGCTAATTCTTTTTTCATAAATTTCACCAATTGAGAGTATCTTTTGAGCAATAAAAGATCATGATAATATTTTTGGCCCGATCGTTCAATATCCAGAATTTAAGTTGAAAAATAAAGAGAAAATGAATTTTGGAAGGTTATCTTAAGGTAATTTCGAATTATTTAAAAAGAAGCTTTTTTATTATGAGAAAGAAGCTTTTGCAGAAGAAAAATATAAAATTGGTATTGATTACTAGTAACTCTGAATAATGTTATAGTCAGAAAAATTTCGAAATTATTTTACATGTGGTCCAGTTTTGTTTGAAGGCCAAAAAAAAATTTAAACATGAAAACTACAGCACTCCAACACTTTGAACCCCAAAATATTCCAGCATCCTATTTTTCACAGGTTAAAATTTTCATGAAATATATCACAATGGATGGCTCATTCTTAATATCTATATCTTTTTATTTGATTACAAATGCAAAAAATTCTACGAAACAAGCTTTAAGTATTGTAATGTGTTTTCCCTTTCTTTGTCCACTCTTTCTGACATTTCAAAAATCACCTGCTGGTTTTGAACAAGATAACATTTACCCGCTAACAGTAAAGAGTTTTCATGAAATTCTTTTGTTAAAACGCTCTCATTTTCTTCGTCAATTAATTTTTGAGAATAATAATCAAATTCATTTAAAAACCTTGTATCCATCCCAGCATACAATTTGAAATTCAATTTGAGATCTTTTTCTTCGGAAAAACCTTTGAGCTCATTTATCAACATTCTGATTATGCAGTAAATCACTCTAACAGAATCATGATAATAATATATGCAAGAAGATGCTTTAGCAAAATAAGCCGATAAGGTGGAAGTTTCTTTCAAAACGCAAACAATTGATCTGAAGTCTAATTGCATCCATGAATATTCTAGCATTGAAAGAACTATCTTCAACCAAAAATTTACATGAATCCATTCAAATTCCAAATTGCCGAGTTTAATTGAATTGATATGGAATGATAGGATGTTGCATACAGCAGTGACCAGTTTTATACTAGAACCTTCTGTAACAAAGAGTTGTTTAAAGTCATCTGTAAATATTGATAACTCTCCATTTATGATTGCCGCAATGTATGATTTAACAATTGATGTAATCAGCCTATTGATACTAAGTTCACTGGCGTATGCAATTTGCTTTGACAAAGAACCAGTAGAAGTTTCTAATTTCAGTTTTGCTTCCAAATATTTCCAATCAGGAGTGCTAATTTTATCACCAATGACTGTATATAGATATGTCGCAATTTCTCTCACAAATAAACTATTGACATTCGTTTCATAACTTTTTTTCAATGAATTAATGAACTTGTTCATGCTGTTTTCAGAGAATTCGTCATTGCTGTATGTAGAGACCAATACAGATAATGATCTAATAACGAAATCTGTCCTTCTCTGAAAAAAAATATCAACAGAGACATCGTAATATCTAGAGAGATCAATGTTCAAAATGTTCATTTTATGAATTCCTTCAATTAATCGACGCATATCCGCCATTTCATTTGCCAAATTCTTGTAAAAACATGCCAATACGTTTTGTTTGATATCAACAACAGATGGGGCTTCAACCAAGTAGCTGAAAAAAGATAATTCAAATCTTTCTTTTACAGATTCACTGCCAATGTTTAACCATTCTTGATAATAAATTTTTGAAGCACTCATGTTAGCCTTGACTCTAGAAAACATCCAATATTTTAAAAAAGTTTCTTTAAAGTTCAAAGTTACTGATTTATCAATCAATTTTTTTCGTGATTCATTAGCAAGCTTCTCCAAAAGTTTATTCATCTTTTGTTTATCTTTTTCACTAGCTATTTGTATGGCAAATATCCAGTTTTCTGTAATTGTTTCAAAAATTGATTTGATGCACTCCTCAAACGGTTCAATATTTGCAAGTCTCATCAGATACAACATACACTGAATAGAATATTTGAGAGGAAGCTGCTCATCTGAAACAATATTGTTTTTGATGGAAGATATTAGCTCTTTGAACTCTAGATTCAGCTCAGGATCATTTGGAGCACCATTAATGTTTTCAATTATTCGGGGTAGAAATTTGAGCGATGTAATGATTGGCTTCCTTGATATTCTAGTGGTTAATAACCTCAAAAGGGCTATCAATGATTTGGAACTATATACACTGTTTTCCTTTATCATCACTTCAATAATGTTCGTCAAATATGCCAAAACATCTTTATCAAAAACTATCCACAGCATCAAAACAACTTTTGCCCTATTTTGCAACTGAATAGCAGTATATCCATTTAAAGTACTACCAGGAGTTAAATCCGTTTCTAAAAATGATAACTGATACCCACTACCAGAGCAGTTTTTCATGTAACTCTGCGCAAAGATACTAAGCATTTTAAAATAGAGATCCAAGCAGCCATCATCAGAAACTGAATTCAGGGTTGAAGGTTCATGATGAGGGTATATAGTTGCTCTTGGCTTTTTTTTGGAACAAATGTTCACGAATCTATGAGCAGATAAAAGCCTAAATACTTTGATCAATATTTGTGGATCTAAATCCCAATTCAAATCTCTATTCAACTTGATAATCAAGATACATATCTCTTTAGCTTGTTTGTCAGCTTCATCATCACTCAGATTATCTTTTTTGAGGTTTTCAAGCCTCATCAAATTTTGAATGAAAAATGCCCAATCAGTTTCAACCTTTTGTGTTTGGCTCATGAAATATAAGAGACAAGTGACATCAAGAGGGTTTAATTTGAGTGCGTTTTCTGTAACTATGCTCCATGGATTTTTTGAAAACATAAGAAACAAGTTTAATGCTTCAAAATAAACTTTATTTTCAGGAATGAAGAATAACTGATAGGGTATTTGGCAAAAGTTTAGAATGAACTTTTTTTGAATCCAGCGAGCTGATTTCTGGAATGTGGAATAATTTTCGGAGTGAGGACCGAGAAACCTTTGGAATAATGTCATACATACCAAAAAAAAAGGGGAAAAAAAGCAAAATGATTCAGGATCTGGTGGATGTTCCCTCAAAGAATTCATGAACTCGTTTATTAACAAACCAATATCTACTAACAACTCGGGCAAATCTTTTTTTACATTCCAACAGAGTCTAATAATGTTGATCAACGATTTCCTTATCTGAACCAGCCGTTGACTACTTAATTTACCACCACGTAAGGCAACCCCAAGAAAGGTAAAAAAATCTTTTATAGCTTTCAGAACTTTGGAGGTTGATGTTAATGGTACCTGAATCAAATTACTGGATTTATCTAGCTCAATAACGATATTTGATTTATGATAATAGCTTGCATTCATATTCATCACATTTTTTATTAAATTAGACCCTAGTAACTTGGAGGATGTTTCAAATTCAGAGAAATGCTCAGGCTTTAAATCTAATAAAACTTTCATTCTTCGTTCATTTGTGTCATACTCATCTTGATGTCTATTCCACAATTTTTTGATGGTTTTCCAGTTTTCATTGTCAGCAATGCTAGATATGGCAGGGGCTTTGGTAACATTAACTCCCCTAGCTGCATCAACATTAAATTTATTTACAGAATTCCCTTTCACTGATGACGACCTGAAAAAAGCAGAAATACCCTCTGCTTGAAATGAACCTTTGATGATTTCTCTGTTGAAATCAAAATTTGGATTTTCTTTTGGAGCATATGAAGCTGCTACTATATTATTGGATTTCTTTTGTTTCTTTTTGTGTTTTTCTTTAACAGTATCATCAAGAAAGGAATCATTTGCATCTATTGTAGAATCTGCTACATTTGACTTCTTTAAAATCATCATCGAATTGCTTCTTTGTAAATTTGGAGCTTTAATAGCCAATTTTGAAGATTTTCCGAGATTAATTCCTGTGTTGGAACGATGAAGAGTAGGAATACCCGGTAAAGTTTTATTTACTCTCAAATGTTTTGAGAGTTGGCCTGTGCCATTTCCACTGAGTTTTATCCTTTTGCTTTCAACTTGAGTATTATCATCTTCGTTATCAGAAAACACTAAATCCAATAGTGGATCATTAAACGCCTTATAGGATTTGTTGAAGCTATAGGTCGCCTGGCTTGAATTTGGTGCCTTTTCAAGAGCGTGAGAGGATCTTTCATCTGTTTTTGGGGTATTTGCTTCTTGATTAATTTTTGTTTTGATGGATTTACTTGAAGAGGTACTGGAATTAACTGTCCTAGACAATCCAGGGTTTATGAATGTTCTACGATCTTCAATTGCTCCATGTTTCATATGTTTCGCTTTAGTGCTCAACCTGGTAGGTAACTCATTTCCATCGCTATCACCATTTTCATTGCCATCATCATTACTATTCTTATTTTTTTGGGTATCATGTTCAATTGTCACATAATTATCACCATCACTTAACTTGCGCTTTCTTTTTGTAACAAACTGATCATCAATCAAATCAAAGGAATCATCAAATTCTGCATCAATTGAAAGATTATCCTCCTCATCCTTTTCATCTTGGTTTCTTTCGGCCATCTGGCTTTCGAAATCTTCATCCATCGATGTTGCTTGGGTATCTTCATGTGCATTATTGGCTCCAATTAACGAAAGTTCCATAACTTCCTTAAACGTATTTTTGGAGTAGGGTCCATACCCATACCCACTTTCAATTCTTTTCGCTCTTCTCATTTGATAAACTTTATCAAGAAAAGCAATGATCTCCTCATCAGTTTTCCCAGACTCTGCCATATCTGATAATTCCAATGGGGTAGATAACCCGAGATATTCTGCTCTATCAACCATATAAGGATTACGATTGACAATATTTCTTTGACGCAAGATTCTTTTACCCGGTTCCTTAAATGGACTGGAAGACTTATCTTGATCTCTTATTGAATTAGGATTGATTTCTAACCCATCAACTTCTACCATTTGTAAAATAGGAGATGATGTAACATGAGCAACGCTGGAATGATTTTCGTTCAGAGAGTTAAAGGCTGCAGCTGATTCAATATTACTAGCCTCATCAAAAATATTATTAAGCAGTTGATCCGAAGTATCGGAGTTCAATTCATAATTTGGACTCCGTGAAAGGAAATGTTGATCATCGGTTTGGGGAATTTTTGATTGACTTTCTATTTGACTCTCTTCCTGAATGTAGTGTATTGTTCTGTGATTCGATATTGCTTTTATTTGGGAGTCTGGATCTACGACTTGATCCTTTTCATTAGATGTACCATCAATCGAAGTGTTAAGTTCTATAATTGATCTCTCCGAAGGTAAATTATGAAGATTATTTATTGTTGAAGTAGTTGTGTCAATTTCAATTTGATTTTCAATTTGATTTTTAGTTTCATGATCGATTTCAGGTTCTTCTGCTGAATAGTTCGCACCATCAAAATGATCTAGACTAATACTATTTATTTCTCTCAGTTTTCTTCTTTCATTGGAACCTAGTTCTTTGATCAACTGTTCTTCATCTTGATTTTTGTTTGAACTGAATATTGATGAATCATCCATTAATTTGATCCATGTCTCAAAGTTTTTTCTTTTAAACCGGTGACGTGAAACCCCTGTAGAATGCCAAAATATTTGTTTCTTTTTGTACTTCCTTTCCAATAATTCTTCTATTTTTGAAACGTTATATCCTTTTTTGAATAATGCGTTCAGTTCATCTCGCGTTGCTAAGTTGAGAAATTCAGCTGCAGTAACTGTAAACTGGTGATCCTTTGCAAAAGTAGTATTTCGCCTTCTTTTATATGGTAATTTTGTATCTAGCTGTTGTATTTGATTGGACGCGTAATTGGGTCTTTTATTCCCATTTAAAACACCCCTCTGTATATCACGTAACTCCAAATGCGGCGGTAACGGTCCCTGCATCTCATCTTCGCTCTGTGAGTTCAAAACCTCCTCCAAATCCTTCATGTTTTCATTGCGTAAAAGCATACTCATCTACTAAATCGCGTTTCAATCTTTCAATGTCTCTTCTATACAAACAAAAGAACAAATGTCGAATTCTGGAAGCGATTCGAGACGATCGTCAACCAAAAAGAAGCCACACAGCCCTTCAATGTCCACATCTACGAGTTTGCTTTTGACAGCTACGAAAGCGCTTTTGCAATCACTCACAGCTTGGGCTTCTTCTGAAACACCAGTAGAGGACGTTTCTGCGAAATTTGTGCGGTTTGGAGACACATTCAAGATGCTCCGGCGCTCTTATGCTTCTATAGGGATTAATACAGGCAATATGCCCGATATTCCTGGTAAAGTAAGATCGATTTTGGAACAATCTCTTGTATTGAAGCCATCTCAAGAATCGTTGGATATATTTCTACCGAAAATAGGAGAAGCAGTTGCGGAAATGATGCAAATGTTGAAGGATAAACAGACAGAAATGGAATCTAGAATGAAATCCAAATCTAGTTTGAGTTTGAAGTCTGAGTCAAATACATCTTTGTTGAATGTTTCTACGCAATCAATTCAGGCGTCAAGTAATCAACAAACTACGCCAACAATGGTAACAGCAGCAGCAGATACGATGTCACGTTTGCAGCATAATTCTGGATTAATGAGAAGAGCTTCAAAAAGGTTTTCAGCATACCAAACAAATTCAATAATTAGCATGAATTCTTCCAAACCAGATACCAGTTTTACACCATCTGTTTTACAAAAGACTCCCGAAACTGATCGTTTAGTAACATACAATTTGGATGCTGAAGTTACTGATGATATTGTTAATAATGAAGCTGATATAGAAGACAAGAAAGAACTTATTCAGAAAAGGTTGTCAGCTTCATCTCCGCCTCAAGATGTTTCGCTTGATAATATTCTTTCTTCAACTATAAATGAAAGCGTGTTGGATAATTCGATCAATGAGACAGGACTACATGTAGTGTACTTGAAACTGAAGAATGATGTTAAAAGGATAACATTGAACTTACCAACTACACAGGCAAGCATCAAAGTAATTTTCACTCAAAAGTTCAACTATTCTCCACCTGGTGCATCAGCATTTCCGAAAATATACATTCAAGATAATACAAATAGCATAGCATATGAATTAGAAAATATAAATGACATTAAAAGTAATTCAATTTTATCACTGCATGAACCAGATTTGAAAAGTGAGATTTTCCGTCATGTAGATTCACAAATGGATTCTATAAGAGGTGATATGTTGAAAATGGAGGATAGAATATCCAAAAAGTTAGAATTGATTTCAATTTCAAATGTTGGCACAGCGCCTTCTACACGGAATAACCGTGTCACGAGTTCAACGGAATCACCATCACCATCACCATCTTCACAAGAAAATGATAACGAGTATGAAAGGAAAATGAAGCAAGTCATTCAAAACAGAAAGAATGACCAAAGAGCTGTTGAAGATTTGAAGTTTGAATTGAATAAACTAAAACAGCATCATGAGAGGTCAACCCAAACATTGAAATCAAATCTAGAAACAGCATTGACAACGATTTCTGATATTGAAGCTTTTGCTGTTGCTAACGCAGGCATGGATAACAACTCTTACATGAAGCAATGTAAAGATAAGGTTTCTAACGGGTGTGAAAATCTTGTAATCAAATTGGATGATCTTCAAGATATAATCGAAGTTTTGAAGCTTGATATCACAAAGAGAGGAGCCAAGCCAACTCAAAATCAAATTCAACATATAACAAAAGAAATGAAATTGACGTCAGATGGATTGAAAGACTTGATGGATTTCATGACCACTGATAAGAAAAATTGGACTACTTTATGGAGTAAGACATTAAATTCCATTGTTGAAGATCAACAATTTTTCAAGGCACAAGAAGAAATACTTTCTCTTTTGGAGCAAGATTATCAATCTGCTACAGAAACTTTCGATTTAATTGTCAAATGTGTCGATGAATTAGAAAAAGGTGCAGCGGTTTCAAGACCGATTCTTCCGCTTCCGGATCCATCATTAAGCTCAGAAGAGGCTACAAGAATGCTTTTTGCAGAAGTTGATAACATAAATCCTAACCACGAAGAGAGAGTGGAGGCAATAAAGAAATTAGAGAGGGTGAGAGAGATGGAGAAGAAGATTATGTTGAAAAACGAATTTCAGGATGAGCTAGGCGAGTTCGTCGAAGGGGAAAAGTTTAAAAACAGTGGTGGTATCGAAGAGATGGAGAGAATTCGTAAGGAGAAAGATGAGTCTAATTTGAAGACGATGTTTGGTGCGTTTTAATTAAATAGTGTACTATTATAATAATATCTGGAAATTTTCCACTTTCATAAAGCTCTTCTTTAAATATCAAATGAGTGCATCCTTATTATTACCGAATCCTTGCCTCTTGGGTATTGTGTTTTGTATTTCTACACATGATAGGAATCAATTGGTGTTTCACTACCCACCTAATCCCAATGAATATGGATTTAAACCTACTCCTCTTGATAGTGAAGTTTTGGACAACGATAATGATGATGATTACTCTTCATCCTCCAGTTCTGATTCAGAAGACAATGATATGGAGAGGATAGGCTCAATATCAGATATTGATGGCTCTGAAAGAAATAGTAGAGGGAGCTTCAGCACAGATAGTGGATATAGTATGTTTTACCAGTCTGCAGGAAGTAACAAAGGGTCTTTTGAAGCCAAGTATTCCTCAGGTAGGGATATATTAGATATCATAGATGAAAGGGACCGAAGAAGGAAGAGAAAGGCACACAGAAGGCTTCAAAAGCTGAATACACTAATTAGCGATTCAAATACGACTCACAAGGATGTAAAATCACCATCACTTTTGTCAGCACACAGCAATGGAAACTCATTGATCAATAGCCCTAATGTGAATCCTCTAATTCAGCGAAATGAATATAAAGTAGAGAAACTGTTCACGTTTGACGTAGATTTTGTCAGTGATCTAGCAACTCCACCGAAGGCTTTGTGCAACAATCGGTTTGAGGTTACCGTAGAGGATATGGTGTTTCTTGGATTGCCGATAAGAATAGGGGATGATGGGAATTGGAGAGCCGACAATAGGAAGAAGACTACAAGGAAAAGCGTCTCAACCAGAAATATAAGTTCAAGAAGAGAATCACTGAGAAGTGACGATATTAAAAAAACGAAGTCACATGAAACAAATAAAGATGATGAAGTTCGAGAAGGAGCAGAAGAAGAAACAAAAGAAGATTCAGAAGATTCAGAAGAAGAAGGAGAAAAAGCAAATGAAGAACATGAAAATAATACAGAAGGGAAGGATAAAAATAAGTATGATTGTGGAATGTACCAATTCAATTTGGTTTTTGTGATGAATCCGCCAGTGGTAGAATATAATTATAGAATTGATGAAATGTTTCATTATATTGTGAGTAGATTATCATTATTGTTGAGATATGAACAACAAAACAGCAACTATATATGGGAAGAGTCACAAAAGATCATGAGGCTGAAAGAAGAATTGATACATTTACCAATTTCATCACAATGGGAACAAATAATTGATAAAACATCACTAGGGAAATTGATATATCAAACATACGAGGCGGTATCTAAGTCCGAAATCTTAAATGTGGAAGTTAATGGAAGGATGAGATCCTTTCAGATTCCTATTAAGACTGTGTTTTCTTCGTTGCCTCCAAGAACATTAGAAATACCTAAGGGATCCACACTTTCGTCACTATCTCCCTTTAATCAACTCAACAGTATCGAATCAACTGCGCATTTGGATATGAATGATGAAACAATGAGCCATTTCGCATTAATTTTGTTAGACGACGTGGAATCAATCATTACAGATATTCGAGTAGACAAAGACTCTGTATTTGCATCCTTCATTCGAATGATTAAACCAAGCGAGTCCTTGTTAAAATTGTCAGTTTTGAGTGGTCTCGGTATACAAGAGGTAAAATTATTTGCCAACCATTTAGTTTATTGGAGACGTGCAAAAGCCGTGTTACCAGTGTCATCTAGAAATACATATATAGTTTCCCCAATGGCACCAATAAAGCGAGTATATGATGATTCTGTTAGATTCAATAGGAATTTTCCTAATCTTCCACCTATTTCAACATTTTTGTCAATGATTTCTGATATTTCAAATTCTAAACCAAAACCAATCAGTGTACTTATTCCCTCCAAGGATCACAAGGATTTATATTTGGATGCGGTGACTTGGCTATTGAAATATGGATATTTGATTCAACTTTGCTCATTCTTTTATTTGAAGATAACCAAAAAGACCAAAATTGAAGTCGATGAAGAGATCGAAATGGAAGTTAAAAAGAGACAAGAGCTTGCTTCGAGAGGAGTTCCTACACGAGCAAATTATCACAGTGAAGATCACGATACTACAGAGTATGATTCTGATAACAGTTTGAGATCGATTGATAGTGACATTGGTAGTGAAGCCAATGATAATTCATCAATGAATCATATAGTCAAAAAGAGCAGTACAAACAACAGTGCCGATATTTCCAACGGAAATCAAGACAGTAATCATACAAGCAAGGTAATGAATACAGATAACACAGCCGAAGTACCGCCGATTCCTGAGTCTGTTTCGGAATCGATTGAAGGAAAAACCACATCCGGAATAGTTGAATTTGAAGCGGAAGAGGAAGAAGACTCTGTAATAGTAGAGCCAGAATATGCAACTGCATTAGAGCGCAGATGGATTGCCAAGACGGTTGAAAACAAACCTCCGGAGATGGTAACTCTATTTTACAAGCTTTTGAAACATATGAATGGGAAAAAAGCGTTTGAGATCTTTCTGATTGAGGAAAATTTAGCCAGACAAGACCTGAGGCGGTTAATAGAAGCGTTTGAAGAGAACCTTGTAATTGTACGTCATTGGTGATCAATATTGAATATTTTAAGTATTATGTAATCTTCGACTTTTAAAGAACTCAAAAAATTGTGTTGTGGATAATTTTGCTGATTTACCCAACCTTTTTCATTTTGTAGTTCAGCTTCTATATAAGAAATTGTCATTCTAGAAGGAATCTATCGGCTTCAAATAGGACAGCAGATTCAGAATCTAATAAAATATCACACAATTTTCAAGGGGAAGGACCCATTTTGAAGCAAAAGCGTTAATCTACAAACAATCACATTCTTTTCAACATGCCATCATCATCGGAAACTTTTGAAAAGTTACCAGCAAGAGACAATCAGATTCAACAAAAGAAGGTTAAAAGTTTGGCTAAAATCAAGTCAGCCAACATGGACAACTGTCTTACATTTTACACGCGGGTGTTATTTCTCTTTGCTATTTTACAAACAATTGCTATTGCATTTTTCACTAGAGGATTTCTACTTTCTAGGAATGTATTGGATGATGTTGCGACATGCGAAGGGCAGTTTAATATCACTGGAATGGACTCTTGTTTCCATCCAACACCTTACAAAAAAGCACTCATTTTAGTCGTAGACGCGCTAAGATTTGATTTCACAATCCCGATTGCAGGATCCGATGAATCTAAGAATGATTACTATTATCATAATCAATTCAATGTGTTTTATGACACATTTCTCAGTCAACCGGAAAATTCTCTTCTATTGAAGTTCATCGCTGATCCGCCGACCACAACCTTGCAAAGGCTCAAGGGTTTGACCACTGGCTCTTTACCAACTTTTATTGATGCGGGATCTAATTTTGATGGCGATACTGTTTATGAAGATAATCTTATACGCCAATTATACGAAAATAATAAGCGTGTTGCATTTGCGGGTGATGATACTTGGACAGCAATGTTTTCACCTTATCTGAGCCAAAATTTGACATTTCCATACGATTCTCTTAATGTTTGGGACTTACATACTGTTGACAATGGGGTAATTGACAATATTTTTCCTTTGTTAGAACCGAAAAGACAGAAAGAGTGGGATGTTTTAATTGGTCATTTCCTAGGAGTTGATCATTGCGGTCATAGATACGGCCCTGAACACTATTCAATGAAGGATAAACTCCACCAAATAGATGAAATCATAAAAAAGGTCATGATGGAAATTGATGATGAAACTTTATTAGTTGTATTTGGCGACCATGGTATGGACTCCACTGGTAATCACGGAGGTGAATCAGATGACGAAGTTGAAGCAGCTTTATTTATGTATTCCAAGAAAAAAAATTTTGGGAGAAAGAGCTCTGATAATTATGACATTTCTAACAATGGTAAAAATTATAGAAGTGTTAATCAGATTGATTTAGTGTCAAGTTTAGCAATGTCTTTGGGAATACCAATTCCTTTTAATAATTTAGGATCCCCAATTGAAGAGCTATTTATGAAAAATGAGAAATCCTTATCTATGGCATCCAAGTTAACATCTCACCAAATTCACACTTATAGACAAGCTTCTGCTGAATTAAGCTCAGATGAAACAGTTAATTCTTTGTTTCTCAATCTAGATGATTCATATCAGTTACATTATCAGTATCAACAATTATCTCTTGAGAGATGCAAATCACTTTGGGCAACATTCGATGATGTTAATATCTGGATTGGAATTGGATTATTGGCAATTTCATTAGTTGTCTTAATTGTTTATTCTAAATTGGTTCCAACTGTTGTGATTTCTCAATTAAATGGACAATGTATTTTGGCATCTTTGATTTTAATGATGGTTTACTGTGTATTGTGCATTTCATTCAAATTAATATTCAATCCTGAAATGTTACCAATGGCTTGGATGATATTACTGGGTATTGCATTAGGTATTGCAAATGGGATTTTAGCTCCTCTAGTTGACAGGTATTCTTTCATATTCTTCATTTTACAAGTTAAGGATAACATGATTCAGAATGGCTGGACATACACTGGGGTGGTAATAATTGTGCTCCACTCTTTGATATTCACATCCAATTCTTTTATTATTTGGGAGGATAAAATAGTATCATTTTGGATTGGTACGTTTGGGGTTTTAGCATTTTTCAAATCTTTCCAACAACCAACAAAGCAGTCCATGATTTTAGGATTATACCATTCATTTATTTTCACAGTTTTAACAAAATTGATTTCATTGATTACAATTTGCAGAGAAGAACAAGGTAGTCAATGCACTTCGACATTTAAAGTGAATTGGTTTGTAATTATTGGGCTCTTTATTGCTTCATTGATGTTACCATCAGTTATCAAAGGGTTTTACAATCAAACACAATCGCTTCAAGGGATGGCCTCTATTTTGATTGGAAAAGTTTTACCATTTATGATGATTTTGATTGCATCATTTTGGACATTTGAATTCATTGGAAATGATCCATATTTGAACCTAAATTTTGAGCTGCCGTTAAATTTGTTAGAAGATTTTAAAATGACATTGGCTAGAATTGTTATTATTGGCTCATTAATTGGTGGGAATATCGGATGGCACTTTTTGCCATTATGCATGGATATCAAGATTGAAAATACTATTGTTCCAATTACACCAAATGATAAAAATTCTGATTCAATTATTAAAAAGTCAGCGAAAATTCTAGGCTACAATAACGGTTATGGTTCATCATACTTTTTATTCATTTTGAATTGGATAATTGCGATCTTGTGTGTCACGAAGCCATTAGGTCAAATATCCCTGTATTTATTTGTCTTTCAAATGTTCACATTTTTAGAACTGATTGATATTTTGAACATCAGAGTGAATTTAATTTCAGTAGTTGTTTTTGGACTTTTGGGCTATCAACAATTTTTTTCAACAGGGCATCAAGCAACACTTCAATCAATTCAATGGGAGTCAGGATTTATGTTAACAAAAACTATAACCTTTCCTTTAACACATTTAACTATTTTCTTGAATACATTTGGTCCATTCATTTTGATCGGATTATCAATACCATTGTTATCGTTATGGAAAATTTCACCAACTCAAAAACCAATTGGATTAATTTCCAAAGTTGTAGAAAATGGAACCACATTGATAATTTACCAAACATTTTTAACATTGAGCACATTAATAATGTCTAATCATTTTAGAAGACATTTGATGGTTTGGAAGATATTTGCGCCAAGATTCATGCTAAATTCAGTGATTTTGATTTTATTGAACATTGTGATTACATGCATTGCGATTGGATATGCAACTTTTAATTCTTTAAAAAAATGGCCAGTATCTTTATCATCATGATATGATTATATCTCAAATTGTGTTTGTATTATATTTATAGATGAAATTACAAAATAGATTATTAGTACATTGAATAAGTTTTTTTTAAAAAAAACCGGTGAACGCATTCTCATTATCACCAAATGTGTTAAGACCATTATCATTATTGTCATCTTGCCAAAGACCAATATCAAAGTGGGTATTATCGAATGCATCTAGGTTTTGATGAGACTGTTGCTGCTGTTGCTGTTGCTGTTGTTGCTGTTGTTGCTGATTATCACGCTGCTGTTGTTGCATCTGTTGTTGCATCTGCTGTTGTTGTAGCCTATTTTGCTGTATTTGTTGCTCTCTTTCCCGCCGTTGTTGATCCAATAATTTTTCTTGTTCAATTCTATTCTTCTCCAGCAACATTTTCAGTTCATCAATTGTTACAGATTCTTTTTCTGAATCAAATGCATTAGTTTGAAACCTTCTGACAGGGATTACTGGTTTAATTTCCATGAAGTAATTTTTGAGCATTTCTTCCTCTATTCCTTTAATGAATTCTATATTACTGTCATTGTCACGTGCCATAAATTTACTAAACTTTTCAGATATGTTATCCATAGTTTTCAATTTATAACCAAGTGGTTTCTTCTCATTGAATAGTTCTATTTTTTCGTCTTCCAATAATTTGACTTCCTTTTCTAGTTCTTGTTCCAGGATTTTCATTGTCAAAACGTCACCACACAATAAGGCCATTGAATTTTTTTGCCTAATTTGTGATTTAATAAACTCAGCTAACTTGCCTTGCTCTTCTTCATCCAATTTGGGATATTTTCCTTCTTCTCCCTTGATATATTCTCGACCGCTGGTGCTTTTCATAATTTCCTTCTTCTTATCCATTAGGCTGACATTATCATCCAAAGTTACTTCTGGAAATAAACGTGGAATTTCAATTTTAGAAATAGGATATGGTTTTACCATTACATTGTTTATTAAGTCACTATTTGTTTTAAACTTCTTCAACACGTGTTTTCTTGGGATATACATATCTATTTCGTCGTTTAAAAATAGCGTTTCTCTTGGGTCCGATTGAGGAATTGGCATCGTCAATATCTGACCTTCTTTGTGTATTTGGTTGTTCCCTTCACGTGAATATGGTTCATTGGCTCTCCCTCGATGGCGATTATGGTGACTTGGCGGCATTTCACTACTAATAAACAAATAAAGATTGTGCGTTGGAAAAATCAACATAATAATAAATACTTTGTATAATTTGTAATTTCTTTAAAGTGGTCATTTGGGATGGAACACGTAACTTCGAAAGAAATATTGGCAGGTTATCTTGATCGACCAGTAGAGAGTGTTTTAGAGGAAAAAGAGCTAGCTAAATTGGCCAAGAGAGCCACTAGCCAGCAATTGGATGATAAGATGATTTCAAAATTGTATCAAGTGATCTCTAGCGCGCACGCCGAGGCCAACTGGAGGCAAGTGGAAGCTAATTTGGAAGACTTAGATTTTCAAAATGTTTGGAAGCAAAATGAGCTATTGCATGAAGACGAAGATGATGAAAGAATTATGAAATTGACAAAAGCTTTAAATGGGCTAAATGAATCAATTGCAGAAGAAATAAAGTATTTGGAAGTAAATTACGAGGAATTAGTAGGAACGCTTTCACAACAGGTGGATGCATTGGATGAAACACCTTTGATCCAAGATCCAAAATTAAAATTATTACAAGAGTTAGATACTAAATTAAAACAATTTGAAGAGAAGCTTGAAGTCAAACATTGAAAGATTGATCGGTAATTTTAGCACATTCAACATTCTCAGAGCTCAACATTTGATAAGCTTCAAATTTCCAATTCAATGTACACGATAAATGAATCATCAAATGATCACCACTGGACTTTCCAATTCCTCCTGTTTTCGTTGAAGGTTGATGATATATAAGTTGGTCTATTCTAGAATGAACCAATGCCATTGAGCACATTACACATGGCTCATGTGATGAATAAACATGATAATTCAAACAGAGGTAATTATTTTGAGATTTATCGATTGGGCCAGATTGCTGTGCTCTTCTTCGTACTTCTTCTTTGGCTATTTCATCAATTGAATCCATTATAGGGTGTTTCATTGGATTATTATGATCTCTTGAATCAATACTCAATGATTTAATACAATCTGTTTTTGGATCAACAAACATAACTACCACTTTTCCAGTTTCTTTTGAAGTTTTCAATACCTGATTCATGTATTTATCAGCCTTTTCTAATTCGAAGCAATTATACAGTTCGTTAAGCTCTTGCACTAGTGGATTTCCCTTCCATACAAAAGGCCAGTATTTCTTAGACCATTCATTATTGGTTTCTTTATCAATGGGGTTATTCATTGGTATATCGTAATCATATATACTGATATCAATCGATCCATCTGTGGACTTTGTTATATTCTCACTAAGCTCTTTTTTCCCTATATCTCCCATAGGACAAATAATTATATCTAATTTTACGTTGTCTTTTACATTGTCTTTAATACTACTTTTTTTGATCCGTTTAATGTGTCTAAGGGATTCTCCAGTCTCATGGTAATTGGTTTTAATGAATTCCATTATCTTCTTACTTGATTTTGCATCAACTGAACAAATCCAGTATTTCTTTAAAATGACCCTACTGACTGTTTCTGTAACTGCCTGTCGTTGATAGTTTCCATAAAATATTTGCTGATCATAGTCAATACTATTTCCTCTATTTGAATCTTTCATAATCTCTGTTGACTCTTACTTGCAAATCTTTGTTTTATGTATCTTTATAGCTAAAAGTGAAAAATTCCCAAATAAGAAAACATATTAACATAATAATAGTAGTATGAAATTGAAAGATTATGTGTTTAATTTGATGGACATGAAAGAAGACAAAGAGTGGAAGCTTTTAGAATACGGATCAGGAGCTCGATATAAAAGCTTGATGGATTTCTTAAATACAGTGGAAGTATATAAATTAAAAGAATCGGAACAATTAAAACAACGAAAGACACGATTACCAGATGAATTGATTTCTAATTGGGATATAATTTACCATTCTGAATTCATTGATATATTAGTAGCTTTTATGCTGGAGAATAATTACCCCAATGCATTAATTCTAGGATTTACATCTGGGGTATGGGGAAACAAAAGTACCAATTGTAATAAATTCATATCAAAAGGTTTCAACTCCAGTGTCCAATTTTTGAAAAGTGACGAAATGGAAATAGTCAAAGTTTTAATCGGACCTCACAATTTTATCAATTTGATAATGTTTTGGAATGGAACTTTAAATAACAATTTGATATGGGGTGTGATAAAGGATGTCAAATATAAAGAAAAACCCAAATTCGATGATTTTATCAAAATGAATCGCTTGATGTTTCAAGAAGACAAAGATTTATTGAAGTGTGATCCCATTCCTAATGAGCCATGGCAAATATTGAGCTTAATGTTTCCTGGTGAGTTGAATAATTCCAATATACCCAGAAGATTTCGGAAATTGAAAATCAAATTAACGGAAATGATATCAAATCATTTAAGCTTTCAAACTAAGTATTCATATGTGTATGATTCAATTTGCAAACCAAAGGGCAGACCTTATGGAAAAGATAATCTGAAATTAACTGTTTTGAGTAGACATGTGATCAAATTTGTTTTAACATGTATTTACAGAATCATTCCCGTGGACTTATTTGGATCAAAAAATAATAGGACCATAATTTGTCAACTAATTCCCAATTATTTTGGACCAAGTATGCATAAAATAATAAAATTAGACGACGCTTTGAAAAAGGTTAAAATAAATGATATCGAATGGATTAAACCAGTGAAAGATCTGAAGATGACAAAATTTGAGTTTACAAGAGGAATATTGATGTTTAAAAAGTTTGTTAAATGGTTATTTGAACATTATATTGGAAAGTTAATAGCTGCTTATTTCCATGTCACTGAGCCTGCAAAGGGGACCAAATTGTTATTTTACCCAAATTCCACATGGAATCACATCACAAAAAGATACAAATCAAAATATTATAACGAGAAATTGATTAAAGTTAAATCTGACGATAATGGACTCAAATCATTTGATTTAAATAATGACCATGTTGGAAAACTTATGATATTACCTAAACCCAAAGATTTTCGGTTGATCGTCAAACCATTTAAAGGAAATCGGGATGAAAGATTGAGCTATATGATGTACAGGAAAAAAATAATCAGGCCAGTAAATGCCATTTTGAGAGCTCTCCGAGGCCCATGTAATGAGATTTTATGTGAAACAGTAGATGAAGTAGCTATGGAGGTATTAAATTTCAAAAATGCTGTTGATAAACAAGAAAATTATTATGCTCTCAAATTTGATATCAAGGAGGCATATGATTCATTATCTCATGAACAAATTGAGAAAGTATTACAACAAAAGCTAGATAAATATTCAAACAAAGATTTTTTGTTTGTTCAGTACAAAAGCATTATTGAAAATAAATATAAATTATCCAGACAAAAACTCAAAGTTGTTGATGATCTATTAAAATTGAATGAATTTAGTTGGAATGATTCGTTAACGTTGGATAAACACGAAACCTTCAAATTCAGTAAAAAAGATTTTTTGGAAATAGTACGATCACAGTATTCTAAAACCAGTTTTATCAAGTTCAATAAAAAGGGGAAATTCTCTTATAGGCGAAAGGTTGGTGTTTTCCAGGGATTTCCAATTTCCGGTGTTTTATTCAACCTCATCTATGATTCAGTAATGGAAACTATTCGCTTACATCTAAATTCCAAAATTGGTGAAGGAATCAACGCCAAATTCAAAATCATCAGATTAGTCGATGATTTTTTGATTTTGAGCACCAATGCCTCCACATGCAATATTGTGAGGAGATTGATAGCGAGGGATATTGAACCATTCAAAGTTAAAGTCAACAGAGAAAAAACCAAGATTTCAAACACCAGTATTGAGTTTGTTGGATTGAACATAGACTTGCATTCTTTGACATGTACTAAAGATATGAAGCAGTACAACGTGGACCCTATCAAAAGTTCCAATATTAAAAAGCTACTGGGTATTTTGGTCAATTATCTTGATTCTCGTTTAGGTTCTTCCATGGGGACATTATTCAGCATTGAAAACAGCGGTTATTTTGTAGCTAAACGAAATGTCATTTCTTTGATAAAAGCAATTTTTTGGAAGTTTTTGAATAGTTGGAAAGAATCATTAGAAAAGCATATATTTGACAGATGGGTATCGCTTATATACTCAAAAGTTAAATGGATTATTCATGAAAAAGAGTTTGTCAATCTTGTAATGAGCATGTGTTCCTTAGAGGGTCCTATTGTAGTCACGTGACCAGGTGCCATATTTCCCGAATTTCTTTAGAATGGTTTATTAAGCTACGGGTGCGTGGCCGAGAGGTTAAGGCGTCAGGATCAGAACCTGATTTTCATGATGAAAACCTGGGTTCGATCCCCAGTGCACTCATGCTGTAAAAATCCCTTTTTTACATTAAATAATCAACTGAAAAGGCAACATGTCCCCTGATGAGCAGCAGCATATGTACAATCTCTTCTTACGTCAGCCGGTTTTATTCCGAAATAAAAGTTTCAAACCGAATAAAAAAATTCCCCAATATGGATGGACTTTTCTTTTGTATTCGATGTATAAGAACCTTCGACAGAAGAGAAAACCACTGGACAACAATGAGATTAATAATGAATTACCAAAAATAAGTAAAACCCAAACCAAACTCAATACTTGTGGGGAAATTGTAGATTTTATAGCAATAGACCCAGTCGCTTGTGAAGATGTCGATACGTTTGATACGTTATTGTATTTCATTTCTACGGCCGAAACACTACCCAGTGATATGAGGTTCACTATTATGGTTCCAAGTTACATCCTTCCAAACCATGGGGAAAAATGCAAAACGTCAACTTTAAATGAACAAACAGAACAGTGGGCCCAGTTTCGCTCTACTGCAACAGAAGTGATCACGGTGCACTATCTCAATCGATTGGCCAACATATTACAGATGAAACAGGGGTTTACTTTGAAAAGACGTTCATCTAACTGGAGAAATAGTAGGTTTTACTGTCAATATAAGTGTGAGATGAAATGTTGTCATTTTAATATCATTTTCCACCCTTCCCAGTCCCAGATAACAGTCATTATAACACTTCATTCTCATGATACCCTCCACTACAAAACACCCGTCGTAACAATAAAAGGATCTTCACCAAAAAAGTCATTTGCCGATTCGTTAGAAATTATACACAAAGAAATAGATTTTTGAGCTACATAGCCACGTTAACCCCATTTTCAAGTGAGTTGAAAAATTTTTATACCTGTTTCCAATTTCCCCGACCCATTGGATAAACTGTTGGTATATCTTGGACCATGAGTGCGGAACCATCCAATCAAAACCAGGCAAGTTTGCAAGACTGTTTATCCTTCATTGAAAACGTGAGTAAAGTCAACAAACGTTGTATCATCAATTATGAATTCACAGTTCCCAAAGATGAGATTCCAGTAGAATTCAGAGATATCATCGATTCCCCACATATAAATTCTGTAAATGGAGAGGAAACCTCGAAATTCATCAATGACGACGATAAAAAAGTCCGTAAACAGCTAATTGATATCATTAAATCGAATTATTTATCAAAAGTGTTGGATTTGTCGAAAAATTTCGGAATGGTGTATTCACCCAAGAATGCGGCATGGAAAACTAGAGATTCCTTCTATTCAATGTACAGATGCAATTGCAAATCCCAACGACTTTTAAATGATGAGGGGGATCGTGTTTTCAATGACGATCAATTTAATTTCACCTCTTCAGCATCAAGTCAAGCAAATTCATGCGATTCCAAATTTTCCAATGTCAAATGCATAACTGATGTGATGAACATGTGGATATCAGAGAATAACGGTGAAACTATAAATTTCAAGGAAATCAAGAAAAAAACTACAGTCTCAACAGATGAAATGGATAAGTTTTTTCAATGTTTCAAACATTTAGAGGAAGAGAGCACTCACTCGTCAATTGAATTTTTAAAACACGACGAGAAGTTTGAATTACTTGGAACTTGTCCTGCCTATCTGAGTATGACGTTCAAGTTAAGTACCCTAGAATTTAAATTAAAAATAAGATCCTTTCCACATGATCCATCAATTCAACTGAAACCTTTGAAGAAAAAAGATACACAGCCAAGAAGAAAGAAAGCAAGAATTGAAACAACTCCTATTGAGGAAGATTTGCCAAATGATGTGAAACCCGTTTTAGAGAATTCTAGTTTGAAATCTATAAATGGTGTTATGGATTTAAATTTTATAAATAATGATTAGTATGGGTATTATCTAAGATAAATAAAGCAACTATATATAAGATTGTTTGTAGTTAAAATTGGGTGGAATAATGTTAATTCCAAATTTTACCACCGGAATTGGTATTCCCTGTTGTATAATTAAAATTTTGAGATTGGAACTGTATATCATTTGGGAAATTGAAATTATTTAACTCCATTGCATTTGTTAGTGAAGTAGGTAAAAATCCCGTTTGGAAAGCGGCATGGCTATTATTGTTATTATTATTGTTATTACTATTGTTATTATTGTTATTCGAAATTGTAGTATTATTATTGTTGGAAAGTAAATTACTATGATGGTGGATATTGGTATTACTATTATTGTTGTGATTGAACTGTCCAATGTTTGATAAATGATTAAGTTGCGTTTGAGAATTATTCATATGAATTGACAATTGTGGTTGCAACTGTGAAGCTGTCTTGGAAGATGGTAGTGAAATTGATGAAAAGATTTTGCTTTTTTCACTAACACTTGATAATGTTTCTTCACTGGAGTTAGAATGGCTACTAGTTTTTGTGAGTGGTTGAGATTTCTGTTTATATTTAGAAGATCTTTGATTATTTGAAGTTCCAATTGTATTTGAACGAGAATTTGGATTAGAATTAGAATTAGAATTAGAATTGGAGTGAGAATTGGAATTGGAATTGGAATTGCCATTGGTATTAAATGAATTCAACTTTTCATCATTGACGCCTGGACTGGATGAACGTAAACGAATTTCACTCACATAAACTTTACTTTCAACAATATTAGACTCTGATAATTCAAACTGCCAATCAACCAAAAATTTGTTGACACCTTGAATAACTTGGGAAAAATTAGTATTTGTTGTGATATCAACTTCGGTATTTGTTGATAATCTTTCAATAGTGGATACATCAACATTGGCATTGTTGACAATGTAATTAAAACCAAAGGCATGTGGATAGTAATACAATTTCAATGCTTGTCCTCCCAAATCATCAGAAACACATTCTAATTCGATGTTATATAATAGTCTCAAAGGAACAACCAAATTATTCAGAAAAGATAATTGAATAGGACTTAATTCAAAATTTGTTGATTTGAATTTATCCAAATTTTTTAATTCATTGAATAATTGGCTTTGATTTGATACAGTAAACTGATAACAGTATGGAATAATTTTTTGTAACTCAGTAGAGCAGAACTTTGAATTATTTTCAATACCAAATATCTCCAATTTAATTTCATGCTGTGAATTCTCAATTGAATCTAAATCAGGGTACTTGATGAATGTATTTGTCTTCTTTTCCAATTCAGTTATAAAATTGGTTGATTTTTTTCTGTTAACATTGAAGAGGGCATTAAATTCAAAAGATGTCATTAATTTCCATTGTTGATTATTCATTGTGATGGAACAACAAGAATAATTATTCTTTGTTACTTTTTCAACCAATTTTTCTAATTCGACCTTAGCCAAAGGAATTTGAGCTTTGTTCTTTGACGGACATTTAATGACGACATTGTTTTTTCTAATGAATGATTGTTGAAAATTCGTTGACTTCAAAATATTATCTGAATCCAATGACTTATCAGTTAATTCAAAAGAATTTGAAAATTTGACAAATACATTAAATCTTCTCATAATTGCTTGAATCGTTTGGCCACCAACACCAATGATTTGTCTATGGAATGATTCTGGAACATTAAACGTTAACATTTTTGGCAACTCATCTTCCAATAAACTCAATCCTAGGATTGAGTCGATTAAATCATTACATCTCAATTCAACAATAAAATTATTTTCATTTAATGGTAATAATTTGATAGTTGAATTTGACATATTGATAATTTTTATAATTTTACCATTTTTTTTCCCGGATATGAAATCTTTTTCTTTGTTCAATAATTCAATTTGATATTGAACAGAGATTGACTTAAAAGTCATTAAATTTTGGTTTAAATAATTGATTGATAGTTTGGTACTATTTGAGTCACCCAAAATTTGGAAAACTAACTTATCATCGGATTTGTTCAAAGAAATGAAGCAATTTGAGTCGGAGCATAATGAATCCATCAAATTCAATAATTTATTGATATCGTTGAAATTAGAATTTAAATTAATTTCAATTTTGGAACAGTAGAGTAAAGACAATTTATCCATGAATTGGTCAATGAGGATATCAACGTCTTCAATCGAATTTCCTTGAAATGAAATTAAATCACCAACTGAATGAGAATTATTTTCATTTGATGAATTAGATGAGCCCAATGGAGGTAAAGATAAATAGCATCCAGTATTGTACATCAGTTCATTTAAAGAATTATAGTCCACACAAGTCAAGATTTCTCTTTTTAATGGCATCACATTAATTTGCTTGATGAATGGGTTGACACTTACCTTTGATAAAATATCATGTAATAAATTTTTAGCTAATAAAACCATTGATCTCAAACCAGTGATAAAAATTTTAGGTTTCCCAGTTTCGTTTTCCAATGAGTTATTGAAAAACATATTTGGTAATAAATTAGGAACATAAATTTTACAATTTGTTTGATTTGAAATTTTTCTTAGAACGGAGGACTTCTGACCAGATAATAAAGGTAATAAAGATAAAGAGTCCAATTCGAGAAAGTCTGAGAAATTCTGAGGATTGGAATCATCGATGAATAATCTTAATTTGTTCTCGGTCACGGAGACTTGATCAATATAACCATAGATTAAAATTTGGAAATTATCGTTGGTGCTGGAAGATATAAAAATGGAACATTTATTGAACATGGACACATTTTTAATGAACTCTAACAAGTGATTAGATATTTGTCCATTGGAAAAACAAAACCTATTTTCGTTCGCATTGATTTCAATCACTGATCTATCAATCTTTCCATAACTTTTTAAAATAGACAATTTTGTTTCGTTGATTTCCCTTTGATACTTACCAGGTCCAATAATGGAAACGGTCAGCTTTGATTCATTGGAAATTCTGAAATCATTTAAGATAATGATGATATTCAAATGGGCGTTGACTTCGTTGAGTCTCAAAATATTCGACTTCAAAATATGCAGATTATCGAAAATCATCTTTTGGTCTTGGCTATACCAATGGCTAGCGTTCTTGAACTCGTTCAAGACTCCCATGGTGGGCCACTCAAATTTCCTGTATTCCAACGGGAACGTCACAAACACCGTGTCATTAGCGGAAGACATCGCCGCTGCTTGCTTGAAAAGGGAAAAAAAACGGTGAAAAAAGTGAAAGAAGGAAAACTTGCAAAGAAAACGGTTTTCCATTTCTCAAAACGGCAATTGTAACATAAACAACAACAAAGACGCTGTTGCAATTTTTCCTCATGCCCTTTGCCCTCTTTTCTTTAATAAAAGACAGTATGGAGAGACCAAGAATAACAACAAGGGGATCTTCGTCCAGTGTTTCGGGGCGTAGACTACGCAGAAGACAGTCTGGTAGCGGCAGTGGGTCATTTTCGCCTTACAGCCCGAAGATCAAATCCCAAGGAACCCCCAGCATAGATGTATGCTTGGATAATACATTACCCAAGGATTATTTGGCACAGGATACATTGAGTGTGATCAAACAGTTGCGTATCTTCAAATGGAGGAAGATTCCCAAGGAAGAATATCATGAAGTGAATTTGGAACGGATTTCAGGGGCTTTGACCAATTGCATCTATAAAGTGACATATAAAGACTATTACCCATTGCTTTTGCGATTATATGGGGATGTCGAGAATATCATTGATCGACAAACGGAATTGGATACTTTAACAAGACTCTCGCAGAAAAACATTGGCCCTAGATTATTAGGGTGTTTTACCAATGGTAGATTTGAAGAATTCTTGAATAATTCCATCACGTTGAATAAATACCATATTCGAGAACCTCGAATCAGTAGAATGATCGCAAGAAGAATGAAAGAGCTTCACCAGGGTGTCCCTTTAACACCAATGGAACGGTCTCAAGGACCAAAGTGTTGGATTCTGATTGAAAAATGGATCAAATTAATTGATCAATATATAAAAGATACATCAGAAGATGAACAATATGAGGTTTTCTTTTTGAACTGGACCGAATTCAAACATTTAATCCAACGCTACAAAACCTGGCTTTTCTCTCAATATTCTGATATGAATGATTTGTTGAGATTTTGCCATAATGATACCCAATATGGGAATTTATTGTTTTATGATAAGGCTCAAAGGATTCCCTTAGAAGATGAAGATGACATTACATTATTAAACTTGAATGCATCATCTCCAGGAATGGATGATTTGACTTCCAAGAGTTCAAGATTAAGTTTGAAAGATTCAAACGATCCTTCAAATCAACTGCCTATTGTTACGGATTTAGATTTTCCTTATGATACTAGATTAACTGTCATCGACTTTGAATATGCAGGAGCCAATTTGCCTGCTTATGATATTACCAACCATTTCAGTGAATGGATGTATGATTATCATGACGAACAAAATTCATACAAAACAGATGAATCAAAATACCCAAGTAGGGAAGAAAGGTTGAATTTGTTGAATTCTTATGTGAAATACGTTCCGGGTTCTAATACTCCAAGCTTGGGCCCTATGTATAAACTTCAAATGAAATCCCCTAGTCTGAAACCTTCCACCACCGTTACAATTCATCCTAATGATTTGCCACCAAAAGTCACAAAACTATTTAATGAGACCATCATGTGGAGAGGTGCATGTTCCATTTTTTGGGCTCTTTGGGGAATTTTGAGTAAAGGGGCTATAACTAATAAACCAATGCCTACAAATCTACCTAAACATGAATTTGGTCCTAATGGTGAGGAGTATTTCATCTCGGAATCTTCTTCTCAAGCTATTGGAGTAGAAGAAGAAATGTTTCAAACTAATATCGATGACGAATTTGACCATTTGAAATATTCAAACGGAAAAATTGCGGTGGCAATTGGTGATTTTATTCAATTTGGTTTACTAGAATTGGAAGATATCCCACCTCAATACCAACACAGAGTGAAAATTCTTGATTGTGAAATGATTTTTCCCATGAGCAAAAATGTCGATATGTAAACAAACCATAAAAATAAAATTTTTTTTTCATTAAGAGAAAGTGCTTTTAATCATTGAATAAAATGGGAAAACAAAGAGAAAATGTATCAGGTGGTGCAGTTGCACTTTCTGGTGCAATGTCCAATGGTACAGGAGCTATGAAGAAAAAGATCAGAGATATCAAACGTTTATTATCAAAGGATACCCTTCCTAGCGGAATGAGAGTTGCCAATGAAAGAGCACTTAAAACTTTGGAAATCAACTTAAGAGATCATGCTAGTACTAAGAAGTTGAAGAAAATGCAGAAGAAATATCATATGGTGAGATTCTTTGAAAGAAAGAAGGCTATCAGAAGGTACAAAAAAGCCAAGAACGAATTAGCAGAATCGGAAAAAAGAAGTCATGAAGAAGGAGTTGACGAAGAGGAATTGAAGGAATTGAGAAAGACATTAAAAAAACAGAGGCGTATGTTACATCACGCATCTGTGGATTTTGCCTATGTTCTCAACTTCCCAACCAATATTAAATATATTTCACTCTATACGATCACACCAGTTGATCCAAAGATGAATGAAAAAATGAAAAAAGGGATTATTGAAACTAACGAAAAGAGAAATCAATTTAAAAAGCAATATACCAATGAACTTTTAAGCGATTCATTGAAAATATCTATTGAAGAGGGTATTCTTGGTAAGAACACATTTAAGCCAAAAGAAAAGAAAACCACAGAAAATGAAGAAGCAGAATCATCTGATGATGAAAATAATCAAGAAGACAATGAAGATGCAGATGAACAGAAAATTGATGAAATTGATTCTGTTCCAGTTTCCGGATCCAAACAGGAAGAACAAGAAGATGATGACTTCTTTGAATAATATTATACAAATTTTTATAAAACTTTACTTTCCATATCTTTACGTTCCTGATTCTTCTTCAGCTCCACCTTACCATTAACGATTTCGACTTCGTATCCTGCTTTTGTTAACACTTCATCAGTTTCTTCCGTTATTTCTGTACCTTTAACTTCTAATGATGATATAAAATTTTGATTCTTCATATTATTTTCTAGTAAATGTTTGATACATAAAATTGATCTTTCTTTGATGAATGGTTCATTCATATCTAAATTACAATTGTTCAAAACCAATTCAATACCTTGATTTTCCCTGACTACATCTTGGTTGTTTTTATTAAAATGAACTAATCCAGTAATCAATTCAATTAAAATTGATTTGATTCCTGGAAATTGTTTTTTACCATCTTTTATCATACAACCTGGTTCTGCAGTTATGTTATCTTTCAATTTTGGTTTTAATGTGTTCATTTCAATGATTTTAAATAAATCGATTAAATCCAAAATCAAACTATACTCATCATAAGTTTTCACAACTACATTCATTTCCATATGTGACGACATTATATCTAAAATAGCAACCAATTTCCTATGATGCCACCCCAGTTTTGTTTCGTCCTCTTTTATTAAATGTGGTTGTTTCAATAAGTTTTCTGACTTTATTTTGACCAACTTGAAATATTCCATTGACCATGAAGCAAAAGAAATCATATCTAAATGATCCAAACTATTATTAGTTAAATTTGCATCACAAACCAACTGAGTTAAATAAATGAGGGGTATAGAACAATAATTGATATCTTGGTCTAAAACACTGGCATCGTATTGGAATTTTTCAATCTTGCACAAAATTCCTCCAAAACTTTCATGAGTTATTAGCTCTTCTACAATTTCAATTAAAAGTTCTCTAGCTAATCGTATGTTGTTATCTTCTATTTTCAAAAACGAATCTAACTCCATTCCTGGTTTGATACCACTTGATAAACATAATGCTAATAAAAGGGAAGAAAATTCCTGTTTCCCTCTATGAAACATTTCCGTTCTTAGATCATCATGCTCTTTGCTTATATACATTGGCAATAAATGACAAAGAGCTTGGACATTTATCTCCTTCAAGCCATTTTTAACAATAATTTTAGAAATTGAATCAAATGCAATAATATCATTTTCAATTCCATCACTGGAAAAATTCAATATTGAGGGAAAGTTCAAAATTGATAAAGATGCTAGTGAGCATAACTGGATCCCATGATCATTTGAAGAATGCACAAAGAATTTGGATATTTTCGCTAAAATTGATTTGAACTCAAGACTAGTAGATTTTGGTTGTGATTTCAAAACAGATATATTTCTGATGATCATTGTGAACCCTTTCATCAATCGAATTTGATTTTCGCTCAAGTTAATATCCTTCTGACCTACAACTTTAGAAATTGTTTCAGTTAAATGATTCAGCTCCAATTCACTCAAAATTTCGCAATTTTTCGAGACTGCATTTAAAATCTCTTGTAATTGCACTCTTAAACCTTCATCGTTCGGAGTTGTCCAAAAATGCTCTAATATTTCGTCCATATTTATTAAATCAGCAAAAAAGAAAAAAAACGGAGTTACAAGAAAAAGATTTTTCTACTATTACTGTGTGAGTCTTAATGATGATGGAGTTATTCTTGGAAGAGATCGGAGCAATTGAAGCTATTTACCCGGAATGCATTACCAAAATTGGGGATCAGATATTCAAATTCAAAGTGCCACAACATGAAACAATCGAATTTCAAATGATATTCCCCGATAATTATCCAAATACGAAACCAAATGTATTTGATGTCAAATCAAGTAGTGGAGAAGATGATAAATATTTACAGGAGCTATTCAATGAAGTTTTAGATTCCATTTATCATAAGGGAGATGTAGTAATTTTTGATTTATTTACAGAACTTGACCAAGTATTATATAACGGAGAATCTGAACAAGTTCAAGTTGACGAAGATCATTGGAATACCGATGATTTGCTACAACACAGCGAGGAACATGATTTTGATTATGTTTATGATGAAGAAAAAGAAAAGGCCAAGTCCTCAAAGCCTAAAACAAGCCATTCACAAACCAAAAATACAATTGATCCGTTACACGGGTGGACGGTGAGTGATCCTATTGTTGATCGTAAATCGACGTTTGTTGGGTTCGCAAAACGGGTGAATTCTGTAAAGGAAGCCCAACAGGCTGTTTCTCAACTGCTAACAGACAAAAAGATCCAAAAAGCCACCCATAATATGCAAGCGTATCGGATCAAACAGGACCAAGTTGTGTATCAAGATTGTGATGACGATGGAGAATCGGCTGCAGGCGGTCGGATGCTACACTTGCTTAATATCATGGAGGTAACCAATGTTATTGTTGTTTGTTCCCGTTGGTTTGGAGGTGTTCACCTTGGTCCAAGTAGATTCAAACATATCAACTCTGCTACTCGAGATGCTATTGTAAAAGGCGGATTTCTTTCCTAACTGTAAATAATATCATTATATAATCCATGACTATATTTTCATTTCTTCATGTTAGCTTTCCATAGTGCAGCAAGAGATTTGGTCTTTTGTGTCGTTGGTATCTCTTGCTCTGGTGCTTCAGCTTTGTTTTTAGATTTTGTTTTTTCCTCTGCCTTTTTAGGTTTTTCTATGAAGCTTCGCCTACCATTCAAATCCTTAATTTGCACTGCACCCACCGAATTGATGGATGAAAACCCTACCCTACTGATTTTGGTTCTTTTTGCTTTTAAAACTTTAATATTTTTTGGCTTGTTACTACAAGAAGTCCATTCACTGGTGTCTGTTACCCTTTTTTTCTGCTCTTTTTTAACACCAGTACCATTTTCTCCCGTTGTGCCTCTCTGCATAAACTTCATATTCGTCACTTTGTCACTCAAAGCCATCGTTGCAATTTCTATAGTATGGAATTTCCAGGCTGTGCAAACAAAAAAAATTAATGAAAAATACTATACATAAAGATTTGATAAATTTTCACTATAATAACGTTTTTCCAGTGAAAAGTTTTCTAAGACAATGAGAAGTGACTTCAAGTTCTCAAACTTATTAGGGACGGTTTATAGAGAAGGTAATGTTGGGTTTTCACCCGACGGAACATGTTTGTTATCTCCAGTAGGGAACCGAATTTCAGTTTTTGATTTGGTTAATAACAAAACGTTTACATTTGATTATGAACATAGACATAACATCACAGCATTTGCATTGAATAACCAAGGAACTTTGCTTATTTCAGTGGATAGTACAGGTCGAGCCATTCTAGTCAATTACAAAGCAAGAACCGTTTTACATCATTTTACCTTCAAGGATAATGTAAGAGATATCCAATTTTCACCAGATGGGACACATTTTGCAGTTGCAGTTGGTAGATTCATCGAAATCTGGAAAACCCCTAATGTTGCAGAAGACAGACAATTCGCACCGTTTGTTAGACATCGTGTTTATGCAGGTCATTATAATGACATTATTTCACTTTCTTGGTCTAGTGATTCTAAATTCATCTTATCTTCGAGTAAAGATATGACTTCAAGGCTTTTTTCATTAAATACCGAAGACAAAGAGGTCAAGATGACTTTGGCAGGACACAAAAATTACGTTGTAAAGGCTTTTTTCGATTCAACCCAAGAGTTGATTTATACAGTTTCAAAAGATGGTGCTTTATGTAGATGGGAATATACAGAAAGACCAGGCGAGGAAGAATTACCAGATGACGAAAAAACAATGAGTTGGAGAATACTTGAAAAGAATTTCTTCAACTCTGAAGGTACTGTTAAATGTGCCACATTCCATGCTCCATCAAACTTATTTATTGTTGGTTTCAGTACTGGTGAATTTAGATTATATGAATTACCGTCATTTACTTTAATTCAGCAATTATCAATGGGTGTAAATGCTGTGAATACTATAACAGTTAATTCAACTGGGGAATGGATCGCTTTTGGTTCAAAAGAATTAGGTCAATTGCTTGTATATGAATGGCAATCAGAATCATACATTTTGAGACAACAAGGTCATTTCGATGCAATGAATTCACTGGCTTATTCTCCTGACGGTTCACGAGTAGTTACTGCTTCTGATGATGGTAAGGTTAAGATTTGGGATGTTGTGTCTGGATTTTGTCTAGCAACATTTGATGAACATCAAGCAGGGGTTACTGATGTTGCATTTGCTAAAAGAGGACAAGTCATGTTCACTTCTTCATTAGATGGTACAATCAGAGCTTGGGATCTTATAAGATTCAGAAATTTCAGAACTTTCACTTCCACTGAACGATTACAATTCACTTCTGTTGCTGTTGATCCAAGTGGTGAAGTTGTTTGCGGGGGTTCTTTAGATTCTTTTGAAATTCATGTCTGGTCTGTTCAGACTTCTCAACTTTTAGATCAATTAGCAGGTCATGAAGGTCCAATTTCTGCTTTGAGTTTTGGAGTAGAAACCGATGCCAAGTTAGCATCTGCTTCTTGGGATAAAACTATTAGAATTTGGGATATTTTCAGTAGACAACAAGCTAGTGAACCATTTGATTTAACTTCTGAATGTCTTTCATTATCAATGAGACCTGACTCTAAGGAAGTTGCCGTATCTACATTAGATGGTAAAATCACTTTTTTCAATATTGAGCACGGTAAAATGGTTAAAGAAATTGATGGTAAGAGGGATATCATTCAAGGGAGACACCGTGATGACTTATTTGAGTCCAAGAATTCGAAAAGAGGTAAACATTTTACAACTATTGCATACTCTTTCGATGGTCTATCTATGATTGCTGCTGGTAATAATAATACTATTTGCTTATATGATTTACCAAATGAAGTCTTATTGAAGAGGTTTACTGTTTCGCTTAATATGCAATTGAATGGTACTCTTCAACAGTTGAATTCTAAAAATTTGGTTGATGGTATAGCAAAAGACTTGATTGACGATGGTGGTGAATTATCTGATTCTGAGGATAGGATGAAAACTGAAAAGGCTTTACCTGGCTCACATAGAGGTGATATTGGTTTAAGATCCACTAAGCCTGAAGTTCGTGTGATGGCTGTACAATTTTCTCCGACCGCAAACTCATTTGCAGCTTCTTCTACTGAAGGTTTGTTGATATATTCCATTGATGATTCAATTATTTTTGATCCATTTGATTTGGATATTGATATTACCCCTGGTTCCACATTAGCTATATTAAAGGAAGGTGAAAATTTAACTGCGTTAGTTATGGCTTTCAGATTAAACGAAACGTACTTAATTCATAAAGTTTATGAATCAATAGTGACAAAGGAAGTCAAGTTGGTCGTTAAAGATCTGCCTTTGGTATACATTCCTAAATTAATAGAATTCATTGGTTCGATTGCAATGGATAGTCAGCATATTGAATTCAATTTACTGTGGATTGAATCAATAATTACTTCTCATGGAAAATATATTGCGAAGAATAAACATCTTTTCGGTAAAGGATTGAGATCAATTCAAAGATTTTTGAACAGGGTGGTGAAAGATGTCATCAAAATTGGAAAGAAAAACTCCTTATTGACTGAATTCTTAATGATCTCCACAACTATTGAAGCAAGCACATTTATTCCTGCGAAGGAAGAAGAAAGTGATATTGTTATTGAAGATGTTGCAGAATCTATGGATGTAGACTCTCGCAGTGGCGAAGAAGATGATGAGGAAGAGGACGATGAAAATAATGATGAAGACGATGAAGAAGATGGAGGTTGGTTCGGTCCTGATGATAAAAAGAAATATGCAGATAACTTTTCAGCTAGTGATGATGAAGATGATGATGAAGAGTGATAATAAATAGAATATGTAAGAAATAGATACACATTAAAATAATTATAAAGTTAATTTGCACTCATGAGCCAAGTTTAGGCTTTTTAATACTTCTCTTTTATTTTATAAGATTATGTTGAAATCTTCAATAGAATATAAAGAATTGGGCAATGAATCATTCAAAAAAGGAGATTACAACGAGTCAATAGTCCAATATACGCATGCTATTAAATTAGAACCCAAGAATCCAGTGTTTTATTCAAACAGATCAATGGCGTATTTGAAATTGGAAGATTTTCAAAATGCATTAAACGATTCAACCTATGCATTAGAGACCATGAATATTGATGACACTCTAAAATCTAAGTTGGAGTATAGAAGAGATCAAGCTTTAAAACAGTTACAAGACGGGATCACTATTGTCAATGAAAATTGTAGCATTATAAATTTGTCAATTAAAGAGGTTGATGAAATACCCCAAGAGTTTTTCAATCAAAGTCCTGAAAAAGACCCAATTTTACAACAAAGCATCTCAATTAATGAAGTTAGCCGTATAAAAATCAACCAAGATCTCAATTTGCCCGAAATACCAACAATCCAATTTTTAACAATATTACACACCAAAAAACCACCTTCAGTATATTATGAGTATGTTCTTAATATCTGTCCAAATATATATGAAACCATCTTCAGATCTTCAGGTATCGAAGAAAAGTTCCTTACATTTTATTTGCAGGCTTGCATTTGGGATTTACAAAAAGATATTCCAACTCATTCCAATCGAATCATTCAATCAATCACAACATTCACCAAACTTCCCAGATTTTCTTTAACTTCCATGTTCATATCTTCTTCTATCATAACCCAAGTATCCGAGCTATTCAAATCAAAACTCGGTCAAGAATTTAAAGAAATTTGGAATTAATTCCAATTGCATCATAAAGTTTAAATAACCCCATTTAATACATCAATTATATATACATTCGTATACATTTAATACTGAATGTATTGATGGAGCTCGAGTTTTTTGTCAAATCTTGTTTACTTTTGAATACCCGATTTTATCAATTAACCCTGAATTAATTGTTCTCCTATATCCTTCCTTTTCTTCTTTAGTTCAATGATGTTCTTAAACTTTGGTGATAGATTACTGAAATATATATTAAATTGAATAAGGCATTGGTAATTTTTTTATTTTTGACCATTAATATATTATATACATTATTTCGCTTTTTTATTCTCCCTCAATCCTCTTTATATTTGCTCCTATTCACTCAAGTCTTACAATCAGATCAGGATGAATAGACTTTTTACTATCATGAGCGACTTTTCCGGTGCGCCCTTTCACAACACGCGCTCTGTCATATTTTTTCAAACGTTCAAGTAACAGCTGTGATGGAATTAATTGCATTTTTAAGCTCTCTCTTATATAAAATTATAAGCCATAAATTGGCATCCAAAATATTTACATCTGAATAATCCTTTTAAGATCACTAATAAAGTGTAATAAGCTTACAACACTGTTGTTGTCATGGTAGAAAAATATTTTCCACGACAAATTCTGTGTAACATTCAATATTTCGTGCACAGTTTAAATATTTATTGAAAATTATCTAATAAACTTATAATTTAATGCTAAATACACAATTTCTATTACAAAATCATGAACCTCTTTGTTTAGATGTTTACACATTTCCAGCTATTGAAATTACACATCAAATCAACATTATAATCAAGTTTATATTTAAAATTTGAAAATGTATTGGAAATTGTCCAATTATCGGAGTATTTTGCCTGAAATTTTCCCACCATCTACCTAATATTTCTTTCTATAGGGCTGTACTCTTACATTGACAAACTTCTGCAAATAGCACTCATTATTTTAAGATTTCTGAAATTATTTTCAAGGCTGTGCAGAGCATTGATGGCGAGAGTCCAAAAAAAGTGTTGTTCACCAAATGTATCGATTGGTTGTTTTCATCAACTGATATTATCAGATCTTTTGAGTCTTTCAAGATGTATAACAACACTTCATTATACTCCGTGGATGCAGTCATAATTCTTGACAACAAAGCCAACAGAATCTATGCTAAATATTACCCAATCCCAAATACAGAGACTGAAGATTCATTAAAAACAAATCACAAAAAACAAAAGCAATTCGAAGCTAGTCTATTCAAAAACACATTCAAGCAAAAGACAGATATAATACTGTTTGAAAATCATACTGTGGTATATAAAGAATATTCAGATTGTATTGTTTATGTCATTGGAGGCATCAACGAAAATGAAGTTATGTTATACAACGTTCTTCAAGGCTTGACAGGAGCGTTCGAAATCATCTTGGCTAGTGTTATTGACAAGGCTACGATCTTAGAGTCCTATGATCGCATTGTAATTGCAATTGATGAAACTGTTGATGATGGTATCATTTTGGAAACTGATCCTGCTGCAATTGCTACAAGAGTTACAGATCCACCAACTGAAGATTCTTCCAATATTAAGATCGATCTAAGTGAAAGAGGTTTGATGAATGCTTTTAATTTTGCCAGAAAAAATATATCCCAACGTTTACAACAAGGATTTTGATGAAGGTTTGATTCTATATGTTGTCAATTATATACAATATTTAATAATTATAAGGTCTTTGGCTATCTATTTCTTCTTCCCTTTACCACTTTTATTACCTTTTCCTTTTGAGCTTGCTTTAGAACCAGACTTCCCCTTTGGATCACCACCGTTGGAATAGCACACTTTAAATTTTGATGCAGTTAACATGGCCATAAATTCTTGTTGGTTGATCAACTCAACTTGATTGGATCTATCAAACCAATCAGAACCTTCCTTTTGAAGTTCCTTCGTGTGTTTTTTGAAATATTCTGTTATATCGGCTACAGTTTTCCCTTTCTTTAATGTACCTGGTTGAACCTTAACTTTATATGTATATTTTTGTAAAGCCTGCCATGGTGCAAACACTGGTATACAATCTATGATTTCATTTGTTTTATTAGGTGAAGGAATCAAACCTGCAATCTCAATGTAATATGGATCCTTGTCAACTGTGTTGTGTAAAACATCGTCTTCAATGTCTGGAGCATCTGAAGACTCAAGCTCATCAATCAATTTATTCAACTGGTGAATCTTTTGTTGTGTTTTTCTTTGGCGTTTCAGAGCAGCCTCCTTTTGCGAGTCGGATTTTGAAACCGCATTTGAATTATCATCTGAAGTCTTCTCGCTTTGTTTCAAAGTTCCTAAAACAGACATTCTCAAACGTCTCTCTTCTTCATCCTGGTCCCCATACTTTTCCTTGATTTTCTTTAGTTTACTTTTCTTACCTCTTATTCTAGATTGAATTTGACCATTTACACTTGGAAGTACAACATCTTCGCTAGCCTCTTCATCCTCTGGTTCCTCATTTATTGCTTTTTTATCCTTATCTAATGACTCAGCTTGATTTTTTTCTGTTGATTCTCTCAATTTCAACTTTTCTAGCATTTCTCTTAATTCTGCAACCTTTGCTGAATGACTTGATTCAACGTCAACAAGCTTCAATTCCAATTCATCAATAAAATCTTTTTTGCTGCTTTTGTATTTATCTGTAGTTTCTTTGTCACCAATCCATAATAGACCTGCACCCATGTTTAACTGGCATGGAGGTAAATAAGTTTTCTCCTTGGAAACATTCAGCAATCCTGGCAAAAGAATAGTTCCATCAAAATCCTTTTTAGTCACATCAGATCCTTTAACAAACCATGGTGAAATAACATTTTTATTTTCCCATGCCTTTGTTGTGGAGAGTGAAAATGCACCCGCTTGGATGTATGTTGTGACAGGAACATCTTTATTTTTGAAAGGATTTCTTATGAAGACTTTTAATGCATCATCCAAATCATTAGATACCAACACATCTGATTCATTGTCAAAATATTTGTAATAGATAAGATCAGTTTGGGTAGTGTCTCTGCCTGCAATACAAAGATATCCTTCTGAAGACAAAAACCAATAAAACTTTTCAAACCAATGTTTAGGTCTCAGTTGCTTAAATTCAACATTTTGCTTGCTTTCTTTTTCAAGCTTCTTTAAATCCTGCTGAATTTTTCTCTCGCTACTTTTAATTGCATGTGCAGCATTCAATTCCGTTTTCTTCTGCTTTTCATTTGCTGATTTTTTAGCTGTAAAATAAGTGCTTGAATTAGCATAAGCCGATAAAGTAAGATCAATCTTCACTTCCAGTGTTTTAGATTTGGCAGACTTCAAATCCTTTTCAGCATCTGAATCACTATCGGAATCACTATCTGAATCACTATCAAAGTCACTATCTGATTCACTCTCTGAGTTTTCATCTTCCTGTTCTGGAAGTTCAAGAACAATTTCATTCTTAAGTAAATTCAAAGATTTGATAAATTTAGCAGTTTTATTACCTCTAGTTTTTTCGACATCAATCAACTTCTCAATGTTCTTCCAATCAGTTTGTTTGTTCAAATATGATTGCACAAGATCTCTACAATCTTCAATTTCGTTACTAAATAGCATAATCAAATTTCCCTTTTTTATATTTAGCTCTTGAACTGTATTCAACGAATCAATTTTCTTCGCGTGTTCATCTTTAACAAATTGAAGTCTCTTTTGGGCATTGTTTTTCTGAGTTTGTCTACTCAATGACATCTTATTCATTTCTATATTTGTGAAGAATTTATCAACTGTTTTATTGTATCCTTTGAATGTTTCAATCATGGTATCATTAGTTAATTTATGAACAGGTTCATATGGGTGAAATTCATCGTAAATGTATTCCAAATTGTCTGGAGATGCATCTTTTGTTGAATCAAACAATGGATTTCTTTTACTAATAATATAACCATCCAAATGCCCGATTGGTTTTTCCAAAAGTTCATTCAAATTATTCACTGTATTATTGAGTGCAATTGTTGTCTGTTCAACTAGTTTATCATTTCCGCATAATTCTAAACAACTTGCAGATGGATTCACTCCGGCTTGTTTCAAATGAATTTGAATCAAATCGGAAGATAAATGAAGAGCATTACGGAAACATAACTTGGCGATTGATAAAATCTTTTTACCTCCCATTTCCTTTTCCGCTGTTGCCCACTTAATTACTTGTTCATTTGTAAAATGATCATTGATGTCCGATGTTGTTTGATCAAATAGTGATTTATTGAAAGCTGTGTAAACATCGCCGACTTTGTATGTGATTTCAGAATTATTTTGAGTTTCATCAACAGTTCTGAACAAGGATAAAATTGTTAAATTTTCATCAAGCAAGATAATATTACCAGCACTGAAAAATTCCAATGCGATGTAGTACAATCCATCTGAAAATTCTAACACTGCAACTCTATCATCGCCAACTTGTTTGATATTGGTCAATCTTCTTGTTTTCAAATGTTTTCTCAACTTCTGCGTGAATCCAGATGGCTCGGGTTGTGTTGGTCTTTGAAATTCCGTCATGTACATCTTAAATCCACTTTCCAAAACAACATTAATTTTAGAATCCGGAATGTTAAATTTCAATAAAAATGATCTGCTGTTAGACACTAGATTGTTAATATTCTGTAGTCTATATCCTTTGATACTTTTCTCTAATTCATTGATGAGAATTTTCAAATCTAATGAAGAAATCCTTTGTTTCATTTTCGTGCAATGCCAAAAGAGAGTGAATGAAATGTGTGTGAAAAATTACATTTTGAAAATCCACTATTATATGAGTCTTTTACAAATAATTGCATGCAATACTGGACACTAGAGCTGATAAATTTACCATCTGGTTCAATTATGGATGTTCATTTTATTTCCAATATGGTGGTAAAACAGCAAAAAGGATAAAAGTAGAGCTTTTAAATAAATTGATACGAACACTTTTGTTATTATCAATAAAGAACCTTTTTCTTATGGGGAAATTCTCATTTGCATCTTGCTCCTCAACCACTAGCCTTTCTGTAGTTACATTAGCTTATAATTGTTTTTGTGATTTATGATTGATGTGATTCGTGTATAATAAATAAATGTTATCACAAAAATAAAATAATTCATCACTAAAATAAGTCATTCAATTGTTTCCATTTCCAATGGATATAAAGATTGAGAAAATAGTCTCTTATTTCAAAAGAGAAGATTCTAAGGTTGTATTCTTTGTTGGGGCTGGAATTTCCACCAACTGTGGTATTCCAGATTTCAGGTCTCCTGAAACAGGATTGTATGCTAATTTGAAAAGACTTGATCTACCTTATCCTGAAGCAGTATTTGATATTGATTATTTCAGGGAAAGTCCCAAGGCGTTTTACACGCTTGCTGATGAGTTGTACCCAGGGAAGTTCATTCCTAGTAGATTTCATTACTTTATCAAATTATGTCAAGATAAATCTAAATTGAAAAGATGCTACACTCAAAATATTGACACATTAGAGAGAATAGCAGGGGTGGATGGAGATTTGGTGGTTGAAGCACATGGCTCATTTGCAGATAATCATTGTATTGATTGTGACTCTCAGATGAAAACTGAAGAGCTTAAGAGTCAAATGAAGAAGGGAATCCCAACATGTGGAGAATGTCAAGGGTACGTTAAACCTGACATTGTTTTCTTTGGTGAAGCACTTCCAGAGAAATTCTTTACTTCATGGGAGGATGATCAAGACAATATTGATCTGGCTATTGTTGCAGGTACATCATTGGCTGTTTTTCCATTTGCAGGTCTTCCTGCAGAAACAGAAAAGTCAACTCAACGTGTTTTAATCAACAGAGAGCTATGTGGGGATTTTAAAGATCGTCCAAGGAAGTCTGATCTGGTTTTGCTAGATGACTGTGATAAAATTGTAGACATGATCTGTGAAAAGTTGGATTGGTTGGACGATTTGAACAAACTGGTCGAAGAAGGTAAATCAAATATGCATCTTGAAGAAAAATATGTTGAGAATGCAGAAGACTTGTCTAAGGAGCTTGCTAAAGAGATTGCTCAAGTGGAACAGGAATCTTTTGATGAACTAGATGATTTGGCAGCTGAAATTGATGAAAAGGTTAAAATCAAAGACGATGAACAGGAAGATGTATCATGAGCAAATATATGAGTTTCAACAATATTGAGTTTTCACGCACTACTAGAGCTTTTGTAGTTTTTGCCAGCTGCTTTGTAGTGTGTACTAAAGTTTTGAGTTTGAGCTCTCTTGAAAATGCCAATAAAAGATCAACGGAAAATAGGATAAACACATTCGAAACAGATTAGTTTCTCTCAATTTTTTGGTGCACAAACAAAGATTAAATATGAGTTGTGGCTTGCTGTGGGACTCAAATTTTATATATTCTTTTAGCCGTGGTAGTCAAGAATTAGAATTTTAAGGAAACTCTCTTTTCAAAACTATAGTAAACCAATCAACAAATTAAAAAGTTGATATTTCGAACTTTGGCAATAAGTAATTGAATTGTTCAAAAAACGCAATCAATTTAGTGCTGTGTAAATAGAACGCATAATTGGACGAAGAGTGTTTCTGACACTTTTTTCAACTAAGTTGTTCAAAAACAATTGACAAAATTCCATGGTTGTAACTTTAAAAAAGTCCAAAAACTAAAATTGACATTTATATTTCCCAAGCCTTTGACCTTCAAGTCTCAATTAATGCATATTATTGAAAGACAGACTTTTCATCCTTGTTAGAATGTTTGTTAAAAGAATCTCAACGTTTTGACTGAAAACTCTTTGCTTTATTAACGCGACAATCAATAAGAACATATCAAAAGTTCAAATTGAACATAATCAACAAATGGCTTTGAGTTCAGACTTTAAAGCTACAAAGTAGTAAGCCGGTAAGTTTCTCAACGCTACAAGGTAATTGAAAGCTATAAAGTATAACGTATAACTGTAAATTAATTCAAAATTGTTTCATTGAGCACGACAAATGAATGTGACGCGCCATGTTGGAGCAAAAAATTTGTATCAAAGAAGTAAAATACTCAAATCTTCAACTCTTTTGAAAGGTTTAAGAAGGTTTAGTTTGTATGCTATTCAAATTTATTATCAATTCCTTTGGAGTTTAATTATTGTATGTCATATAATTTCTAAAAGTCCTCAAACTATCATACAAATTTCATTAAAGAAATGATTTTCCTTCTTAGTTGTAATTTTACTCTTATAGTTTTATTAAGTTAATTAATAAACTGAAACAAGAAAAAAGCTTAATAGTTGAATCCCACAGTTGTTATTTGCGATATCAAAAAACAACCCCTCATTAAAAATTTATTTGGCAACATATTGAGAAGCGCATTGCACATTGTTCCATTAATTTTGATTACCAATGGCACCCCAAAATCAAAGCCTTTGAATGAAATTGATAACATTTTCCATGTTATACAGAGCGTTGATGAGAAATCTGAAAGCTTACTTTTTTAACTGCAGATCCTGCAAACACAGTGCTGAATTGGCTTCAATTGTGTCAAAATTTTTACAGATATATAAAAGTCATAAACTGTTTGTGAAAAACGTGTTGGGTAAAACAAAAGACCTTAGGCGTTTGACTGATTGAAAAAGCGAGCAAAGAATATTTTGCTTATAACATACAGAATTTATCAAACATTCAACTATAAATTATGTGATGAATATATTTTTTTCCCCAAAAACCAAAAAGTCAAAGCCAAATATAAAATATCCAGCAAAAACTTTGAAAGGTTGGAATTTGAGTCGAAATAAAAACGCTGAGCACATTTAAATGTAGAAGAATAAATAAAATGCGAGAGATCAAAAAGTTTAGTGTATCAAGTGTTTAAATTCTTTTTTCATACGTTCTATGAATAAAAGCGCTTTTGAAGCCTCCACGCGTATCTCTGCGACAGGAACGGGAGTTAATCATCGTTATGATTATGACAATCTTCCGCAATTTTTACAGCGTCTCAATGGGTCATCTACATCTTCTGCAATGTCTCCTAATGTGTCAATATTACAAACGAGTGAAAGATTACCGTTTTTAGGATCAAGAAAACAAATGCTGAATGACAATCCTAGAACAAGAAAATTTTCAAATACAAGAGCTTCATCAGGATTTTCAACAACTAGTTACAATTATCCAAGTGCAAGAAAAGAGTCAGGAAAGGCAAGTTTTTTTAGAAAGGCATCCAATTCCATATCAAGAAATTTTTCTATTGAGTCAGATGCGGATGTAGACGTTAAAGATAAGCCTTTAGAAGACGTTTTTTCAGAGTTTCTAAACTTTTTAAGAAGTTTGATCAAACTTTCCTTAATCTTATTAAATAAAGGTTTTGTGTGGGGGTTATTTGGTTTAACATTGGTGTCCAAACTAGCTCAGAGAATATTAAGTAGCATTCCTAACCCAGATTGGTCAATCTTAAATAACATACAGCTAAAAAAAAGGAATCAACCAGTTTATAGTACTGTCATCAACAATAAACAATCAATTGCAAATAAAGAAAGTGAGCTTGAAGATTCGGTTATTCAAAGTACGCAAAATGACATCATTATTTCATCATCAACTTCAAAATACCCTGAAATAGCACGGAGGATACAAGAATTAGACTTGAAGCAAAATGAGGAACCAATCAAACCAAAGAATCCTGCCATGCAATCCGATAATACAATAAGTGAACATTATGGTACCAAATTTTTTTCTTCAGGAAATCAATCAAACTCAGTGAACTTAGAAACTACATTTTTGAACATAGCTGATTCATTAACCAAAAAGAATCATGATACATCCTCAAATTCTAATATCGAACGCATCAAATCAAGTATTAAGAAAATTTCAACTTTACAGAAGCCAAATGGTCGTCCAACATTTACCAGATCCACTGCTAGATTTGCTGATTTAGACTGGCTTAAGGATGACAATGAGGATTATATAAACAATTTGGAGTATACTAGGTTATTCAAAGAGTACCAAAAGATTTTTGAAGAAAGAAATAAGATGCAAGAGATGATGAAGATAAAAAAGCTGAAAAGTGAAGGTAAAAGATTTGAACCATTGAGCATAAGCAAGACGGAAGAAATCGAAGAAACTCGGGATCACCCAATCAATGGATCACTCATAACTAAATTTGGAATTGAAATGTTCCATAATGATCTTCTCACTTTATCTGATGGAAAGTGGCTAAACGATAAGATCATAGATTTTTACCTGAGGTTGATAATGGATAAAGTAAATGGCCCAGACTGTAAACCAGGGGAACAAAAAATCCATGTGTTTTCAACGTTTTTTTATTCAACTTTAAGTAAAAAGGGATATCAAAGTGTTGCAAGATGGGCAAAACGTGCTAAGGTAGATGTTTCAAAATTGGACTACCTTTTTGTTCCGGTTAATTTGAATCAGATGCACTGGACTTTGGCATATGTAGATAATGTCAATTGTCGATTTGTGTATGTTGATTCATTATATGGTACCGGTGATGATATTCTGATGTCTCTGATGGATTACATGACCCAAGAAACTGAAAGAATTCACGGCCGTCAAATGAATGGAAAGGACTATACATTGTATGAGATGAAAGGTGAAGCTCAGGGTCCAAAGCAACAAAATGGTTTTGATTGTGGTGTTTTCACCTGTACAGCTGTTGCTTCTCTTGCTAAAAATATGGGCTTTTGCTATTCACAGAAAGATATGTCCTTTCTCCGTAGAAAAATGGCGTATGAAATTCTCAAGGGTAAGCTGGAAGTATAAATCTATATTTTGTATGTATATTAAAAATATCGTTGAAAAATCTTGAATTATCATTATTATTCTTTTGGTAACGAATGATGATAAAAACACAAACACTAACACAAAGTCTCACACCGATCCAGGAAAAGGCTGTTTTAGGGGTTGACTTTACAAAGGTTACCGATAAGGCAATGTTGGAATCTTCAGACTCAACTTTTCTTGCGTTACAAGGTATTTTGTCCTTGGATGAAAGTACGTTCCAAAGCTGGTTCGGTTCAATTATCCAAAACCAATATAATTATGCCACAATGCTAATTGCTATGGATAAGTTATTGGAACTCGGCTCCGTAAACGGGGAACAGGTTTTACAACGATTGATATCAAATGAAATTCAAAACTTACCGGCGTTCTCTAATCTATTAGCATGGCAGTATCTAAAATCAGTGATTCAAAAACTATGCACTACATATTTCAATGGAATTGAGACTTTCCAGCAATTTGAGTCGAAGTTCATGAGGCTAAAAAGTACTTCAGGCTGTATGAATAAAGTGTTATTATATTTATGTGGGTATTTCTATTTTCAAGAAAATAATGTTAATGAATTAAACACACTAGTCAAATCATTGGAGACTTTCGTTATTGAATATTCAAAATCCTTTCATTTTCCTAAAGCAGAAACAAGTAACAACAAAGCAATCAACCCATTATTGAATTTATTAATATACCTATGGAGAAAACCCAATATCAATCTAGAGGTTACTAAAACACTTGAGAATTATTTACAAATATCATATCATAATAGTAAAATTGCCAAATTATTATGTTTAAATTCTATTAAATTGAATCATCACAAAGAATGTTTAGCCACTTTCAAAACATATATTAACTACATCAATTATCATAAAATGAAGAACAGGGGGGTTTATGATGATTTAGTTGACATCATCAGTTTATATGTTGTTGTTCTGGAGTATCTATCCAGCCATATCAAAACATTAGATGAATATAAAGAAATTGATCAATTTAAGAATCAATTGAACGAATTAATTTCAAATTATTTATTATACTTCATTGGAGATGATTCTAAATATTACATTTTTGAGTTACAAAACTATCTGAATTTTATTTACTCCAAAATCGCTATAGCATGTGAAAATTCCATTCCTTTCACAAAAAAGCCGATTGATGAGTCCATAGTTGACATGATTGAAATAACAACCAAGGCAATCAAATCTATCAGTGAAAATCCTAGTGGAAATCAACAAAGACAGGGATGGAATTTTTACAAAAATGCATATTATTTACATAAATCAGGGGAAGATGAGATTGCCATTAAACGTATTAAAAGAGCATTGATAAACGATCCAAATCAAATTAAATACTTAATATTTTTGATTAAATTATATTCTGGTAATGAAGAGACGTATTCGAAAGCCGTTGAATTAGCTGGTGATGTTTTAAATAAGTCATTGATCATGTATGATAGGAAAATGAGTTTGAAAACAAAAAGTGATATTGCCGAATTATATTTGGTTTATTTGACCTTATTAAAAGTTGAAGCTATTGATCATTTGAGCGATTTTTTTGCTGTTTTGAATAATTTATTTGATGATAAATTCAAGGAGTTGAAACTCGGTTCTGACGTGGTTAAGAAGGTTCAAGAGAAATCCAACAAACAAGTCAACGGTTCTTCTTTACAAGATTCTTGTACCACACCATGTGAGCCTACTAAATCTAGAAAGTCTATTGGATCCATGAAAAAGCCCAATTCTCCATTCAACAAGTCCAACGTTGTTACTGATGAAATGAAGTGTATTCAAACTATTTGGTTACACATAAGTCGTATTTTACAAGCTTTAGATGCACCAGAAGAAGCACTCGAAGCTGTAAAAGCTGCGGAAAGTATCTCTTCCAATAGTGATACCGATGCTAGAAAGGGGTGTGTCCTTCAAATGCTGGGTAATTGGAATGCAGCTTCAGCTTCTATTGAACGCAGTTTGGAGAGGCCTACAACTATAAATGGAGCGTTTTCACGCGGAGAAGCAGTCATGTGGTTGTACTATTTTGGAGGAAGTCATGCCGCTCAAGAACGGGCCAAGATGATAGCGCGTGGGCTTGTAGAAGCCATTTCCTTCACCAGAGACATTGACCTTCTTTTAGTGGTTGGCGTGCTGAGCAGAGCCACTCGCGCCTGGGAAGGCGTGAAAATTTTGTGAATACCATCATCTCATTAATTAACGTTGATTGTGTGTATAGCGTATATATTTGTTATAAAATGAGCGACAATTTGATATCAAGGCTGCTAGCAGATGCTGCACTGCGTGTCAAGGATGTTAGAAAAGATGAAGAGCAAAAAAGTACGATTAATCACGACCAACCACGAATTTGTTACTCCATTCATTTCATAAAACAACTGACCGAGTCACCGTTGGTACCATCACAAGAGGAAATGGAAACCAGATTGCCACACATGGAATTTTACAGACTTAAGGCCCAGCCAGTGCGTGTTGAAACACATAAAAAGACCAATTCAAGAAGATCCAACAATCAAAATGGAAACAACAACAATCGCCACTCGCCAACAGGCCAGAAAAACACATCTCGTCGTCAAAGAATGGTGGCTAATAGACATAGAGATGAACAAAGTTGGATGATTGATGAAGAGCCACAAGGTTCAAGTGCGTTAGATTTTGAAATCTGGAAAGCAAAAATGAGAATTGAAACTGCCAAGAGAAATGGTGAACAAGTCACAGAAGAAATGGAATCATTGTATTTAAGTCTCCAAAAATCCAAGTTAGAACCTTCAGCCGAAGAGAAAAATGCTGAATTAGACGATGAAGATGATAAATGGGCATTTGATTTTGGTGGTGATAAAAAAAGTGAAGAAGACGACAGAAGTGAGTTAAAATCCGCAAGTTTATTTGATTCAACAGATGAAGGTAAGTTTTCTATGTTTTTTGGGTCAGATACTCCATTAGAAGCTTCTAGACCTTCAAATGCAACTTCAAGGTCTTCAAGATTAATTTCATATATTTCAACTCAAAATGAAGAAGATCAACAATTAGGACAACAAAAACAGCAATCGGAGAGACAAATTCAACAACCAGAACAACAAAACAAAGAGCAACAAGAAGAACACGAAAAAAATACTGATGGTAAAAATGAAATGTTTATCCAATCTTTATTGAGTAAATCCTTGGATTCTCCTAATGTTAACAATAGGAGCAGCATCGAAACACAAAATAATAATAATAATTCTAGCTCTAGTGCTATAGCATTCAAAACCGAAACCCCGGTAAGATCATCTTCCGTGAATGAACCAAAATCGCCAATCCAACAGCAATTATCACAACTAGAACAGCAACCAGGTAAGCAACAGCAACAGCAACAGCAACAACAACAACAACAACAACAACAACAACAACAACAACTTCCACAACAGCAATTGCAATTTGATCAAATGCAGAAGCTTCAACAAGAACAAATGCATATGTTAGCAATGAGGCAAAGAGAAATGATGCAACAAATGCAACATCAACAACCACAACAAAGCGCCAAGCAACAACAGTCACAACCACAAAAACAACCACAAGCTCAGCCACAATTACCACCAGGAATGTTTCCGTTACCTGGTATGTTTCCGCCACCTCCTCCAGGCCTATTTCCGAATGGTATGATTCCGCAACAGTTACAAGGAATGCATTTGCCACCAGGAATGCCACCTATGCCACCATTACCACAAGGTCAACCACAAAGTCAACAACAAAATGGTGGGCCAATTCATCCATTAATGACGTTGATCAATAGAAACAAAAAAAAATCTCAAAATCCGAATGATGGATCTAACTCACCTAAGGCACAAACACAACAACAACAGCTGCAACCACAACCACATCACGATAACCAAGGAAACCTTTTTCACCCTCAATTCCCGTTTGGGTTTCCACCACCACCACCAGGAATGTTCCCTAATGGAATTCCACCAATGCCACCAATGGTTCCAAATGCAGGAATACCACACGCTCAAATGAGAGGTCCTTCAACACCACAACCAACAGGAGCAAACCAGCAAGGGCAACAACCGTCTATCGGAAATAGAATGCAATTTTGAATTGAATTCATATTCATTCATATCTTTTTTTTTTTTTTTTTTTACTTTGAAAGCTTTTTCTCTTTTTATATATAGGAACAAGTGATTAACTAGTGATTGCTTTTCTTGATTAATATAATGCACGAAGAATTGAAAAAAGACGTCATTTCTGCCAAGAAAAAGTAGATTATAAAATTTTAGATAATTTAAAAATACAGTTATACAGTTGAATTGGTTCATTTCCACCTTGACTAACTCTCATATCAGCCTGCCATAATATTTGAGAAATTTCGGTTTTGACATTGTTGTCTAAACTTAAAGATATTGATGTATCTTTTAAAATTAATTGTTCATGCAAAGCAATCAATACAAAAGTAGCGGAATAACCCATTTTCAGAATATCATCCTGAATAAAGTTCATTAGCTTTTGTAAGTCACGAAGTTGAATAGTTTTGATTAAATCATCAATTAAATTTTGCGGCAAATAACCGAACATTTCTTTTATTTTTCCATCTGCAATAACTGAATCTTTTGCTAAAACAGTTGAAACACATTGTAGTAAATTAACTGCTCTTCTTAAATCTCCTTCACATACCATCAAAATTTCCTTTATAGTTTCATCGTCTATTTGGATTTTTTCGGATTCTGAAATCATTTTCAATCTTTCCACACCGGACTCTTCGTCTAATGATTTAAATCTGAATTTTGAGCAACGCGAAGCCAATGGATCGATAATCCTTGTGACGTAATTACAGATCAAACAGAATCTTGTAACACCTGCATAATTTTCCATTGTCCTCCTGAGTGCTGATTGTGCTTCGTTTGTCATTGAATCTGCTTCATCTAAAATAATTAATTTATAAGGAGGACAAGGATAATTGTCCAAATCCTCTTTTGTTGGATTAGACACAGTCAATCTAGCAAAGTTCTTGATTCTGTCTCTAACAATGGAAATCCCTCTCTCATCTGATGCGTTCAGTTCTAAAATACGACTTTTCATTAAATTTGGCCCATATAATTCTCTTGCTAACGCCAGAATTGTGGACGTTTTTCCTGTTCCCGGTGGTCCATAAAACAACAAATGCGGTAGATTCGCATTATGCAATGATCTTTCCAAAATACTTGTTGTAGTGTTTTGTGAAGTAACATCTTTCAATGATTTGGGACGACTGCAGAATATAAGCTGTGTTAGTATCCTTTCTTTCGATTATTTCCACACTCCACGTGTTTCTGCTATCCGCTCAGATTACCTACTATTTCTCAACCCAAGGCATAGCGTTTTCCGACATCTTTTGCGAGTATTGTTAATATCAAAAAGAAGAAGAATTCGATTATAGAGAGAAATAAGACGCGTCGTATGCTTTATATTCTCTTATTCTTAATCAAGTATATTATCACATATAATGGCGGAGCCAAGTCTGACTCTTCCTATCTCGAAGGTTAAGAAGATAGTGAAGCTCGACCCTGAACACGTCTCATCGACAGAAGGCGCTAACTTTGTTCTGGGGATGGCAACCGAACTTTTTGTGATGGAATTAACACATGAAGCTTCATTGGTGACAAAATCGAAACGGAGAAGGAAGATAATGTACTCAGATTTTCACAAAGCAGTAGCAGCAAACGAGAAATATTCGTTTATGAGAGATATAGTGCCTAAAAGGACCCCTATTGGAGAATTGGTTCAAAAAGGACAGATAAAGCTCACCAATGAGTCTATGGATCAAATCAATCAATCAATGGTAACACAAGGAATACAGGACTTGGATGAAGCCATGGGGGAGATCCCAGAACTTGACCCGGTTGATCATACAGAAGATTGATAATAATATTTATGTACAGGTATGTTATTTAGTAGTTATATAAAGTTTAATACTTTTCGACGTATGTTTCGCTCACAGGGTAAGAAGCTTTGCCGGTTTCGACAAACTCCTTGATTTTATCAAACTGTAAACGACCGTCGGTTATACCTGTATACCCTTTAAATGAATTCTTAGGGATTGGAGCGTTGGAAGAAACTAAAGGCTTAAATTGACTAGTTTCCAAAGATTCAGGAACCACAAATGTCCTGACCTTTTCATATTTGATATGATAACCACCCCAGTTGTCAATATGCCCAATACCAGAAGATCTAGTACCCTTGTAGAAATTTTTATTACCTTGTTTAGTGGTCAAAGCCAATCTTTTGTTACCATTTTTGGAAAACCCATAGAATAAAGTTCCATCACGATAAGTCTTCCATGGTCTTCTTAATAATGAAACTCCAGTTGAAGAAAACTGACGAGTTTGTTGCATTGACAATCCTGACATGCTGTATGAGGTTGTGTAAAGAAACTGAGAGTTGATGAACAAATCAAATTTTTTCATCATTTTTCAACTATGTTCTTTTTTTTGGCTCATGATAATATTGTGGTATAAAAAATCAAATAGCAATCATTCTTTTCTTAGAAGGAATTAAATCAATACGATTCCCTAATTTATCAATCAATTCTATACCATCTACTCGAGAGCCACATTTAAGAGAGTTTTCACGTAATAATATTGGTGGAAGTTGATCACATATCAAAGTCAAATTATCACAGAAGTAGTTGACATCAAGTTGTTCCAGAGTATTCGGTAGAGAGATATGCAAATTACGATCAAGCATACGGGTGTTATATTGATATTCTAATGAAAGTCCACAAACATTGGATTGAGACCAATCAATATCAACCAGTAATTGCTCCATCTCTAAAACCGGACCCCTTGAAAACAAATTTAATTCAGTTATATTTGCAGGTATAACCCAATTTTGATTAGGAGTTTTGATATACTGTTTGAAAATCAATGTCATTTTATTAACACTTCTTGGAATATATTTATTAAGATAATCTGTGGAGATACCGTTGACATATACACAGAATGATTTGCAATTAACAAAATGATTCAAGTTTTGATTGAAATAGCACCATTGGAATCTAGAACATGTGTTTTGCAGCACCAGTTTACTTACAGAGAGTAAATCAAGCTTATCCCAAATATTATTTAATGAATCCAAAGTTGGTATTGTCAATGTATAATATACACTTAACTTTGGGAATTTTGATTTGACGCTTGATAAATATTGGATCATTTCCATGTCCTTCTCAACAAGTGGATTCAATGACAAAGTGGTTGTGATTTTTATATGGGGTGATTTTTGTGATTGTGGATATAGCGATTCCAACATATCCCTGATGGATTCACTGTACATCCAAAGATGAACAAATTTTACATTAGGTAAAATCTTAGCTTTCATTATCGGAGCCAATATTGGCCAATCATGAAGGAAATTCATCTCGTTGGCTTCGATCGCAGTTACTTTGTCTTGACATTTTAAACTATTAACCAAAGTTAGGAATGCTTCAAGCGATGAGTTGTTCATTTGATACTCGTATTTAATTTTCCGAGCCAAAGGATGTAAAAGTTTAAACGCCTCAACACTTACAGAAGTTGATACATTTTGCACAATTAAAAACCTTATCTTGAACTTAGATTTGGAAAACAATTCTACCAAATGCTTGAATTTCCACCAATCTGTTTTCAAATCAATGTATGTCAATGCAGGCCGTTGAATTCTTAGATAAACCCTATCCATTTCGATAACAAATGAGTATATGCTCATAAAACTTGATGGGATGATATCTACACCTGGAGACATGCTGAGAAGACAATTTAAAACATCACAAGTCCTACAAGTCTTGATACTTTCCACAAAAATCGCTTCTGATAGTTCCAAAGGCAAACCCGACACTGTCATTCCTTAAATTGATAATAAAAGGCAAAAAAAAAGAAAGAAAAGATATATAATGCACACTTTATAATATAATAAATCAATTAAATGTTTATTCCAACTCTCTTTGCTACCAAATTTGCCATTTCTCCCACAGCCAAATCGTTCGGCCCTTCATAAACCCTGACGGCATAATAATCCACAGAAGTAGCTTGAATAAGCTGAACAAGCGGACAAGTTGAGCTCCTTCCTATTTGAAGAATTTGATCATCTTCTGCTAAACTCAAGGACCCCATCAGCTGTTCCAAAGAATCAATATCACCACTCGAATACCATTCCCAACCGATTCTTTCACCACGGTCCTTTGAATCGATGACAACTACCCTATCGATTGACTCTTGTTGTACCAGCGCTTGGATTTGTTGTGAAAACTGATACTCATAACCTGGGAGAACAGGAGAATGTAGCTGTACAAGCTGAACCTCATTTGTAGGCAGAGCGTACAATTCCAATGGGGAATGAATTTGTGTGGTGGCAATCATTGAATTAGTCGCCACATAGGGATATAAGTAAGTTGGATCTAATTTACGCATGGACTTTGCCCCCGTCAACTCTAACATCTTTTGAACTACAAGCTGCGGAACATTTGATACACCCACAGTAGGGATCACTAATGTTTTCATCGTTACAAGTCCAGGTTTAAATAATAAATCCAAATAACGTTGGCTTGCTTCAACTGGAAGCTTTTTCTCTATTTCTCATCGGGCCCAGTACACACAGTTTTCAAGCAGATAAAATTTTACTGCAGGTAATTTTTTCAAATACTGGGAAGTTTTCAATTACTGCGCAAACTTTCAATTGGTTTACTGGGGAAAAGGTTTTTTGGTGCGAGATTTTGAAATTTTTACTACGAACAACAAAATCTTTGCTGGTACCACATTAGAAACCGATAAAATTTTTTTCACCTCATATGATACTCGTTTCTTTTATCAGATAAAATGTCTTTCAACGAATCCACATCATTAGAAACATTAAGAGACGTTCTTTCCAACGCAAATGGAACTACACAAACAGCAGATCGTTTCAGAGCTCTTTTTTATTTGAAATCAATTGGGTCAGAATTTGAAACTAAACCCGAAGAATCTCAAATAGCTTTAGACTACATCTCATTAGCTTTCCAAGATGATTCAGAATTACTTAAGCACGAAGTTGCATACTGTCTTGGTCAAACCAACAATATCAAAGCTGCTCCTATTCTAAGAGAAGTTTTGTTAAACAAATCTCAACAATGTATGGTCAGACATGAAGCTGCAGAAGCTCTTGGTGCATTGGGAGATAAAGATTCACTTGATTTATTAATCAATTTAGAAAAGGATCCTAATGAACGTATTGAGATTCAACAAACATGTGAATTGGCTATTGAAAGAATTAAGTGGGAAAATTCAAAGTTGTCGAAAGAAGAACTTTTACAGAAATCACTTTACGAATCTATCGACCCTGCTCCTCCATTACCAACCAATGAATCCAATGATAAAATTGATAAATTACAAACAATGTTGAACGATTCGACTCAACCGCTTTTCCAAAGATACAGAGCTATGTTCAGATTACGTGACATTGGTACTGACGAAGCTTGTAAAGCTTTGGCATCAGGTTTCAATGACGAATCCGCCCTTTTCAAACATGAAATTGCCTATATTTTTGGACAGATGTGCAATCCTGTTATTGTTCCAGAACTAATCGAAGTTGTCAAAAGACAGCACGAAGAGCCAATGGTTAGACACGAAGCAGCCGAAGCCTTAGGGTCTATCGCAACAGATTCTACTTTACCAGTTTTGAAAGAGTTATTGAATGATAAAGATGAAGTTGTCAGGGAATCAGCTGTCGTTGCATTGGATATGTGGGAGTACGAAAACAGTAATGAAATTTAGTAGTCGATTATATAGAGAATATTAATGTACACAGGTAGAAAATGTTGTTGTATTTGTTTGCAAAACTAATTGTTTGTCCTGAATTTGTAATTACATTTAGGACATGTGTAAAACACTGTTGCACCTTCATCTGCTGAACGTAATTGTAATGTATGATATTGCATTTCATCATGTCCACATTTTGGACATTTTTCTTTGATGGTTGCACCATCTTCTAATTCATCCTTCTTCAAAATGGTCTTAACAAGTGATTTCTTAGACTTCAAGATGGATGGGAATGCATCATCTGATGTATGTGTAACGACTTTCAAATTTGCAAATTTTTCAGATTTGTATGATTTGTGGCAAACGTGACAAATCACTTCTTTTTGATGTGAGACTGAATCTAATAAGTCTCCACAGTCAGTACAAAAAATTAACGATCCAACCGCTGACATTTTCTATAGAAGAATAATATATCAAATTAAGGAAAGAAAGACTATATATTAGTAGTTGAAAAATTTTTTATACCTTACTACAACACCAACATCTATTATCATTAACAACCGGCGAAATGCAACAACAAACTGTTCCAATGCCGGACCTTTCCAACGCCATTATGGCCCAGGATGAAATGGGACGTCCTCTTATTATTGTTAGAGACCAAGGGAATAAGCAAAAAGCATCAGGTGTGGAGGCGATTAAATCAAATATCCTTGCGGCACGTCAAGTGGCGGATATATTGAAGACATCCCTTGGACCAAGAGGGCTAGATAAGATTTTGATTTCCCAAGATGGGGAAATCAACATTACCAATGATGGTGCTACAATTTTAACGGAAATGCAACTTGATAATGAAATTGCCAAGTTGTTGGTGGAACTATCCAAATCACAAGATGATGAAATTGGAGATGGTACAACAGGGGTTGTTATTCTTGCAGGATCATTGTTAGACCAAGCATTGCACTTGATTGAAAAGGGTATTCACCCAATCAAAATTGCCAACGGTTATGAACGTGCATGTCAAATTGTTGTTAACCATTTAGATGAAATTGCAGATGAAATTAAAATTGATTTCAACAACCTAGAAAACAACCTTTTAGAGTCAAGTGACTTATTTAAAGCAGCAAAAACCTCATTGGGTTCCAAGATTGTGAATAAAAACCATAACCAATTTGCTAAAATGGCAGTTGAATCAATTTTGAAAGTTGCCAATTTCGATAGAAATGATGTTGATTTTGAATTGATTAAATCTCAAGGCAAAATGGGAGGATCAATTGCTGATTCAAAGACCATCAATGGGGTTTGCATTGACAAAGATTTCTCTCATCCTCAAATGCCTAAAATAGTTGAAAATGCCAAAATTGCCATTTTAACTTGTCCATTTGAACCTCCAAAACCTAAAACCAAGCACAAATTAGAAATTTCCGAAGTTGATGAATTTCAAAACTTACAAAACTATGAAAAAACTAAATTTACCCAAATGATTGAAGCAATTAAAAATGCTGGTGCCAATCTTGTTATTTGTCAATGGGGATTTGACGATGAAGCTAATCATTTACTACTTGCAAATGATTTACCAGCTGTTAGATGGGTTGGTGGTAGTGACATTGAATCAATTGCCATTGCAACTAAGGGTTCAATTGTTTCCAGATTCGAAGACTTAACTCCTGCAAAATTAGGTCATGCTGATAAAGTATATGAAATGGAATTTGGTACAACAAAAGATAAAATGATCATAATTGAAAATAACGAAACAAGTAAATCTCAAGTTAACACCGTTACAAATTTGATCAGAGGTTCTAATAAAATGATTGTTGATGAATCTATTAGATCATTACATGATTCGCTATGTGTTGTTAGGAATCTAATTAAGGATAACAGAATTGTTTATGGTGGTGGATCTGTTGAAACTTCATGTTCATTGAAAATAACCCAGGAGGCCGACAAACAAACAGGGATTGACCAATATGCTTTTAGAGCATTTTCTCAAGCATTAGATATAATCCCAATGTCTTTAGCTGAAAATTCTGGTTATAGTCCAATTGAAGAATTGACTAAATTGAAGGCTGAACAAATTGAGAAAAACAACTCTCATTTAGGGATCGACTGTCTCGGTTCTGGCAATAACGAAATGAAAGATTTGTTTGTCATTGAGACCTTGATTGGAAAGAGACAACAGTTCTTATTAGCAACCCAATTGACAAGAATGATCTTAAAGATCAACAATGTTATCATCACAGGTAAGAGTTACTATTAATAATCTTTATAAAACTTCTCAATAACACTTGGATCATAAAACGATTGCCAAATCCGTCGAGTACTGGCAAACTCACCTCTACTTTCGTTCAACCTCTCTAACGACCGATCCAATTTTTCTACTGATTTCACCACTGTCATCATCTCTTCTCGTAAAATCTCATGAAACTCACTTCGAAGCTTCAAAAACTCACTGCTGTGTTCATTTTTATCCATTTAATAAATGAATAGAAAACAAAATACAACAAGAAATTGATAAAAATATATAATTTGCCCTCCTTCTCTTCTTCATCTATAAATGTTATTACGTAGAATTCGTTTTACATATAGACGAAGCTACGCCACAGCTGGTGCCACACATGGAGAGAATCTAGAAGGGGCCAAAAACATTGTCAATGAAGCAACGATTATTCAGAATATTCAATCTGGGGAGGAGACAAATGTGTCAAATACAGGATTTATTCTCAAACAAAAGGATAAGACGACATTGTTCATCGACCATATTTGCATTCCAAAGGAGTCTAAATGGGATTGGAAACAATATATCACACCATGGATTTTCCCTGTTAAAGATGACGCTGTTGTCCAATATGTTAAAACCTTAACCGGTGGTTATGATAATGTTGAAATTGTTCCCGTGCCAAGAGATGGTGGGGCGTTTGTCACATTAAAATTGCCAGCTGCAACAACTCCACAATTATACAACAAGTCCATTATCTATAATATCAATCAGAAAAGTCAGGCTGTTCATAGATTTCTTTTGAAACCAGGAATTTATCCGGTTAAGGGGATTCCTTGGGTGGAAGATTTGGGTAGATATCCCTCTAAGTCATTGAAGATCAAGTTCCAGGGGGAATTATTGTCTCAAGAATCATTATATGCAATGTTTCGAAGGTACGGTAAAATTGCAGATATCCAATTGCCTAAACCAGGAGATGCTGAACAAACTGCAATTATTACTTATTGGCATTTAAGATCTGCTATATCAGCAAGACATTGTTTGACAGGTGTTGATGTTGGAGGTACTGTATTACACATTCATTATAAGAGGAAGGTTTCCGAAAATGCCTTGATTGTTTTTGCAAGAGATCATCCAAGAATTGCAATTCCTCTTATTCTGGGTTTACTTGCGGCTATTGCGGTTTTAGTTTTTGATCCTATCAGAAGTTGGTTCATTAAAGAAAAGATTAAGGGTGAATTTGATTGGAATAAAAACCAATACTGGCAAGGCATTTGGAGAAGTTATATCACCACTAGAAATAAAGTCAAGGGTTTACTTAATATGAATGCTGGCAGAAATGAAGAATGGGAGTTATGGTCTGATATCGACGATTTAATGGAGGAGCGTAAAAATATTGCACGTGAAGTAAAATTATGGCTCGAAGAAAATGTCAATAGTATGATTGTTATACAAGGGCCTGCAGGAAGTGGAAAGAGAAACTTGGTTAATAATATGATCCTTCAGGATCGTGAAAATGTTCTTTACGTTGATTGTGAAAATATCATTAAATCAAGAAAAGATTATCAGGTCATTCAAAACATGGCTCATGAAATTGGATATTTCCCTGTTTTTTCATTTATGACCAGTATTTCAAGTTTTGTTGATTTATTTGTTAAAAGTTTAACAGGTCAAAATGCTGGACTGACAGAATCAAAGGAAACTCAAATTCAAAGCATGTTAACTCTCTCATTAGTTTCTATTAGAGAGTTAGCATTGGCTAATTACTACAAAATGATGTCAACCATTGATGATTACCATGTTAAAGAGGAAGATTATTTACAACAAAATCCAAAGGCAAAGCCGGTAATTGTTATTGATAGATTTCAAGCGGCAAGAAAAAAAAATCAAACAAATTCGTTCATTTACAAACAATTAGCGGAATGGGCATCGAATTTAGTTCAGTTGAACATTGCGCACGTTATTTTTATCACAGATGATATTGGAGCGCTCCAAGAATTAGTTACATCTCTTCCATCTTCACCATTGAAGAGAGTTGTTTTATCAGATGCATCTCCAATTGCATCTCAATTATATGTTAGGCATGCTCTTAAGTTAACAACAGATGAAGATAAAGATGATAAGAATTCAGAATACCAACTTTCTCCGGAAATGGAAAAACAGTTAGATGTTTTTAGTGGCAAGCTTGGTGGGCGTATGAGAGATTTACAAATGTTCACTCGTCGTATAAAATCAGGAGATACTCCAGAACAAGCATTGGAGGGTTTAACAGAACAAGCAGTGGAACAATTATCACAAGTGTTTTTAACATCCAAAGAAGATTATGGTTTTAATGTTTCTCAAGCATGGCAAATTATTAAGTTGCTAGCAAACAATGATTCTATTCCGTATGAGGATGTTTTCTTATTGCCAATGTTCAAAAAAGATACAGTTCAGATTCTTCAAAAAATGGAAAATGTTGAATTGGTTAGATTGGTCAGACACGAGGGAGTTGTAACTGAAATTATTCCTGCTAAACCTTTATTTTCTACTGCCTTTCAAAGAATGGTTGAAGACAAACAAATATACCGTACCATGGAAAAGGAATCTCTTATGGGTATGATCGAATTCGAATCCAATAGAATCAAAAAATTCCTGGATGAACTTCGTGGTTTTAAAGAAGTACCTGAACCAAAACTCTTTTCTCAAAGACTGAAGTACCTTTCAAATAAGATTGAAACCGGGTCCAAATTTATCACCGATTGTGAGACCAAAATGGTACAACTCAAATGATGGTTACGTAAGCTGGTTATTTTATATATACATTATTACCTTTGCAATAAAATTTTTTTCAACGACGAATATAACAAATCCTTTTTTGAGTACGATTTAGTGATGCTTTCAAGGGTTTTAAAGACTAGCAGAGCAGTGCGTTATTATTCAGGTAGTCGTATTGCCATGACTGGAGTGGATGCCAAGTTAGCGAAGGCTCAAGCCGACACAGAGATGTCACTTTCTTCCAATGAATTGATCTACAAACCAGAATTATGGAAGGGTTTACCATCCAATGTTGTGATTCAATTATATAGAGCCAGAGTTATTGCAATGGGAAAAAACTATCAAAGATCACAAGAAGAATTAGATGCAATTTTACAAACTGCTACAAACCCATTAGAAGCAAATGTTCTTTACAATGTTTACAATTCAACAGAATCAGATATATTCAAAGCTGATAGTGATACAGATTATGAAAACTATGTTGTCGAAGGTGAATATATGGAAGATAAATTAGAAGGATACAAATTTGATGAATATCCTACAGCAGCACAAGATATTGTTAGAGATTTCAGAGATGTCATGGAGTTCAACAGAAAAGCTGCTTTTGAATTACCACAATTGGTCAAGTTTAGGCAAGAATACAAGCCAGCTGATTCCAAAAAGGAACCAGTCGTCTATAAATATACAAGATTCATTGGAGAATCCCATCCTGCAGAAAGAAAGGTCACAATTCAATTAAAGGTCGCTGATTTGGGATTAACGGATTCAGAATCTCATAAACTAAAACTTCTTGCAGGGTCAAGGTATAATTACGTTGATGATGTTTTATTAATGTCAAGTGATAAGTTCCTTGAGCCAGCTCAAAATGCTAGTTTCCTTGCCGAAATTCTTGAAGATTTAGTCAAAGAATCTAAAACATCACCTGAAGAGTTTGCCAATGTTCCATTAGATAAAAGACATATTGAGGCCAAATTATTGAAGAGTAAGAGAAAGAATAAAAAGATAATTCCTTTCCCTAAAGAATGGGAAAAGCCTATTTCTCCAAAAGAGAGAGTCGTTAAATTGGATGATTTTGTTCCAGGCTTGAACAATTAATTTGTCGAATATATTTAATATGTGCCTCAATAATTAAATATACTCGTTTGTATATATATATTTGTGTATATATATATATATATTATCTGTAAATAACTGAATAAATAAAAAGTATTTATCATGAGCATTAAACAAAGCAGGATGAAAAATTCGCAATATATGCGTAAGATGACAATATATATAAATCCTCTTTTTGTTGATAATGGCCAATCAAAACGGCAGAGAGTGCCCAAAATTATGGAAGGATTTATTGGAGATTCACAGACTATCCAACCTGGAGTTTGATGATGCTTCAAAACAGTTTAAAGGTGCAGGCCTCTCAAGTGAAATTGAAGGCGAATTAAAAAGTAAATTGGTCAACTTGATTGAAATGTTAATAAAAGATACTAAAGACGCCAACAAAAAGGATGAAAAGAAAGCTACAGGGTTAGATACATCAATTGAGGATAATAGTTCGGAAATAAATACAAAAGAACTTATTTTAGATGACTCCAATGCCACAAAAAAGACACTGGTTAAAATAGGAAATGATAAAATAAAGATTATTAAAATTGATAAACCATCTGAGGAAATTACAGATACTAAGAAAAGACCAATTGATAACGATGAAGATATAATACCACATAAGAAATCTAAGATAAAAATTGAAGACGACGACGATGAAGACGAGGAAAATGAGAATAATCTACAACATAAAAATAATCCAATAGAGAAAGAAGATGATGATAAACATCAATACCAGACAAAAGATACTGTGGTACAATTATCAGAAAAACAACCAGAAAGTAAAGAAGAATTGGTAGAAGAATCGAGCACTCAAACCCAAAACAATCATGAATACCTCGGAGAGCAAGATGACGTTCCATCCATTTATAAATCAATACCAGAGCCTAAGTTCCATATGAAAAAATTGGTAGAATCAGTTGTGAAGGCTTTGGAATTATATGATGAGGAACATAATAAAGAAACAGCCAAAAATTTTGATGAATATTGGAAACGTAAATGTGCAGTGAAATTCTATCCCGCTGGTGATTTGAAGGACGAATTACCAGGTGAAATACCAATGGTTGATTTTTCAGGTGCCAAACCAGGTAATCAAATTTCATTTACAACATTTATGACTTACATTGAGGGATTTTTTAGGGATTTCAACGAGGATGATTTAAGATGGTTAGGCCAGAAAACTATCCATTCGAATCAACTATTTTCTTCTTTAAATCCTCCTGCAATAGGACCCGATGGAAATAAAATTATAACATCAGCTGTTCAGCCGTATGATCCAGTAAAGGATCCACAATATGTACCACCGTTAGGTGCAAATTATCAGGATATTTGGCAATATGAGAGCGAAGGGAAACCAATTAGATTGAATAAATTACAGTTAGCAAATGGAATTAATGTTAAAAAGCAATTTGCGACACCTGTTGGTGATTCCAGCTTAATTCAAATTGGATGTGATAGCATTGAAACAAAAGTCAGTACGGGGCCTTTGACTTCTAGACTTTTGAGTGCTATTGTTCCTAATGATGAAGATAATGTAACGTTGGATTTTTTTAATAATCAAGATGAAAAGCCAATTGATGATTTAGACTCGATGACTTACGAACAAATTGAAGAAAGAGTAAAGAGGGAATTGAATTATATGGGAGTCTTTATGAATGTAAGACAAAAACTGAATCAAAACTCGTGGGATCAAGATTGGGGGATTTTCAAGGAAGATGATCAAGTTTCAAAGGAAATTCGAATGCTCCAAAGGAAATTGAAATTGACCCAGTTGAGAAATAATGCAAGGAAAGAGGTTTTGATACCTAAAGTAAAGGAGCAAATTGCATGGCAAGAATATATAATGATTGTTGAAGATTTGGATAAGCAAATTGAACAGCATTATAGGCGTAGAATTGGAGTATTGCCAAAAAAATCAAATAAGAAGAAAACTGATGACGCCAAAGATGAGAATACCAATATAATAACTAATGCCAGCTTTAAGGGTTTGTTAGATAAAAGGAAACGATGGATTGAAAAGATTGGACCGTTATTCAAGTCGAATATGGAAATGCGTAGAATGCCAAATGATCCAATTTTCAAAGCCGCTATAGATGATCTGGACAAAATCAATAACGATGATAATGGAGAAGAAGGGGAGGTTGAAGGCGATGAAGAAGCTGAACAACACGAGGAAGTCAACGCTGATCAATTATAATTATGGTGGTTATTATGTAATATAGAGATTGCTTCTCATTTTCTTATGTACAATAAAAAAGTTTAATTTAATTATATCCAAGAAAACCAAAGAAGAATGGTTCCTGCATCAGCACCAGTACGGGGATTCGATACCACCAAAGAGTATTTTGATGAAAAGAAAAAGACAGGGGGGGGTTTTCAATTAACAAATGAAGAATTTATTGAACTTCAATTGATAACTATATCAAAAATATCACAAGGTCGAATAAATGTGCCGTTCAAAGAGTTGGAATGCATTTTAGACCCCAATTATAAACAAGATGAAGATATATTGATTGATAGACTGGTTCAATTGAGTGGATTAACAAATCAATTGACGGGAGATTTGGGACATTTAAATTACCTAATTGACGAAATGGGAGGTAGAATACAAGTGACTAAAAATACCGTTTTCGCCTGTGATAAAAGCTTAGAATCTCAGTTGAATATGAGCGAATTACTTTTACAGGATTTTAAAAACCGTATAGAATCAAGTATACAACAGTTGAATTGATATCTGTAAGGATGAAAATAATAATGACAATAATAGTGATGATGATGATGATGATGATGATGATGATAATGTAGGAATAATCGATAAATATATTATATATATGTATTTTGTTATATAGAAACCTTAAATAACAGAATGCACAGGATCACATCTAAGCGTTCCACAACTTCTTAAGAATACCAAAAAGACCCTCTTCATTTTCTTGTTCAATTTTGTAAACACCGTAACCTGCAACTGCTGTACCTGCAGTCAAAAGAGCCATAGCTAAAGTATGAATGGTTCCAAAAACTCTCTTTGGAATATAATCAATAATACATGATTGGAACCCGGCGTACATGTGGTACAACAAAAGGGAGGACATTGCCGCATCACAGATGCTTGACCCAGTAACAAGTGGTGCAACCATTAATGGGGTCATACCAAGGATAACCACACGTTCAAAAGTCCAGTGCTTAGAACCGTGCAAAGAGTTTGGTGCTGGTGGAACGTACGCATCATTCACTGTACCTACGATATTCCCTGGTGGCTGTGGAATGGTCTTTAAGAATGGTCTGACATTCTGTGTTTGCATCAAGTTCTTTCTGGAGAACCCAAGTCCTAGACGTGTTGAATTGGAAAGCATCTTTAATAAGAAATAAGTAGCTCTTGATTGGCTAAAATGACATTCCGAGCTCGGGTTTTTTTTTAATTATTTTTCAAGGGCAAACGGATTACGTCAGCAGCGTGCTTATGTCATTGCCGGGGGATTACGTCAGCGTTGGCTGATTACGTAATTGCCAAGTGACGATGCTTTCTTCAATTAAGAAAAGAAACGTAACGTAAGGGGAAAGTTCTTTTTTAGAAATATAAGATTAAATGGGGAAGTCCAAAGCAGTTGAAGTTGGTGCTATTTATGGAGAAAATAATGAAGCATTAGACTATATAATTGTAATTGATGCGGGATCTAAGGGCACAAGAGCGTTTATATATTCATGGGATCAAACAGAAGAATATCCACGATTTACATCATCACCCAAATGGCAAAAAAAAGTGAAACCAGGGATTGACCAGCTGGTACTGAACTATTGGAATGACAGTGACAATGTAGATAAGTATTTGAACCGCTTATTATCAAAAATTTACAAGATAATCCCACGAGAACAACATTTCAGAACCCCAATTTTCTTTCATGGCACAGCTGGTCTGCGAGTGTTAGACCCAGAATTACAAGCGGAAATTTTAGGCATGGTGTGTTTGCACATCAAATCAAAAACGGACTTTTTTTTACCAGATTGTCATACCCATATCAACATCATTGACGGACATACTGAAGCCCTGTACAGTTGGCTTGCAATCAATTATTTAAAACAAGGCTCAATGGAATTTATTGAGAATCCAATAGAAAAAAACTGGGGAGTTCTAGAATTAGGAGGTGGATCTTCACAAATAGGGTTTCAACTGAATCACGAAAATAATCAATCATCTTCATTGAAACAAAACTTCATCAATTTGCAGTTTAGTTCCAAATCTTTAACAATTTATGCAGATTCGTTTATTAAATATGGGTTTAATAACTTTCATCAACTTCATTTACAGCAATTACAGAACCAAGAATCAAACTATGAGTTACAAGATCCTTGCTTGCCTTTGAATTTTGAAAAGCTGGTGACGATAAATAACAAAAAACATAAACTTGTAGGATTAAGTGATGGTTCAAAGTGTGAGCTATTGATTAGCTCAGTTTTCCATATGAATGACGAAATGGGAGATGAGTCAAATTTGAATGGATTTGATTTGAAATCAAGGAAATTCCTAGCAGTCTCTGGTTATTGGGATACGATTTCACAATTACTCAACCAAGATGATGAATTGAAATTTGACTACAACTCAATAAAGGACCAGACCAATAAAGTATGCTTCTCTTCAACTAGTGAGTTAGCTAAGATGTACACTGATATAAATGAGAATGAATATGTGAATTTATGTTTCAAATCGAAATACATTCTAAAATTAATAGAAGCGTTGTATGAGAATCCATCAAGTGATCCCAACATTTTTATAAATGATAGAATAAATGGGTTTGATTTTACATGGACTTTAGGAAGGGCAATATTTTATGCATTGGATGAATATTACCTCAAAAACAACGACTTAAATCGAGCAAGCTATAGTAAATTTGTTTCCCCTGGGCTGTTTGAATATGGATCTGAGCAGAACGGGATAGAAAAAAGACCACACTTTAAATCATTTGATAAATACAAATCATTCAATTTCCCAATGGATAACGAATACGATGATCTTTCCGTTGGTGACACATGGTGGTCAAGTAATGATGGAAGTATATATGATGATAACATGGATGATAGCGAAAACATCATTGCTTCTGACATAAGTCCAATTTTCAAAGCAATGATTTTAATCTCCATGATTATGATAATAGGAATGGTGTTTAGAAAGTTTATTCTGAAATTGGGAGGTAAAATTGTAAGTAGTGTTTTAAGGAGAAATTATAGAAATGTTTCCAATGAGGGTATATCACATACAAGTGATTATGGTGATAATCATGAAGAAGATTATCTAGAAGAGTCGTATGAGCTAGATAACATACTTAAACAAATTGCTGGTCCATTAAGTGATTCAGAAATCATTAAATATCAAAACCAGCAAAATAGTGGAGAAACCGAAATTGTAGATCTTTCCGATCTTGAAGATGACGGGTGGGATTCCGATGGGATTGAAAGGGTAAGCTAAGTTTTTATATTCCAACTTCTCAAATCTTCTCTAACTTGATTCTCACTCAATGGTTTGACTCGATGGTTTAAAGATTTACGATTGATACGCATTTCACCCGAATTGTACAAATCATAATATTCATCATCATTTATAATACCTTCCTCATCGTCCTCTTCCTCAGCAGTAATTGATTTTCCTGGCTTCTTAGAAAACTCATCTTCCACTTCAAATTCTGCCCACTCATCTTCATCGTCTACATTAGAGCTATAATTATTCCCCTGATCGAAAGCATCTTTTTTATTCTTTAGCATCTTATTATTATTATATTTATCCCAGTATTCCGTTTGTACAATGTCAATCATATCAAACCCTTCATCATTTTTCCTCCATCCATTACCATTTCGCTCAACTATATCACGGATGCATTCATTTGGTGTGAATTCATCGTATCCATGTTCTTGCAACTGCCAAGTGAATCTGTAAGTCTTATTAAAAAGCTTATTTAGCAAATCGTTGGATTCACTATCACCTATTGAATCATCTAAGGCTTTTAACATCAATGAGTGGTTATCATTTTTATCTGTTGATTTAGTGGATGCGTCTATCAATCTGCTTGAACTCCTTGCATTAAGCATCGGCAAATCATTTATAACTGATGTCGAGGACCCTGATGTCACAGTAAGAGAAGGAATATTTAGCCTCTTCTGGATGTTTGACTCTATTGTAGATTGCATATTTTTAAATTGACTAGATGGGGATGAAGGAGAACCAGCGTGATATAATCCACCATCGGATCTTAAAGAAATTGACATTTTGATAATAGCATTTGATTTCGAATGATCTAAAAGGAGCTTAACTTCATGTTCATCAACCCCGGTATTACTTAAAAAGTCGATTAAATTGATGTGAACATCTCCCAATTTTAGTTGCTTCGGATTTGAACTCAGCTTGGTAAAAAACGATATTTGGAGATATTTACTTTGAATCGACCCTGTCTGGTTGTCTAAAGATGTTTTGAACTCAAACTTGAACACTTCATCTTCTGTGAATTTTGCCTTATTGTTATTGATATCAATCGATTTTGATGTTTGCTTTGAATGACTATTTTGCATCTGCAAAACTGCGTTTAATTTTGTAGGCTCAAAATTTGGTACATTTGTTAACTCTTGTAATTGTACTGATGCTATCAAATTCAACCACTTCATCGAACTCTGGGTATAAACACAATAAAATAAACTTCCCTATCATTTACGGCTTGTAAAATTATGGCGAAAAACTTCAAATTCTTCGCGTGGTCACGTGACATGCCACTGGCCATTTTGGGTATTGTATGGTAGTGTTTCACCCTTAGAATTCACTAGTATAACTTGCGTCATTTGAATCGTAATATTTTGCATTAATATCAATGATTTAAAATTGCTGATTTTACCATCGCGAGTATAAATAGAGGGCCCTCGCCCCGTCGATGAAAATTAAGAAAGGAATTTTTCTAATCAATCATGGAATCTTTCAGATTGCCAACAACGGCCGCACAAGCCAAAGTGTTCATGGAGGACAAGTTTTCTTATCCTACCACGGAGGCGGTGAAGGCAGAGGAGTTGTCACAGGATCAGGCCCTCTTAAATGAGTCGTCAGCCCATTCTAATATGAATAATTCCGCCATAACAACGAAACTTGAAGACACCAGGGAGGATCTAGAAGGAGATAACAAGTTAGAGCAGTCAGAGCATGATACAGGAGCATCTGGTATTGTGCCAACTTTACAAAATATTGTTGCGACAGTAAATTTGGACTGTAGACTTGATTTAAAGACAATTGCTTTGCATGCACGTAATGCAGAATATAATCCAAAACGTTTTGCTGCGGTCATTATGAGAATTAGAGAACCTAAAACAACAGCATTGATTTTTGCCAGTGGTAAAATGGTGGTGACGGGTGCCAAATCAGAAGATGACTCCAAGCTAGCTGCTAGAAAATACGCAAGAATTATTCAAAAACTAGGATTCAATGCCAAATTCACCGATTTCAAAATCCAAAATATTGTTGGTTCTTGTGATGTTAAGTTTCCAATTAGACTCGAAGGTTTGGCTTATGCCCATGGTACTTTCTCGTCTTATGAACCGGAATTATTCCCTGGTTTAATTTACAGAATGGTTAAGCCTAAAATTGTTTTATTAATTTTCGTTTCTGGTAAAATTGTCTTGACTGGTGCTAAACATAGGGAAGAAATTTATAGGGCTTTCGAAGCTATTTACCCTGTCTTGAGTGAATACCGTAAGCGTTGATATTTTGTACATTATTAAAAAAATTGAAAAACATGATCACTTTTGCTATCTTTTTGGATAACCTCATAATCAATCCTTCGTTGTGTTTTTCAATTGTATCTAAACGCTGTTCTTTTTCTAATTCTTATGACAAGTTGTACTACAAAATCCAAGATTACGTCATCCGATTACGTCATCTTGGAATTCTTGAGAAAAAATTTTTTGCCCTTCTCCAATTTAGCAGAAATTATTAATTACACATTGAGTGTTGCATTTTTCTGTTTATCGAATCCTATTAATTGGAACAACAAATCAAATGGAAGAAGTCCCAAGGGAAGGAAATGGAATAGGTTTGAAACCCGGTCCAGAAGATTACCTATCAAGACCGATGTACAAGAAATCGACCAGTTCAGGCAGATTCTCACAGTTGCCACAATTGGACACGGAGCTTCAATCAACAACTCCAACATCAATTCTCACATCAGCAACAACTGCAATAACTCCATCACATACAAAAATACAGGCAGTCTCTTCAACACCCTTGTCAGCAACATCTTCAAGACAGGGATCAATTTCCTTTCAAGTTGAACCAAGTCAAAAAGTCCACAGGGGATCGATCTCGGCAAGACCAAGCTCCACCAAACTACCATTGCTGGAGTCAGCATTGGCTTCAACGGGAGTTCCTTCATCGAGAACTCCTTCAAATTCTAAAATGCCAATCAATTTTTTGACAAATGAAATACTGAAAACTAAATCACCAGTACTTGATTCAACAACAGTTATAGCAGGCGCTACAACTACAACTACAACTACTCACACCAACATACACGTCCATAAACCAGTTGCAAATAGTGTTTCGTTTGATGTTGGTTCGCTAGCAAGTAATAACAACAGTAGTATGGTGAATAATCCTAATAGTGCCAACAATAGTCATTCCTCTTTAATTAAAACGCCGATTACGTCGCCACATTCCATGATGCCTCAAAGTTCCCCCCAATTTTCAATTGATACGCCGCTGAGCTCACATTCAAATGGTTCACAAACATCTTTGATAAAAAAGAAGCAGACCACAACTACAAAAACATTAGTAACAGAACCTATCGGTCCACCTGTCCCATTTACACAATATTTGAGTAAAGAAGATGATGGGAAGATTCATATTTTAATCGGTGCATCAGGATCAGTTGCAACAATCAAGATTCCTTTAATTATTGACAAACTTTTTAAAATTTATGGTGTTGATAAGGTCAGCATTCAAGTAATTGTTACAGAAGCTGCAGAACACTTTTTGAGAGGATTGAAAATTAGTACTGAAGTTAAAATATGGAGGGAAAATGAAGAATGGGCCAATCCTCGTGTTAAGCCTGGAGATCCAATTTTGCATTCAGAGCTAATGAAATGGGCGGATATACTTTTAATAGCACCATTGTCCGCAAATACATTGGCTAAAATTACAAATGGTTTAGCAGATAATTTATTGACGTCCACAATACGAATTTGGAATCCAAATGTACCAATTTTAGTTGCTCCTGCAATGAATACATTCATGTACAAGCATCCAGTGACGAAAAGGCATTTACAAATTCTCAAAGATGATTTTCCCTATGTTGAGGTGTTGAGACCTATAGAAAAGGTTTTAGTTTGTGGTGATATTGGAATGGGTGGAATGAGAGAATGGAGTGAGATTGTTGATATAACTGTAAGAAAAATAAAGGAAATACAAAAGAAAAAATTGGAAGCATCCGGTAACATATCAGAAGAAGAGGAAGAAGATGAACATGATGATGAGGAGGAAGATGAGGAAGATGATGAAGACGATGAAGACGATGAAGACGATGAAGACGATGAAGACGATGAAGACGATGAAGACGATGAAGACGATGAAGACGATGAAGACGATGAAGATGATGAAGATGATGAAGATGATGAGAACACTAATGAGGAAGATCATAAAATTATTCAAACACAGGAAAAAGACCAAAATACCATGCATAATACCCAGATTAAAATCAACCATCCACATGTTGAATCCCCACTTGTAACGGAGCCAATAATACATGCAGATGAGGATGATGATGACGATGAAGAAGAAGAAGAAGAATTTGTTGAAGCAAATGAAACACCTGTTCCCGAATTTGAAGACGATCTGCCTGCTCCTAGATCACCTTCTGTAAACAAGCATATATTAAAATCAAATGGCGGAGAAGTTGAACGGCCGATGATTGACAAGGGTTTTCACAGCGATTCAAGTTTATAAATATTGTTATATACAAGTAACTGCCAAATTTTTTGATTCGACATTATTTTTCAGATTTAATGGGACCTAAATTAAAATACTATGTGTTATACCCACTAGGAGTTTATACGACATTTATCGGAGTAACGCATGTGGCTACTCAGCATCAAATTCAGAAAAGAGAAAAACTAGAGAATAATAAACCAGAAGAAAAGTTTGGTTCATTAAGCGTATTTGGTAGATTTGAAAATCCATTTAAAGAGTATAGACCACAAACACTGTATGAATTTTTTGTTATGAGAGCAATTGAAATTTGGGTAGGTGAATATGGTGGATTACATGAAGATATAAAAGAAAGAATAAAGCATGTTGGAGGATGGAATGAAATTAATTCTAAAGATTTAAAGAAAACCGACGGAGATGAATTTATGAGGTATACGTGGATTGGACAATCGTGTGGGTTAGTTTCCATGCCTTATAATGGACCAAAAGTTTTATTAGATCCTTTATTTGGTGAACACTTAGTTTCAAAGCTTGGACCAAAAAGGATTTTACCAATTCCGTTACCATTGAATGATCTGATGGAAAACTACAAGCCAGATTACGTGGTAGTTTCACATGATCATCCAGACCATTTAGAAAAAGAAAGTGTTGAAAGAATCGGTGATGAATGTAAATGGATTGTACCATATGGGGTTGGGAATTATCTTTCTAAGCATGGTGTTTCAAAAAGTAATATAAAAGAAATGAAATGGTGGGAAAGAGCCCCCATTGCCTCAATAGATTCAGATTCAAATGAATATGAGATTGTTTGTTTACCTGCAATGCATTGGTCAGGTAGAATCATGATAGATGCCAATTTAACACTATGGAGTTCATTCATGATTTTGAAAAATGGTAAATCATTATTTTATCATGGAGGCGATACAGGCTACGCTTCTGAACTATTTAAATCAATTGGAGAAAAGTATGGCCCTGTAGATTTTGCAGCTTTACCAATTGGTCAGTATTGCCCAGAATGGCATCAAGCACCAAGACATATTTCACCAGAAGAGGCCATTAAAATATGTCAGGATATGGGAATCAAATCAATGGCAGGTGTCCATTGGGGTACATTTGTTTTAAGTAGCGAAAAGTATTGGGAACCAGGAGAGAAACTCCGAAAAGAACCCAATTTTGGTATTGAAACAATTGTTCCTAAATTAGGAGAAACTATCAAAATAAATATATCATTATAATCATCGTCATCGTCATCGTTGTCTTCGTCGTGTTCATCAGTATGACGATTTTACGTATTTTATAAACTCATCAAATTCTTCTTCTTTTATTGAATAGGTATGCTTATCAGAAGGAAACTTTCTTGATTTAACATCCGCTCCATAAGAATCGACGGCAGCTCTTCCAATTTTGAAAAAATCGGTATATAGATTGACAAATTTGGCCAAATGTCTTGAATTTGAATCATTTTCTATTGGTATTGGACTGTTTGGTAAATATTTATTCAAAGGATTGTATGTCGAAGTTGAAGAGGAAAGATCATCAATTTGAGATGTTCCATCAATAGAAGTTTCAGACATACCTAGCATATCAGCAATAACTAACACTTGACCACTGGTACCATTACCAGCACCAATACCAATTGTTAAAATATCTAATTCATTTGTAATAAACTCAGAAACTTTAGCAGGAACACATTCTAAAACCACCATTTTAACCCCTGAATCTTTCAACAACTTGACTTCCTTAAATAGTTCAATAGCCTGAGCAGAAGTTTTACCTTGAACTTTATAACCACCTAACAAAGCAGACCTTTGAGGTTGTAAACCCAAATGACCACAAACTGGAATGCCCGCATTAATCAATCCATTAATATGGTGTATGATTGATTCACCTCCTTCTAATTTAACTGCGTCAACATTTCCTAATCTCATCAAAGAAACTGATGATTCGATACATTTTTCAACTGATGATTCAAATGATCCATATGGTAAGTCTGCTATCAGAAATTTGGAGTTGATGGATCTGGAAACCGCAGTAGCAGATGCCATGTAACTTTCCCATGGGATTTGAACAGTTGATTTATAACCATGAGAAGTCATTGCCAGAGAATCTCCAATCAGCACCATATCTACATTTGGTGATGTATCACACATTCTACCAGTCAAATAATCATGTGCAGTTATGCATGTTATGGCACTTTTCTCTTTGTGAAGCTTTAAAAGCTTCCCAAGTGACACTTTAGAGTATCTTCTAATGGACATTTGCGATTGTAGAGGAAGAATGACTACCTTCTATTCGTTTGTAGTGAAAAATTCAAATTTTTCACTGTATACGAGAGTGAAGTTCATAAATAAGAGAATATAAATATAAATAGGGTGAAGTAGATAGATGAAAACCAGGAAAAAATGGAGATGAGATGGATGGAGATGTATATACAATATACGGTGGGAAATGAGATTTTCAGATTTAATGGTGATGGTCAGCATCTAATTCGTATCTAAGACCACAGTAACCGCAAGAGTGAGCCCCAGGCTTGTCCAAGTTAATGTAAACCTTTGGATGACCCTGTTCAAAGTCGGTTCCTTGACAGACTGCAATATTGGAGTGGACTTTAATTATTGGTACGTTTGCAATTAAATCAATTGCTGCAAAAGGTTGAGGTTGTTTTGATAAATCCTTTCCAACGAACCTGACATCATTTTTGAAAATCTCATCACGGGATCTTTGTGAAACGGACCATGTTGATTCTCTGTTTGGTGCTTGTTGGATGTGTTCTGAGGCAACAACGTCACAATTGTCAGATAAAATAGCTGCTGCTGTGGTTGTTGGGGCAGCTTTTGTGGCCGTCTTTGATGCTGTAGATGTGGCTGTGGCTGTAGCTGTTGAAAGAAGACGTCTCAACATCGATGATGGTATTATTATTATATAGTAAGAAGAAAAAGAAGTTGAAGTAGAAGAAAAAGAAGAAGAACAAGAGAGGGGAAAAATTAAGGTAGGTTACAAGATTGGAAAAGGAAAAATGACAAGTTAAGGGCCAAAAGGACCTCCGAAATTCCCAGTAGGGGGGTCAAAGCGTGGAGCTGGAAAATGGGGACCTTTTAAATTTGGAACCATCCCCTGATCATTCCTGGAACGGGAGTTATTCCCCAAAGAAGGACCCGCCATACCAGAAAAAGGCCCAAAGTGTGGATTCAGATCGCTATCTCCATACCCAGCTAAAGGTCCACCACGTGGAAGGATCTGATGTTCATCTTCAAAAGGAAATTGGCTTGTTGGACTCACAATTGGACGACTATGCAGCAAATCATTCATTGAAAGAAGGGGATTGGCTTGTAGTTGCCCAATTTGGCCCATTGAAAGCTCAATAGGATACTTTAAATTGTAAGGGCACACTACTTCTCGTCCTATCACGCTCCGAAGTTGATTATAGTCTTGAATATACATAATTCAGTAAAAAACAGACCATTAAAGAGAAAAGAGTACTTTTATTAACACTCACTTATATAGGCAACTCTTCTTCTTCTTTCCATAATACAAGGGCTTTTCACATTACCAATGACAACGGTGCCCATTATCTATGCATTTGAGCAGCTGAGTGGGGTGGCGCAGGCGGTTGGAGACTTTGTTGTTACAGCCCAAAGACGAGCCTTATCACACGATTCCCGGTTCAAAGTGGCTCTTTCAGGAGGTTCCCTGTTACACGTGTTGCATGAAGCATTATTAAACAGAGACGACGTAGAGTGGAAAAAATGGGATGTCTACTTTGCAGATGAACGATTAGTAGATCCAGAATCCAGTGAGTCCAATTCAGGACAAGCCCATCAATTGATATTTTCACATTTGGACCCCACAAATAGACCTTTAGTACACCCAATCGATTTCAAATTTCTTGAGAACCCTCAGGAATGTGCAGATCAATACGAGACAACGCTCATTAAGGGCTTTGCTTCAAAAGATTCCGTGCGTTTACCTCAATTCGATTTAGTTTTACTAGGATGTGCCCCAGATGGACATGTGGCTTCTCTTTTCCCAACGTCACCTGCTTTGAGGGAAGAATATGCTTGGTGTGTTCCAGTTTTCAAGGCTCCTCGTGGTCCGGAAAATAGAGTTACTCTTACACTGCCAGTGCTATGTCATGCAAAACAGGTGGCTTTTGTTGTAGAAGGTTCAACAAAAGCTCCAGTAATTTCCACAATTATGGAAAGACCTGATAAAGGACTCCCTGCCAGTATTATTAATGAAAAGGCTGCAGGTAAAATTGCATGGTTTGTTGATCAAGATGCTGTTGCTGACGTTGTTGGAATAACAAAGAAAAGATACAAATTCACCGCCAATACAATTTAATGATAATAATCTTGTCATCATACCTTATATCTTATCATATCATATCATATATCATACCTAATCATATATCATATCATACATAATGTTCAACACCCCGCTTTTTGGGTCTTTTTGGTTTTCTTATTTTTCTTATTTCTTTCCAAGGGTCCTCCCTTTGTTTTACAGTATTTTGCTTTCTATTTTTTATACCAGTATTATTCATTCCGTTAACAAGGAAAATGCTGGGAAGACGGCTATTTACCACGTCTTTGACGCTTCTACCCATGGGTAAATCCACTTTAACGTTTCATATAGATATGCTCAAGATTCCTTCCAACATTGGACATTCATCATCTAGGGGAATGAGAATTTATAATGAAGATAGGTTATGTATCGGACTATTGGATATACCATATATGAAGCCCGATTTGGGTTTACTGGAAGAAACTGGGCATATTAGCAATTCTTGTCCAGCAGTTGAAAGACTGGTGTTTGGTTTTGGTGTGTTTGACGGCCATGGAGGATTTGAATGTTCAGAATTTGTCAGAAACAACCTATTCAATACAATTGAAACACAAGTTTTCAATGAGAAGACTATTGACTCAATGAAAGAATTTTGGGTCGAAGATATAAGTGGGTATTGGAAAAGATGGTCGAGAAGAATTAATAAGGTTATGAACGATGATTGCTTCAATTCCAAGTTACAAGAATTTAAATTACAAAATTTGTTCAATTCGATAAAAGAGAGTATCGAAAATGGAACACTTAATCATTGGGATCTTTTAAAATTCAAATTATGGCTGGCATATTTGAATACAGATGAATCTTTTTTGAAATGGGAAAACGAAACGAATTCAAAGTTAAAACAAAATCAAGACACTAATAATGAACATAAAAATAAAAATTTGAAATCACATATAAGAGCAGGCTCTACTTCAACTTCAGCATTTATATATCCATTGCAATGGCCAAAAAATTGCAAAAACCGACATTTTTATGAAGAGGGAATAATTTCAAGAGTTTTAATTTCTCACGTTGGTGATACTCATGCCATTCTGTGTGATAAAGACGGGATTGCGAGACCATTGACAGGGGATCATCATCCTTCCAATCCTATTGAATCGCAAAGATTGCGTAAATATGGTAAAGGATTAATAATGACAGATTCATTTGGTGAAGAACGATATTTAAATTTTGCGAATACAAGAGCGTTTGGTGACTTATCAGGTAAAGATAAAGGAGTCAGTGCTGAACCTGAATTCACTGATTTGGTTATAGGATCATCAGGTGAATTGAGAGATTTTATCGAAAAGAACCAAACAGAACTCAACGAGAATAATGTTAAATCTTTTGGGGGTGATGAAGGCTTTATTGTACTGGTATCGGATGGTGTAACCAATTATTTGAGTGATCAAGAAATCTGTGATTTAGTTACTTCGACTTACAACAATTTAGGTGTTACTAGGGGTACACCACAAAGAGCATGTGAGGAAATTACTGGTTTTTTGGAATGTATTAATGGTGATGATAATGCAACTTGTATTATAATTAGACTAAGTGGATGGGGCAAGTGGCCTGTTGTCGATCGTACTGGGTCTTTACGTGAGGATAAAATGGGGAGTTTGAAACTTTATTAAGATATTATTTATTATGTACATATTAGATATTTATTATTTTATTTATTCTTGGTTTGGGTGTAACTGAATCTCTTTCTGGTATGAGCGAATTCTCCGAGTTTGGATCCAACCATGTCTTCAGTAATTTCTACTTGAACGTAGTCTCTGCCGTTATGAATCTGAAACTTGAGTCCAACAAATTGTGGAAGAATAGTACATGATCTAGCGTTAGTTCTAATGGGTGTTCCGTCCTTTTTGGCTTGTGCAAGTGGCAAAGGGACAACGTGTGGCCCCTTCCATGAAGAACGGGCGAGGTTAACGAGTGCTGCTCTCATATTCTATATATCAAATAGATGAAAATGATGCCCACACTAAGATGAAAAAAAATCCCTTGTCTACACACTATAACTATCTTTCTCTCATGTTATGTTCCATTTAATAGGGAAATTGTATGAACAGTTTACGGCACGCGAGCAGTACAACATCCTTATATTAGGACTAGATAATGCAGGGAAAACTACGTTCCTCGAACAGGTGAAACACGTGTGTAATCCTCAATATAAGATGTTGCCTCCCGAGCGTGTTTTGCCAACACTGGGTCAAAATGTGGCCAGTGTGCCATTTGGAGGAGCAATACTAAGGTTCTGGGATGTGGGGGGACAACACGCTTTACGAGAAATGTGGCCGGAGTACTACCATAGCGCAGACGGGATTGTTTTTGTTATTGATTCCTGTGATATGGAACGTTTGGAGGAATGCAGAGAAGCGCTGAGAGCGGTAGTTTTGGACGATGCCATTGAAGGTCTTCAGTTTCTTGTTGTTGCTAACAAGAGTGATTCCCCAAACTCCGCAGACCTTGTGGAAGTGAAGGAAATGGTCAATCCTCTATTGGAGCATCTAAATGCACGGGACTCGCGTGTGTTGAAAATTTCAGCTTCTAAGGGAGATGGAGTTCTTTCAGCTTTAGAGTGGATTTCTAAGCGAGTAGCACGCAAATGTTAAGGCCATTGTTCTCAGCAAGAAGATCTCTGTTCATTCAGACACATACAACACCAAACCCTCTTGCTTTGAAGTTTTCACCCAACGTGACGGTGATTCCAACCCATATTCCAACAGTAGAGGTGAATTCCATTAAAGAAGCAATCGTTAAGTCAGACTTGGCATTCAAACTACTTTCTATAGATGATAAAAGAATCTCATCAGTCTTGTTAGGAGGGGACTTTGTAACAGTTGTTAAAACCCCTAAGGCTGATCAATGGGAAATTTTGAAGCCACAAATATTTTCGGTGTTGACAGAACATTTGGCTATGGGACAACCTGCTCTAAAATCGGAATACTTGGAAAAAATTTCTGCATCTTCACAATCAACAACACTGGAATCTAATTCTGCTGAAGATGCGGAAGAAATGTCCGAATATGATGAAATTGTTATGCTTATTAAAGAACTAATACAAACAAGAATCAGACCAGCTATTTTAGAAGATGGTGGAGATGTTGTTTTTGTGGATTTCAATTTAGAATCTGGCCTGGTTTCTTTGAAATTAATTGGTGCCTGTAAATCTTGTGGGTCCAGTGAAGTTACTCTTAAAAACGGTATTGAAGAAATGCTTAGGTATTACATTGATGAAGTTAAATTGGTTGAACAAATTAAAGATGATGATGACGCCGAGTTAGATAATGAAAAGGAAGTACACAGTCATCATTCCCATTCCCATTCCCATTCTCCCTCTTCCGATTTGCCACCTTCCTTGTAATTGATCCTTCCTGCCTATATAACAATTTAACTACTATCAAAGATATTTTAATATCTATACATTATATACAAATATGGAGTTTAACTATGTGATGTTCCATATGCCATCAGTGGGGGTGGTGACGAAGATGTTAGAAATCTTTCATTCTGATACAGTCCCCCGATATACCTATATAATCCACTTAGATTATTTTGGTTGTAATGATGGATTTCTCCCTTGATATTCTTATTCTCTTTTCTTTGTGCAAATGAGACCTGCAATCTTGATTTGGAATTTAGTATATATCCATTCATATTTACAAGTGCATTAGATGCATCTAATGGGGATGAAAAGCACACGAATCCAAAACATTTGGAATCGCCAACTTCATATCTTTCTTCCAAATCTTCACCTTCTTGCCATGTTATTACTTTACTACTGACTATCGTTCCATATTCTTCAAATAATGAGCGTAAATCTTCATCTTTGAATTCTTCAGGCAAATGGCAGATGTATAAATTAGAATCTTGAAATTGAGGGCCTGCTATTGGCAATCCTGTAGATGTTGAAATTATATTTGAATCTGGTGTAATAATGAATGGAGGAATAGCTCTTGCCATTGGAATATTTGCCATTACCTTTTCTTTATATTCTTGCTGAGTGAAAGATGGATTTTCACTCATAAATAATTCTCTCCCTGTATATCCATAAGGAATATATGGAAATGAATAACAATTTGTTGATGCAAACTCTGGTAATGGAATTTTATTATTCATGCCAGTATTGAAATGAGAATATAGTGATTCATAATGATATCTATCTTTTTTATGCTCTGCTTTGTCGATCTGTAACTTTATTCCATCTTGGAGTTTTAATCCATTTCCATTTTTGAATGCATTTTTAGCATCTTCATGATATTTATAATTAACAAACCCATAAATACTTGCGATTGATTCTTCGGCATCAGGATTGATGGCTTTATCTGTAATTTTAACTTTTGGTAAAATAATTGATTCTATCTCACCATATTCAGTAAAGATGTTCCTCAATTCTATCTTTGTAATATTTGATGGTAAATTCTTAATATAAATGCTTGTAAAATTCTCCTTTTTAAGTTTTAGTTCTTTTAATCGATCTTTTTTGGAAACATGGTAATTAACAAATAAATGATGACCGTAAATAATCTTTCCATTCAATTTTTCAATTGACAAATTAGCTTCATTTTTGTTGGAAAAATTAACAAACCCGTAGCATCTACTCGCTCCATATTCATTAAAAATAATCTTGCAAGTTTCAATTTCTCCAAATGGCTTGAATAAATCATAAAGATCTTGAACTTTCAAATTTGGTGAGAGTCCTTTAATGAATAGATGACCAGGTAATTGATTATTTAGTTCTTTGAGACTTTCAATAATTTCAAATTTCATTTCAGAATCAGTTACTCTTTTGTGAAATTCGATGAACCGATTCAAATTGTCAATGCTTTTAAAAAATTGGATATAGTTGTATTTTATTCCTGAATCATTAGTACTCCTAATTAACTCCAATTCTTTTTCGTTTAATTGAAATGCTCTCAAATATTTCTGAATAACCTGATCCAATTTCAGACCTAATTTACCTTGATTCCATTCTATTATCTTTAGAGTAAATCTCTCTTCTTCAGAATATAGATTACCCATTTTGACAATCATTCTGTAAATCAAAGAAAGTGGGGTCAATTAGAATAGAGAGCCTTTTTTTCTCCCGATCTAATTCTAATTGAGTGATTTCTTGCAGTAACCGGCTTTAATACTCATCATTTGCTTTTTAGGTTTTAATCACTATGCACCATGCAAAATCGGATGGTAATTAAACGGTTTATCTTGTACTATATTTTAGAAAGTCTTTGCCCCATGTACTCTATCTCCATCAACAATCGACAGTTCTTAGTTGATTTGATCAACTCGGCTCCGTCGGTTTAGCATTTATTTCCTTTTCCGGTTAAGGTCAATGCGCCACATTGTCATAACAATGTGGCGTATTCTATAGGTTTTTGCTCTATGACAAAGCTTTTGTTGCACATATTTTCAAGTTTTTCAAACGAAACAGGGGATAAGAAACTAAGACTTGGTACATGAAACCATACAACATATAATGTTTTTTAGTTTTTTAATTGATTGGTGGTAAAATTTGGTATGAATTGAAGAAATTAACAACAATTCAAATTATTCAAATGTAAGTTATAATCAACAAAATCAAAAACTTTCCAACTGTTTGGTGAAAAGGAATGGTCCCTTTGGGGGTTTATTTAGATTATATAAATTTTACTTCCGTATTTCAATTCCGTTTTCTTTAAGTTCAATTCAATAAAAAATACTTAATTTATAACGAATCGAAACCTGATCTCGGAGTTCAGGTCTTATTCTGTTTTACTTTATTTTATCTTTTTTTCTGAATTCGCCTTTTCAATACTGTTACTTTTATTGTTTTTGATAAATGGCTCCTTTATCAGAAACTATTAGCAGGTTAAATATTACCGATTCTTGTAAACCTGAGAAATTTCAAATCAACATTCCGCTACTGCATTTCTATAATAGAAAAAAGTCAGATTCTGTTAATGAATCTCCCACTTTATACAAATTTAATGATTACAAAATCCTCTCCAATAAAGAAGCGTTCAGTGAAAATGAAGCTGACGATGAAAAAACAGAGACAAATTCAGATTTGTACTTAGATCAAGAGCACAATTCGCAAAAATTTAATATGGGTAAAAAGATATTTAAACCAGTATCATTTGAAAAAGCTAAAAAACATCATTCAACAAGAATGATAGACAAATCGGATTCTGAAAGAGATTACAAATCGCTTTGTGAATCATATAATGATTTGTTAGATAATCACAGATCAATTTTACAAGAATATGAAAAAGTTTCAATGACAATTGAGGATCTAATAATCGAAAACCGCAAAAATTCAATAAATATTCAAACTGCATACAATGAATCTTTAAAATATCAAACTACTTTTTATCAAGAAGAAATACAATCTTTAAGATTTCAACTAAATTGTTATCAAGAAACTTTAAATGGAACTCAACAAGATTTTGAAATATTGATGCAATGGGTTAAATCTCTATTCAGAGAGCTAGAAAAAGCTTCAAACAATGGAGAGTTGGCAATTGAGTTAAAGACGACTTCAAATGCAGTTGCCAAAATCTTGCAAAAACCTCCGATTGATAAAACAAAATTGTTGCTCATTTACCGGTCTTTTGTTGAAAGTTTAAGCAAAGGCTTGAAAAAAGATTAAAACTAGCTATCTTATATTTGTTACAGATCAATTTATCACAAATCCATAATATTTGTAAATTTGTCTATGATAAATTTAAAACCTTTTCTTTTTGACTGGAAGACCTATTTATTGTTGTGAATATGAGCTAGCACACAACATTTACTCTTCTCTTAATTAGATTTACTAAATTCCTAATGTTTATACTGCTTAATTTATGATGATTTCTTGTCCATCACCAATATCCGTGTTTTTATTGATTCATGTTTTAAATGGATTTACTCATATACCGACTTATCATCTCATCAATACTTTCATAATGACTAATACAAAATTTTCTTTCATTTTCTTTCATTAGCTCAGGCTCTATTGGACTAAGCAATACATCCAAAATTTGATATTCATTTGTTTCCACCTTATGGATACAACACCAACGAATATTAGTATATTGTATTTTCAAATATACTTCTGAGTTCATATCCTCAAAGTTGCGTTCTATCTTATGAAAAATATCTATAGCTTCTTTATCTTTGACAAATGCATACATTTTAATTGTTTGAAACATAAGTTTTATATTATGAATTACAAACTCCATTTTGATATTTGAAGACTTTTCACCCTTTTTTTTCAAATAGTTCAAAAAAGCACAAGTTTCCAAACAATTGCTACATTTTTTGGCTGTATTTTTATCCATGTTTTGTATTTTAACAGGTCCAACGACTAATTCCTGTGATTTCTTAGTTCCAAGAATTTTGGCTCTTTGGAATTCATTGAACGATATTGGTTTCAATGCTTCAATTTCACTTTTGGAACTCATTGCAATGTCCATAAAATGAATGTGGTGCTGCCTCAAACTATGACTAGGTACTCTCCATTTTGAATTGGGTACTGGGTCATTTAATTGATTAATAAAATTTTCATAACGGGGAGAAGAGATCGGGTCAATCTGGATCAACTTATGAATTTTATACTCTTTAATTGTAATCTGAATGTTAAACCTCAAATGTTGTAAAATGTCATTCCATTTGGTGTTAACCTCAAGTTGGTCTACGTCATCATCATAAACAAAAACAATATCGGAAACACCTTTTTTGAAACGTTTCTTGATGTAAAAACACAAAATGCAAGTTCTATTGGAATCATATATTACAAAATGATAATGATTCTGTTTTGTAGAGTTAGAACACAGTATTCTCAATTTGACATCTTCCACCCATACTGTTTTACCAATATGCTCAGCACATTGGGTGGTAAGAGTATTCAAATTGAAAATGCTTGAAAAGCAATCCGCCTGGGATTTCCAAATACTTTTTGGTTTATCAATTATATAATCCAATTGTTCATCATGATATATAATGCAGTTGCTGTTGATGTGCTTCTTTGTTTTCTGTTTTTTGAGTTTCTTCAAAAATAAGTCATGTTGTTCAATAGGAAGTGTGCTTTTTGTATCACCTTTTGGCAAAATATATTGGTTCTTGTCTTTTTTGGGGTTCTTCTTGATCATTTTGTATTGCAGTGTAACAAAAGTGTATATATTAAAATGTAAAGTGGGGTTGGTTCTAGCAAATTGTTGAAGCAGATAACATAAGAAGGGCAACATAAATTAAATTGGAAAGGATACCATTTGGATGAACCAATTGATTCGCAGCATGATGGAGCTGACAGAACTGATTTTTAGTTTAAATTCAAGAACCCATTTTGTTGAAATTAGCTTCATCATCAAATTATAATCAGACATGGGAATAGTGGATAAGTGATGATGATCCCTTTCTTTTTATTATTATTTGAAAATGTCCAAAAGGCGAGCCAGTTGTCATGAAAATCAAGATTCACCAAAGGATGAGTATGAGATTCGAATGTCCAAACTGAATAGGTCCGTTTATACCAAAATACCAGTGAGTGGATCACAGGAGGAAGTTGATCACAATAACACAAAATTTTCATATAATTTGATATTCCAGGTAATTGCACGAGTATGCGAACTTTCGAAAGGGCCAGTAGCAAGTGTCGATAATATGACTCGAACTGTACTGAAGTCTTATCCAGAAAGACAGATTCCAATGCTTCATTATCAAAATCAACTAATTGAAATTCCAATAGATGGTCAGTTCAAACTATCTTATAATCAAAATTTCCCCTTCAGAAGAGATCCTATCAGTATAAGTACAGATTTAGACTATTTTTTAGAAAATTTGGACAGTTTCAAGATGTTTAAAAAGGTCATTATCAAAAATTGTCATTTGAATATAATTCCAAACTCATTTGAAAACATATTCAAGTGTAGCAGTTGTTTATATGTTTATGAAAAAGATGAGTTACATCAACATGAGAAAGAAGTATTACAAATACCCTTGATAAGGTTTCGATGTCAGATAAAATCAAATAATAATTCTGAAAGAATATTAGAATGCCCAATTACCGAAGAAACTCTAAGGTTTTCCAATATCCTTTTGCAAAAATCAAATTTATGGTCTGCTATTATATCAATCCTTTCTTCTGCTCCTATTTCCCATCATATAAAACAGCAACTGGAATTGGAATGTTTTCGAAATCTAATAACCTGTTTTCAAAACTTGAATGATATCAGTATATCAGTCAGTGTAGATCAACAGAGGATAGTAAATATCAGTAACATTTACCATGATTACTTTACAGCTTGAGATGATTAAATGTATAATAACTTTTGATAATATATTATGCTGACATAATCACTCGACTTTATGTTAAATGTATATTTGTTTCATGTAAAATGGTGAATACCAATAATCCAAACCAGTCATCGTCGTTTTTTTTTACTTCGATGTCACAGGCCAGTTCTATTCAAAATGAAGGCTTGCAAATACCGAATACGCCAGTGAATGATAGTCAAAATGGACAAATATCTTCATCTCCTGCATCACCGTCACATTTATCGGAAATTGGTCGTCGATATAGCAATGGATTATCAAGAATGGCCTTTTCCATTTACGGAAATCAATTTAACTCTGGTTCAGCTAATAAATCTTCATATTCAAGTGGAAATTCTTCATTATTAATGCCTCATGGTTCAATGAGACAATCTCAATCAGTCAATCAAATTTCACCTGCGAGTATAATAAGTGGGGAGCAACCTAACATCAGAAGACCAACCATTACAATGCCAAGCAACACAAATGTAGTATCCCAAAATTCAATACCTACTTATGACTTTGAGAATGAACGTATTATTTATAATACTCAAAATGAAGTATTGGCAATTGCAAAAGCACATGAAACACCTAATTTGATTGCAATGGCAACAGCTAAAAATTTACAGTTATTGAAAGTCTCAAGTAATGATATTGTGCTTGAGCAAGAATTGTCATTACGATTAACTGGGAATAGATCATCAAAATTTGGTATTATTAGTGATTTATCATTTGGGCATCAACAATATGGTAGACATTTGGCAGCAGGGACAATAAATGGGTCTATTCATATTTATAATTTGGATAGGGGCGCGCGTGTGAAAACTACGCTCATGGATCATCAGAGAGCTGTTAATACTTTAGACTTTAATTCTACAAATGCGTGCATGATGTTATCGGGTTCACAAGATGGTAAAATAAAAATTTGGGATCTAAGAATAAATAATACAAGAGCATCAATGACTTTGAATGGTAATGCAGATGCTGTCAGGGGTACACAATTCAGTCCAAAGAATGCAAATATTTTAGCATCTGTTTTCGATAATGGTGTAATTGAAAAATGGGATCTTCGAAAGCCAAAATCATGGGAGAGGAGAATAAATGCACACACAGGTCCTGCATTAGCTATTGATTGGCACCCTGAGCTAGATTATATTGTTACTGGTGGTAGAGACAAACAATTGCAGGTTTGGAACATGGAATCAGGTTATGAGTCTAGGGAACCTTCACACGTTATTTACACATCAGGACCAATTTCAAAAGCCAAATGGTGTAAAGGGTCTGGTAATAGATCAATTATGAATACGGATATTGCTACATGCTTTTTAAATGATGATCCATGTATTCAAATTTGGAACTTAAGCCGAAAAAATATTCCAGTAAATGTAATTGAATGGCATTCTGGTCAAATTACGCAGTTGCTATGGAGGACTCCTAAACACTTGCTAAGTGCATGCAAAGATAAATCTCTTGTTCAACAGGATGTGTCAAAAGCCCCACTAACAATTGATAACTTTGCACCAACTGCTGTCGCGTGGGACCCAAAAGGTCCATGTGATGTAGCATTCATAAAACAGGAGAAGAAGCAATTTGAACGAACCGCAATAGATTTGAAAAGGATGAATTCAGCTGCAGAATCAGAAATATCCGACTCTCAAAGCTTAAACCATCAATTGTCACAGCATCCACAACTTTCAAATTTACACCCCGGAAAATCCACATCATCAGTAGAACTTCCACATTTTAATAGTTTTGCTTCTGGGAGCTCGTTTTCTTTATCTAACCCTCAACAGCGAAGGCCATTACTTCATTCAAATCCATCGAAGTCTTTCTTAAATACAAACTCAGCATTGATTGTTGAAAATCACATTGAGATAGAGGAAAATAATTCCAAGTACTTTGAGTACTTGTCGTCAAATTATTTAATTGAAATACCACAAGACTCGGATATTTTAGAAGTTTGTGAATTCAATGCAAATAAAGCCAAATATGTAGGATATAATAGAGAATATCATTCTTGGTTATCAGTCAAAGCAGCTATTGAATTTACAATGAAACTTGATGATGAACAGAAGGGAGAATCATTAGGAGAAGATAATCCAATTCATAATACGATTCTCCAAGAAGAAGATAACGAGTCTAACTTTGGCAAAATGGAATCTACAAGTCGATTAGGAACATCATATAATAGTGCAATATCCTTAAGTGATAGGAGTAATGCCGTTATCACTGATGATGAAGATGATAATATGGATGTGAATTCCACAGAATTGGGAAATGCCAATCTTACCAGTGTTAAAACTATAAACGATAACAATGACACTACTGTACAAGAATATGAATATGATCAAAATGCAGTTTTTAAGGAAACAGAAGAAGAACAGAGTGGTGAAAAAAATGAGTTAGAATCAGATTCATCAATAAAGAAAACAGAGACTGGACCAATAACTATCGGGAGAAATCATAGGTATTCTTTTGCAAGTTCAATCGATTTCGACAACGAAAAATCCAAATCTCCAATATCATTTGCGCCATCCCCAATGATTGCAAGAAACAAGCATGCTTTGCTGCTGGATCTCAATGTTTCTCTGCAGCCAATTTCAAATAGCGTCGACACAAAAGGAAGCAAGAGTCAGTTGACTGAAATCATGAAACTCAACTCGCGATCCAGCAATCTTTTATCAAGTTTAAATAATAGATTGATGAAAACGAAGCCAACGTTGCCCTGGGATCCATCAATGATCATTCAAAAGATACTTGATTATGAGTCAAAGGAAGGAAACATATTACTTTGTGCTACATTTTCGTTCTTATTCAAGAAGCTTTTCCCAAACTCCATGACGAATGAACAAGCAGAAGAATGGATTATTCTGTACCACGAACATTTAAGAAGACATGGTTTGTTTGTCAACGCTGCAGCTATTGTGAAAATTGCTTCCAAACGATATTCGTCGCTTCAAAAGATGGGGCAAACCCAAACAAGTGTTCGTATTATTTGCTCAACTTGTCATACGCCTCTTCTTAATGAAAAGTCAAAGAACCGTTTTCAAGCTGGATATCCCAATGCTAAGTTTGGATTCTGGTATTGTGACCGTTGCAGTTATCGTCAAGGGAATTGCGTTTTTTGCGAGCAACCGGTCACCGGTAATGCAATAGCCGTTCCAAATTGTCATCATATCGGCCATTTCTCATGTTTAAACAGCTGGTTCACTGATCACATGGAGCTTACTTGCCCTGGATGTTAAGTTATGTTATTGTTTTATTTTCTTATCGCACAATCTGTCAAATTTGAAAAAGTGCACTTTCCCAATTGGGGCAGAATTTATTTGCCTTCGCAATGAGCTTTGTAATGACATCTCTTTTCTTCTTGTTCTTATAAATTTATTTCGACACAATGAGACTTTCAACTACACTGGCACTATCGCTGTGCTCAGTGATGTATAGCACCGAAGCTACAGCTATCGATGGACACCAATTTCCACTCCAATTAAAAAATTCCATTTTGGACTCCGCTGATAAGGCCAAGTCCCTACTTGAACAGGCCGCTGAAGTGGCAGGAACATCATTTGACTCTTTGTCTATGGAAACCAAGAAGCTTTGGTCAGAAATGGAACTGAAGTTTCCAGGAATCGTTTCGGGCTTGCAATTCAACACCCAACCAAAATTCAAGGTTAATAAGAAACCATCCCAATTTTGGGATACCCACGTTTCAAATGACAAATTCTCTGACTACAAGTTGAGAGTCAAGAAGACTGAACCTGGAGAGTTGGGAATTGACCATACAAAGCAATACTCGGGTTATTTAGATGTCGAATCGGAAGATAAACATTTTTTTTACTGGTTTTTTGAATCTAGAAATGACCCAAAAAATGACCCTGTCATTTTATGGCTAAATGGTGGTCCAGGATGCTCATCATTAACTGGTTTATTTTTTGAATTGGGATCTTCGGCAATTGATGAAAATCTACAACCCGTATTTAACCCACATTCCTGGAACTCCAATGCATCTATGATTTTCCTTGACCAACCAGTTAACGTCGGTTATTCATATTCATCACAATCAGTTTCAAATACTGTAGCAGCTGGTAAGGATGTGTATGCATTTTTAGAATTGTTCTTCCAACAGTTCCCAGAATACAAAGATGTTGATTTCCATATCGCTGCTGAATCTTATGGTGGTCATTATGTTCCAGTTTTTGCATCTGAAATCTTATCTCATGATGACAGATCTTTCAATTTGACTTCTGTAATGATTGGTAATGGTTTGACAGATCCATTAACCCAATACCCAGAATATGAAAATATGGCCTGCGAACCATCTTTGTCAGGCGCACCACCTTCTTTAGACGATGCAGAGTGTGAAGGAATGCTTGCAAACTTGCCAAGATGTTTATCTTTCATTGAATCATGTTATGAATCAGAATCTGTTTTTTCATGTGTTCCAGCTGCCATTTACTGTAATAATGGTCAAATTGGACCTTATCAAAAAACTGGCAAAAATGTTTATGATGTTAGAAAGATGTGCGAAGGATCCTCTTTATGCTACAAAGGATTAGAATACATCGATTCATACTTAAATCAAGATTTTGTTAAAGAAAAGTTGGGTGCTGAGGTTGATACTTATCAATCCTGTAATTTCGATGTTAACAGGAATTTCTTATTTGCAGGGGATTGGATGAAACCATACCACAAAAACGTCATTGAAATTTTGGAGAAGGAGTTACCTGTTTTAATTTATGCCGGTGATAAAGATTTCATCTGCAATTGGTTAGGTAATCAAGCCTGGACTAATGAATTACAATGGTCTGGCAAGGAAGAGTTTTCTGGTGCCAAGACTAAGGATCTTTTTGGTGACGATGGTAAGACCAAGATTGGGCAAATTAAGAACTCTGGCTACTTTACTTTTGCTAGATTGTTTGATGGTGGCCACATGGTCCCATTTGATCAACCTGAAGCTTCTTTATCTGTTATTAACAGATGGATCGCTGGTGATTATTCCTTAGGTACAAAGAAATAGATTATTGATTTCGTTACGTTTTTTTAGTGTATTATTTCAACAGCACATTTGAAATCCCAGTCATATATTTTTTATTACATATATTTAGACTTTATAACCAACAATTTGAAATTATTAATATCATTATCTAAACTCTTCCTTTAACTCCCAGCCTTTTTTACTTTTATTCCAATTGCAAATCAACTTTAACATACTCCTCACTTCCTTAACCGTTTTCTCATCATGTACGTTAATCTTCAGTTTATCTAAAATTTCACCAGATGTACTGAAATAATTATCCAAACCAGATAGATACCTGGAAACTCTTGTTATTAAATCTTCCTCAGGTTTTTCTGGTTCAGTCTTTTTTATATTTCTTGTAACAACAGGTGTTGCTCTTTTTTTTACCTCTCTACCCGCTTTACCATGCTTTCCAGTCCAAGTAGGAACAAACACACCAGTTTTCCTAGTTTCTCTTCTTGAATGGCGCAAGGCAGTCATTGCAGTATTTGCTATTCTTTCAGCTTCAGTGTCTACTATTTTTTGAGAATGATCATGACTAGATTCTGTGTTAGAAGATGTTAGCACCGAGTCATGAGAAAGGGTTGAATGGATGTTGCTTGACTGGAAAATTTTTGATAAAACACCTGAATTTTCATCATCAGGTTTCTTATGAGATTTGCTCTCCTCATCTTCAAACATTGTGCTTTGACTTTCAGGACCCTGATAATCTTCCATTTTTGCCAAGCCTTCAAGGTTTGACTGCAGTTCTCTCGATTTAAATTTCTTCTTACGCTCTTTCTTTCCGTCATAATTGACCTCTGAGGTTCCAAATAAATCAGCAGTTTCTGTTCCTTGAACATCATCATCTCCAAGTGAAAATAAATCATACAAGTCAGTCATTTTGAAAAACCTTTTTTGCTTTGGGTCCTTCAAAATCTTGTTTGTTAGAAACTGCTTAAATATTTGCCTATGGTATATTTTTTCTTCAATTGAGCCTGCAATCATCAATCTGTAAATCACAACATCTTGTTTTTGACCCAACCTCCATGCTCTTTCTCTAGCTTGCATATCTGTACTAGGGTTCCAATCAGGATCATAAATAATTACTCTCGAAGCACCTGTCAAATTAACACCTAGTCCTCCAACTCTTGTTGTAAGAAGAAACACCTTGTAATGAGGATCATTATTAAAAGTATCAACTAAAGTTTGTCGTTTACCAATTGGAGTAGTTCCATCCATCCTCATGAATGGATATAGATGATTTTGTTCTTTGTTCATTGCATTTAATAAGTCCTCTAAAATATCTAACATTTGCCTTGTTTGTGTGAATAATAGAATCTTGCGTCCTTCTGAGGTCCACAATTTGAGTAGCTCAGTAACTACTTGAAGTTTTCCAGATTTGGAACATAAACTTTCTACTGTATTTTTAGAATTAAATTCCCTTTTCCCTCTTAGTCCCAAATCGACAAGATTTGGATGGTTACAAATCTTTCTCAAGACATCAATTCCAAGTAAAGCATTTCTTTTACCCTTCAAAATTCTTTCCAGATCATTCGAACTTAAAAAATCTTTATAAAGACTTCTTTGCTCAGGGGTCAATTTGCAGAACAAAACCATTTCGCTTTTCTTGGGCAAATCTCTTGCTACATCGGCCTTAACTCTTCTCAGCATATATGGGGAAATCAATTCTTTCAATAAAACTGCACATTTGTATGCAGCTTGAACTTGCACATTTGTAGCATTTGCATAACCTCCTAAATTAATTGGAATACAAAATTGCCTTTGAAAAACAGGTAATGTACCCAACTTTCCAGGGAAAACAAAATCGAATAAACTCCACAATTCCACAAGATTGTTTTGGATAGGAGTACCCGATAGAATAATACGGTTTGGGGTTCTTAATTGTTTGCAAGTTATGGTAATGAAACTGTCCGGATTACGTATTTTATGCCCTTCATCAAGGATAGCGTATCCCCACCTAACCGGTAGCAGATATTGGGAGTACATTCGCACCCCTGAATAAGTTGTAAGGATTATATGTCCATTTTTAACAATTTTTGCTACCAAATCTTTGACTTCTTTGTTTTCTTTTGTCTTTCCAATAGTTTTAACCTTGTCGTAGTCTTGTAAATCGTCGTCATTATCATCATCATCATCAATATCATTAATTGGATCGCCAAATTCATCTGTTTTAATTTTCTTTTTTCTATTGTTTAGACCTTCCCCAATAGAATGTAAAATAACGGTCCGAAATGCAGGCCACCATTTCTGAAATTCAGCACACCATTGTTTAAGCACAGTGGCAGGACATACAACAAGTACTGGACCATTTAATTTTCCAGAATAATGCAAGCCTGCTAGAAAAGAGATCATTTGAACAGTTTTACCCAATCCCATTTCGTCACCAATAATCCCTCCCACTTTTTGGGTATGTAGCTCATAAAGCCATTGCACACAAGTTTTTTGATAATCGAATAAGGATGGAAATATATCACCAGGAATTCTGAAAGATTCATTTAATATTGCATCGGATTCAGTTGGATGGGGTTTTTGCCATTCTGGAACATTTGAGTCATCTATGTAATTAGGTTTATACTTCTTTCGCAAAGCAGACCTCGAATTTTTCCATTGGGCTAATCTGTGTTGATAAAGGGATTCGTCACCATCATCAATTGTTTCCATTTGAAGTTTGTCATTAGATTCCCGTGTTTTACTTGACCTTTTTTTAAGGTTTATGCTATCTGAAAGATCATATTCGTCATATCCTTCGGCTTCATCATCGTCATCGTCATAATTATCATTTGTTTTGTCATGAGCAATATCTATACTATGGTCAGAATCATCATCTGGATTATATAATTCTTCATTTTTGACGTCAACATCATATTTCAATGGGGTTTCTACCTCAGAACTAGCTGGAATTTCACGAGAGTTTACATTCCCATATTTGTGTCTGAAATCTTCATCATCTTCTGTTTCATTTCCACTTTCAGGTTCTTTTTTAACCACATTCGCAAATCCCGGTTGTATCAAATTCGTATGGCTATGTTCCTGTTTTTGTGAATCATTTACGCTTTCGCTTTGTGTGAACCCTGTTGTGTTACCAAAAGCTGTGATTTTACCTGTTCTTATCAAAAATTCATCTCTTGTCTCAGAAGGCAATTGATCCAGCGCTGGAGAAATTGAATCAGTTTCTCCTGTTCCTCTTCTTTCTTCTTCTTCTTCTTCTTCTTGTTTAACTTTTCTATTTGATTGTTTGACACTCTCTTGGTCCTTCTTTGCTTTGTTTAATCTCAATGTAATTTCATCAACGTCATTTTGTGCATTCTTTATATCTCCTTCAACCAAATCGTGTATTACCCGTTGCAGGTTCTCTTTATCGGATATTTTTATTGTCCCATACTTGATACCATTATCAAGTTTAGATTGAAGTGATTTTAGCTTTGTTTGGTGTCTTTGTAATATAGTTTGTGCTCTTGCCAATCTCTTTGACTCTATTTCGATGTCTTTTGCTAATATTGTGGAATCCGCCTCATACGCTACCTTCCTTTCCAAAGTATTCTGAGAAAGAATCTTGACCCCAAGTGATGTCAAAGAATCTTGATTTTCCATGGCCTGCAATACAATTTAATAGAAGAGAAACTATTAAATAAATAAGTGAATGAAAAGAAAGGTATTATGCTGGTAAATATTTATATAAACACTACTAAGTAAGTAAAATATACCACTGTTAAAATTATAAAATTATCTAGCTAGTGACTATGTACATGTTGTTTGAACATCAATCTTTGGACTGTGAGTCAAGCATTTTTAATTTGTTCATTTCTTCTCTTGGATCGAACTGACCGGTGCTTAATCTTTCATATTGTTCATCGTAACGTCCCGTTGAAAGTGTCCCATTACCCCTGATTCGTTTCGACATATCTACAATCCCTCTCTTGCATTCCAAAAACGTTGCAAGTTGTGCTTTGCAAAGATCTGGCAACTCTTCATTCAGACGTGGATCTTGTGCACACTCTTTTGGAGTATGACGTTGAATCATCACACACGGTGATCTCTGCAAACAGATCGCCACTTGCTTTAACTGGTCTTTACAGGAGGCTACCATTTAAGAAAGATACATTATAAGAAAGTGTGGAAATTATATTTATATAAGTCTGTTATTATTGTTATACAATGGGAATCTCGTTTGTTCCCGGAGAACTCTCAAAGCATCAACAGGCGGGAATTACAGAGTGTTGGAACACCATCCAATTGACAGCATATGCATCTGGGAACAATCTAGTTGTTTTCACGAAGAATGGCGATCATTTACAAACCTTATATCTTCCACAAGATGCTTCAGCAATTGATATCAACAGCGCCAATGGGAAAATTGCAGCAGTGGTTGGAACAAAGGTAATGATATTCACCCCCATTATATCAAACTTTTACAACTTCAACTTTCATGGACGAAAAGACATCAAAGAACTTCATATTGAATGGGAACATGAGTTGACGGTTGACAATATTGACATAGTCAATTGTATTTCTTGGTCCGACTATTCTCAATTAGCAGATCAAGACATGGATGTTAGTGAGGGCTTTATGGAGTTACCAGCAGAGTTTAATTCACAAACTGAATGTGAATTTGTCGTTGGAACGAATGATGGTCTAAAACTCCATAGGTTGTTTTACACTAGGCAAGGGTCTAATAATTTCAAAAAGGTTTTGAATTCAAAGGTGCTTTGGAGCCAATCTTTGCCTGAACCTGCATTTATAGTGAAATTCTCCCCTCATGCCACTTGTATTGCATGTGTTGGAAAATATGATCCAATTGTTAAACTATGGCATAGATGTTCATTCAATACCGATTTCAATGAGTTTGAACTAAGATGTGTTGCTCATAAATCATATGTCACTTCATTATCATGGAAAAAATTCCACTGTCTTAATGATTACTCTATTGAAAACGTGTCTTCGGTTCCAATAACCCCATCCAACTCCTTTTTAAAACCCACCAATTCCTTGATTAAAAATGATCATCTACATCAATTCATTACCAATAATGGAGCAAGAAATTCAGAAAACGCAAGTCTGTATTCTTTTGCCAATAATAAAATGTCAAAAAAAAGACATAATGTACTATACACAGTTTTACATGATAAAACCCTGATGATACATAGCACTTTCAAAAATGATCATGGGTTTGAATTGTTTGAGGCAGGCGAACTGGATTTGACTGAAAATGGTAAATTTCAGGAACAAATGTGGATTTCGATACTAGACGAGCCATATCTTGAATTATCAATAACTAAGCTATTGGAAAGTTATGATAATTTAAATTTAATGGAATTGTCAAACGAAAGAAAATTACTCCAGGATATCATATCTTCTCACTCCGAATTATGCTTTGTGCTAACAAACTCAGGCAAGATTAGAATATTTCTTATTTCAAATCTAGGTTCAATGACTCCAACGAGATGTAAAATAAAGCAACTACACAAATTAGATGATTTGATCATTACTAAATTTTGTTTACCTCATGATCCGTCGAAGACTTTTATGGGTACACCACACATGTGTTATAACTTTTACCCAAGTGTTGATCAAAACGATGAAATAACATTTAGTCTTTTAGACTTAAAAAAGGGGACCTTGCGAGTAATTGGATTTAAAGCTAAAGATCTGTTAGTTTTACCAACAACTAGAAAAATAAATTTAGGTTATCTTTTATCCAAATTCACAGGCCACAATAAATCTGTTCAAAAAATTGTCAAGTCAGTTGATGGAAAGTCATTTTTGGCAACTACAAGATTTAAAGAAAATTGTCTTTGGGAGCCAATTCCAATTTCAAATAGAGGGGTGTCATTAGCCAAAAAATGTACGATTTTAACGCCCGAGCCCTTGAAGAAATCGGTTATTCTAAACAATTCAATAATTGTTACTATTTGCTCAGGAAAGCTATTAATATATCAATGCAAAGATACCCTAAAAATTGAATCAGCTACTTTTGCATTGGAAGTTGCCTATAATTCGGAGCCTACCTGCTTTTTCACTTTACCAAGATCAAGATTTGCTTCAACAAATTCAGAACATATTGTTGCCATTTACAAAGATCATCAATGTTTATGTTGGGAAATCGACGAAAATGGGGGTGCGTTTGAAGTGGAAATTGAGAACTTACCATTTAATAATGGTCAAGCCGCCTATAAATTATCTGAAATTGTTCCAGTAGGCATTATCATGAATCATTTTGGACGCGACGTTTTATCATCAATCGATTCCAACGGAAATGTTCAAATTTATTATATCACTTATCAAAATGCTAAAATAAGTTGGCATTTAAAGAAGGAGTTCAATTGTAACTTGAAGAATTGTTCAATTGTTTCAATATCTTCTATTAATAAAATGGCAATTTGTGGCTCTTTAAGTAAGAAATTATCAATATGGGACACTAAACTTGGAACTTTAGAATATGAAGAAGAATTTCAAGATGAAATCAGGGATTTGGATTGGACCTCCACAAATTATGGTCAAGGTATTTTAGCTGTTGGATTCAATACTCATTCAATATTATATACCCAATTAAGATATGATTATACCAATGATACACCGACATTTAGGAAAATAAAATCCATAGATATATCCGATCAAACGACTCATAAAATTGGGGACTCGATTTGGTTGAATGATGGACTTTTAGTTATGGGTGTAGGAAATCAGTTTTATATAAGTGATAAGGCACTTGATTTGAAGAATGATATTCTGACAAAGGAAGCAATTGGATCGTTGGAAATTATGTCACAAGATTTATTTCACTTATGCTCCGCTTTGAACGGTCCATTGCCATTATACCATCCTCAGATAATTGTGCAGTTGCTTTTGTCAGGAAAGACTTTGTTGGCTCAAAACATTTTCAAACAATTATCAATTCAATTAAGAGAATGTGATCTAGGAGAAAGAACAAATATTGATATGAACTTAGGTTTGGACGTATACAAAATGCTAGATAAAGAAGAAATGGAAACTGATCTGAAAAGAAAAAGATTTAAAATTTTATTTAAAACTGGAGAAGATGAAAATGGATTGAAAGCAGAAGACTTTGATATTCTAATTGAAAAAATAGAAAAACATAAATTGCCATTAATGACCGGACATCAGCAAATCACGTTATCACATTTAATTACGATTTTAAGAGAAGTTACAAGTAAATACTTAAAAGTTTTGGATGTAAACGGTATTAGATTCTATCTTACCATGAAACTATTTTTGATTAATTTAGTGAAGGATCCATCAAAAAATTTCAAGTCAATGACCATAAGGATGAGGGATGTTATATTTGCTATTCATTCAGATAATATGGATTTACTATATGATATAACTAAAGTTGAAATGTCAAAAATGCCAAATCAGAAAAATGATTTGCATTTGGATTGGCAAAACTGTAAAAGATTTGGACTACCTTATTGGGTTAGCGGTGAAAGAATGACTGAAGTTATGGAGATTGTTGCAAAAAATGAGTTCATGAAATTCCAGATTCAGAATGGAGGTAAAAAAGACCCAAATGTTTGTTCAATCCATTATTTGTCATTAAGAAAAAAGCAGGTTTTAATTGGTCTTTGGAAAACTTCATATAATAATCCAGAAAGAGAAAAGATGATAAAATTTCTGTCTAATGATTTTACAACTCAAAGGTGGAAATCAGCTGCTTTAAAAAATGCATATGTTTTATTAGGGAAACACAGATACCCAGAAGCTGCTAGTTTCTTTTTATTATCCGGCTCAATCAAAGATTGTGTTGCTGTTATCATGAAGCAAATGGATGACGTTCAATTAGCCATTGCAGTTGCAAAGTGTTATGAGGGGCACTCAAACGGTGAAGGGATGAGGTATATTTTGCAAAGATCTGTGATACCTGTAGGATTGAATGAAAATAACAGGTGGACATTGAGTTGGTGTTTTAGTATTTTAGGAGACAAGAAAATGGCAATAAAATCATTGATTTTACCTTTCAATGATATAATTGAAGAATTTAACAAGAACTTTAATTTCAAATTTAAATCGGATCCAAACATGAATAGCTTGAGTGTAAATTTGAGATCAAAAAATATTGAAGATCCAATTTTACTTGTAATGTACGAAAATTTAAAGCATAGGAAATTAGTATACTTACAAGGTTCTGAAGAGCTTCCAATGGAAATTGAGTTTGATTTTATTTTGAATGTTTCAACTATGTATACAAAATTAGGTTGTGATTGGCTTGGGTTGATTTTGATTAAGAAATGGAAATTCAATTTCCACTTGAATAACAAAAGTTCTATTTTGGATACCTTTGATGAACATAAATCAATTAAAAAACCCGGTGATATTCTGGCTAAATTTATGGGAGAAGAATCAGCAACAAACAAGACGGAAGCTTCGAATAGTAGCAGTTTGTTAGCTGGGTATGAACAAGCACCAAGAAACAGTGAACAGAAAATTGTTCATAAGAGTTTGCTTGATCAATATCAAATTGACGCACCAAGATTGGAAAACAATAAAAGTATTTTAGATCAATTTGAAATACCACCACAAAATAGGAATAAATCTCTTCTTGATCAGTTTGAAAATTCCGTATTTAAAAATGATGTTGGAATTTCACAGAATTCTCAAAAATCGTTGCCATCTGTTTCGTCTAAACCAGTTACGGCGCCAGCAAATTTACTTGATGATTGGGCCTAAAGTAAAATTGTATTAGTAAATGTTTTCAATCTTATAGATGGTTAAAAATACAAAAGACAAAAAAGCAAAATATACACAATAACCCATTCACTCATTACATTTTTTAAGCTCGTTCATAAAAGCTATCAAAGAAACTCAATAGATTAGGATCATTGTTTAATAAATCATCTCCATTTTTTAAAACAAGTTTGATCTTATCGACCACAGAAGAACTAATATTGGAATCAAGACCTTCAAATTTCATTTTGACTAAATTTAATGAATTTAAAGTTAAATCAATTTGATCATTATTAAATTTTAAAATGGAATTAAACCTTTTGAAGAAAGCAGCACATTGAAATAGGGATTTAATTGAATTTAAAAACACAATGAACACTGGCACTTTTTTTATATGATAATCCATTCTCGATTTATTGATAAATTTTAAAACAAGTTTAGATGACATCGAAGAAACGTGAATTAATAAATCTTTGAACAGTTGAACTTCTTTTATTGATATAACTGATCCATCCTTCAACTGCAATTCAAATAATGATGAAAATTTGATTAGAACGCTCTGATATAACAAGGTGGTTGTATTTGTAATAACTATATTCATCAAAGGTTCAGTTGTTAAATCAAAAAACAACAAATTATTGTGCATTGATTCGAAATTTTTCACCAATTCATTAACCTTGTTTCTAATTGAGTCAATACTCTGATCGGATTTGAGAGAATCTAATTCAACCATATTTAAAAACATTTTACACCATTTGATTATATTTTCACTAATTGTTAATAACAAAACTTTTGATGAGCTTGAATTTATATCTATTAAAACCTGATTCCTATCCAATTTAGCCATTGCTTCATGTAAATAAAAGCTACTCTTGCCATCATCATTTGAGTTTAACGATTTCATATCCTGGTTATCATCGTTATTATTTTTATCATTTTGGTTTCTATTACTGCCGCCAATGTTTTTATCAACCCCAGAAATGTTCCTAGTAGCTGTATTATTTGAGTCGTTCTGTAAAGGCAAAAATGTTGTTGGGGAAGGTAGCTTTGTAAATATGACACTATGATTATCAACAGAAAAAGCACAAGGTAAACCACTCACTAAACTTGACCATTTATCCAAAACATAAATTTCCCATAAAACTCTTCGTCTTTCCTCAATTAATGGTATATCAAAATCCAATCCATCATCTTGCAATAATATGTTTTCGTTGACATTTTTAAAAGATTTGAAAAAGATAGTGGGTGTCGATAACATATCTCTTGAAAGATCAATTTGATCATATCCAAACATTTGAGATAGTCTTATTGATGAAGAAATTGTAAGTGCTGCTCTCATCTCTCTACCTGTCATAAATTCAAATTGGGCTTTTAGACATAATGAATGGAAATATGTTAATATATCAGATCTAAATGAATCCTTGTTAGATTCCCAATAGATATTCAATTCATTCAAGGCCAAATCATAGAAAAACTCAGATCTATCATTATACCCATCAATATAAAAACATCCCATGGCCCAAATCATTAACGTATAATGAAATACATGTTTGAAATCATTTACAAAACCATGAAAGTATCTATTGACTGAATAATTGAATGGTCTCATACTTGAATTGAAATAGAATTGATGAAATTTATCCACATCGCTAAAATTCAAGTTTAATTGTTCCAATTTCAACTCTTCTTTCAGATGTGGGTTTAATTTTAGTAAATCTTCCAGTTTGGGGATCGGAGTGGATTTATTTGGTGAAATAGGGGATGGAACTGCTTGACTTAACTGAGCGTCTGATATGCGAACATAAGATGGAACTGAGCTGAGTTCGCCAGCTGCACCATCTCCAATATAAAATGGTGACGTTATTTGCAATTGTTGTTGTTGATGCGACGATAACTGTGGTGATGCACTTTGATTGATTTCCATTCCTATTTGCAATGGAAATGCCATTGTTCTTATATCTTCATTATAATTCATACTATTAGAGCTTACATTTAAGTCCTCTTCATTGCCGCTGTAATTCCCTGGTTCATTGGAATCAGGTTGATTATCGTCCAAATCTTGTGTTGCAATATTTGTCAATTGGACGTTATTCTCTATTTGATTGTGCAACTGAGACCGCTTGGGTTTATTGACTTTCTTTTTAATTCCCATACTCAACACTCCTCCATTCGAAGGTTTTGGACCCGTCTTTCTATGATTGACGTAAACGCAATCAATGGATTTTTGTTTACATCTGGCGCAAACCGGCAGCTGTTTATCGCATTTAAGTTTCTTATCCCTGCATGTTAGACATGCGATCTTTTTATTGATTTGACCATTGAATAATGTTTCATCCAAGGCCTCCTCCATCTTTCGATTCCTTTTTAAAGTTGACAGAAGATGTCCTAAAATTTACATATTATGTAAACAAATCAAGTTTTATATGTAATAAAGTTATATACAGAATTTACGGAAATTAACGGCCAATGTTCAATAGAAGAGATTGACCACCGGAACTAGAGCCGTCACCTCCTTGGCCCTTTGGTAAATAAGCAACGTTAGGAGACTGACTTAAAGTGGTAGCAATCTCTTTAGAAGCTTCAAGTCTTCTAATCAAAAGTAAACCATCACCGGCTTTGGCAAGAGCTTTAGAAATAGTATCCGCAGCTTCGGCTTCCCCTTCCGCTCTAATAATTGCAGCTCTCTTTTCTTGTTCAGCCTTTTCGACTAAGAATCTAGCTCTTTCAGCTTCTTGTTGTGCAATTTGTTTTTGTTCAACAGCCTTTGTGAATTCCATTCCAAAAGTCATATGAGTGATGGAAACATCTTCAAGTTTGATATTAAATTCCCCAGCTCTTGACTCTAATTCTTTTTTGATTTGAGTTGAAACGGTTTCTCTCATGGTGATCAATTGTGCAGCATCGAATTGTGCAACGACGGATTTTAAAATTTCATTAACAACAGAAGGCAGAACTCTTTCGTCATAATCAAAACCTAAATTTTGATAAATGATTGGTAATTTCATAACATCTGGTCTATGTAAAACTCTTAAAGTAAGAGAGACAGTTTGAAGATCTTTTGAACCTGTTGTTGTTGAAACCACCTTTGGTCTTGTTTTAACATCAAAAATGATAGGTCTTTGAAGCCATGGAATCACAAAATTTAAACCTTCTCCAACAACCTGTTGTTTAACACCGGAGAATCTATCGAAAATGACAGCTCTTTCCCCTCCACGAACATCATACAAGGACGATTCTGCTAATAAAACTGCACCTGCAATTGGGACAGCCAATCTCGAAACAACGTTGATAATTTGTGACATATTTGTCTCTCTTTTGTGGTTTATTCAAGAGAAGAGAACATTCAACAATTAAGTCAATTTAAATGTGATAAAAATTGCCACCTCTCCTAATTGGGCGGCATTACGTAAGCACAATTACATAAGCTATAAATCGTCACCATTTTGTTCATCTAAATAATTGAACCTGGAGAGTAAATCGTTCAACTGAGAAGTGGAATAAATTTGTTGAGTCACATCACCAAGCTGTGATAATTTAATTGTTGCAACTTCGATTTTTTCACTTGTCAATTTGGTTGAATCTGTTGTTTTACTTAAAACGTCCAAAGCTAATTTTAAAGCCGCGTCCAAATCTAGGTCTTGATTGTATTCTTGCTTTAGGATGGTTTGAGCATTAGAATTATTCCCACCGATTGAAGTTGCTAACCAACCTGAATAATTACCTGAAGGATTAGAAGAATATAATTGGAAACCCAATCTATCGTCGTATCCAGCGAATAAAAATGAAACCCCAAAAGGTCTCAAACCACCATGTTGTGTATATCCTTGTTTCAAGTTGCAAACATTTTTAACCATTGAATTGATTGGGATTTCATTATTGTAAATTTTAAGATAATTCTGATTATCCAGTCTGATTTGATTTATTAAAATATTAGCATCTGCTGTCATACCAGCAACGGCACAAAGTGAATTCTTATTCAATTTGTATATCTTTTCATTAATTGAATCTTGATCTAATAACTTTGATGTCGATTTCCTTTCTGCTATTATAACAATTCCATCTTTTGCCATGATCCCAATTGCAATGCTCGCATGGTTAATGGCTTCAAGCGCATATTCAACTTGATATAATCTTCCTTCTGGTGAAAAGATAGTCGTTCTGGAATCGTATCTCCTGGACATTACTTGTTATTATCACAACCTAAAAAAATGAATGGAAGAATAATTTGCCATCGAGGAAAAAAGCTCTTATAGTTATATAATAATACAGAAAAAAAAAATTACAGCCATATGGATAATTCTAGGCTTGGAAGTGGATCTCACCGCTGGAAATGGAACCAACAACCATAAGGGAGTTTTTAGAAGTGAATTGAAAATCGAGAATGGAGCCTTCGGTCGAATTAAAAGCGCCGATGGAATGAATTATTCCATTATTTTGAGAGATGCTGAAAATTGACAGTTGGCCGAGTGAACTTAGGATTGCCAGTTTGTTATTATGGAATTTGGAAAGAATGCAACCAGAACCATCAGGAATTGAATAAATTGCATCACATTTTAAATTTATAGGATTTATCACTTTTATACACCCATCTATTCCAACAACAACAATTAGATCGGCTTGATCAGTCCAATAAACATTGACAGGAAATGACCCTAAAATTACTGAGCCAATTGGATAATTTGTTTCCTTGGACCATATTTTCAATTCATTTGCTAGATCAACAGATATAAATTTTGCTGCTTTATTACTTAAATGTAATATTTTATTGGAATGGCAGATGGGCAATTGGAATTCCTGGGAGTTCTCTAAATCATATATCGATATTGAATTGTTGATGTTGTACAAAAGTTTAGAGTCTGATAACCATTGGAATTGAGGGGTTTTTTCATTGGTATCAATATTAAAGACGCACGACATGGATTTTAGACTCCAAACCATTAATCCTCCATTCATGTCTGAACTAGCAATGTATGCAGAAGATGAAATAATGTTGTTGATGGGCCATTGGTGGAAGTTTAGAGAATTCAATAGTTTCAACTCCCAGTTAAAAAGTTTTATGGAACCCGATTTGAACCCAAGTATTAGGTAATTTTTAGTCAATTCAACATATGTTATGGATTCATCTAATTTCAAGGTGGACACATCATTTGAGGGATAGTATTTCACAAATACTTCGGAATCTTTTGTGTAAACAAGTTTATTGTTTTCAAATTCGTATTCCACAATGTTTGCGGCTTCGAACTCATTTTTCATATTCAAAACTTTGGTGAACTCAACATCGTTTGAAACGTTTGTTTCAAACCGCATTTTTTGAGGGTCTTCTGTTGCAACAGTGGCTGAAACGTCATTTCTACTATTGGCCATATTTTGAGGTATGATAGAATCGAACACTTCATTCAAATTTTGGAGAGATGCACCTTCTGTATGCGAGTAGTCTTTAATCTTGGTGTACAATAGACCTTTCTGCACCAAGTTAACGAGTTCGCCATGTGGTACTTTATCAATAATATTTAATTGGTGTTCATTCATCTTCATTTCTGTTGCCATGGCATATGAGGCAACCTCCATTCCTGCCTCTTGAAGGTACCTAAATACCATATAGTTCAATTCGGGTGCAGTAATGGACATATATGACGATAATTTAAGGAAGAAATCTTCTCAACTATAAATAATAAAATTCTTTCTTATTATAATCCTGGATTGTATTGATTACATTATACGTTAGTGTAGACTTATAAAAAGGATCAACATTCATCATTATATTTATAAGTATATTTACAAGCAGATTCATCGCTATTGGGAAGTATCGGCTGAGGACAATCAGATACAAGACCCCCATTTTGCGGTTCTCTTAGCCTTTAGATCCATTGCCTTAACTTTTTTGGAGTTCCATCTGGATTTGACCAATTTCAGTGCATCTTTGTTCTTTTTATAAGTTGATTCATTTCTAGTAGTAATCACGCCGATGAAATGGTTGGATATTTTGAATTGGGCAGCGATTTGGGAACGAGGAACGCCTTCATCCCTCAATCTTTGAATTTCTTGCACGTCTTCCTTTGTTAAAGCATATTTTTGAGGAGATGGGCATTTGTGAACTGGAAATGGGTTAACTGCTATACTTGAAATGATCCCATCTGGTTTGTAAAGTGGAGACCCGACTCTTCCGTCTGACTGCGGAAGAAAAACTTTTGGTGTAAGAAATGGGGTTGTAGAGGCCGGTGCAGGATGGCTGAAAACTCCCGTAGGCAAAAGTGGTTTCAAGTTAAATGCTGATGATTTGCTATTGAACTTGTTCACGGTAGCAACCACTTGTTTAATACTCATAATGATGATGATCTCTTCAATACGTAAGAGGTAAAAGCTTTTTCGTGTAATTTGCTTGAGATGTTTAGGGGATTTTTGCCGTCGCGGATATTCGGGCCACTTGCCTTTTTCGGGGTGCGCACCCGCGTGCGCGGATAAAAAACCGGTAAGCGGAATGACAGTGCACATTTAAATTCAAATCCCTCTGCCGTTTTCCACCCATTTGTCTCACCCTTGTTGTTTCCGATACAACTAATTAATTAATAAAAATGCTTCCAGGTGGTGTCATTGCTGTGTTCTGTATCGTTTTCGTCGTCTTCTGTACTGTTGTCGGTCTTTACATTTCTAAGAGAGTTAGAAAATAAATGAAGGTTTCTTCCATGTGATTTGATCTTTTTGACTTGAAGTTATAAATACTTATCAATTGAAACCATTTTTTTCCCCTCATATTCCATTATCACTTATTTTTATGATTTGCTTGTCATTTTTAGAATCCCTATATAATGCAGTTTAATTTAATCTAATTTTGAAACCATCAATAGAATAAGGTTCAAGTTCAAGTTCCAAATTGAATTTGATAAATAAATACCAAGTTTCCGCTTATGTAACAATTTGTTTGTTTTGTTCTGTTTACGTAATGGCTGATTATGTAATAATTCAATTGTATTCTTTTAAAAGCGGCTTATGTAATATTGGTTACGCAGCCCTGCTTGCGGGGTTTGCTCTCACTCTAATGAATTTTATTTTATCTGCGCATTTTCATTTTTTTAGCCCAATTTGAACGTATTGCCTTCTTCTTTCTTGGTAATTTTGAAGATTTCCCTATTTAGGAAACCCACCCACCAAAAGAGGAAATCGGTTTGATAACGAAAAAAAATGTCACAATCACTTCAACAACAACAGGTGCAACAACCAATTGATGATTTGGATATCGAAGATGATGACAAACCTTCCAAGAGAGAAAGAAGAAAAATCGAAATTAAGTTCATTCAAGATAAATCCAGAAGACATATCACCTTCTCCAAGAGAAAAGCAGGTATCATGAAGAAAGCATATGAGTTATCAGTGTTGACTGGGACTCAGGTTCTATTGTTGGTGGTTAGTGAAACCGGGTTGGTTTATACTTTCACCACCCCAAAACTTCAACCACTAGTCACTAAAACAGAAGGAAAGAATTTAATTCAAGCATGTTTGAATGCATCTGATGAACAAAGTGACAATGAGGACATTTTGGATCAACAAGTTCAACAGCAACAACAACAACAACAACAACAGCAACAACAACAACAACACGTTCAACAACAAGTTCAACAACAACACGTTCAACAACAAATGCAACAAAACCAACCACAATCTAATTATCCAACTTTCCAACCAGATCAACAAACTGGTTATTCATACGGTGACGGGACTGGATTCCATTGAAATATTAATATTTACTTGTTTATTTTTTGTGTACTATTATTATATTTAAATTATATCTCTTCTTTTATTTAATACTAAAAGCCCCATCGAAGAGTATCTTGTGGCTTTCATTCCTCTATAAAGTTGATGATGATATTGTTTAACCTATCATCATTCGGAATCTGATCGAATCTTCTGACGGTTTCTAAATGATCTGTTTCTGTGATATTTCCATCATCCAGTGCGTTTTTACTTAAAATAAGGGTATACTTCGCATCAAATTCAGGATGACCTTGAAATGTAATCAATTTCTTGCCTAGTTTAATGGTTTGAATAGCTGACTTTTCAGTACTTCCAAAAAATTCAATTCCTTCGATATTGCAACTTTTATTTTCCTCTTGTTGTACAATATCCTGATGAAACATGGAAATAATATATTCCCCTGTATCATATTGTCCAATTTCCCATCCAAGTGTATTTTTAATAACTTTCAATCCAATTGCCAACGAAATGATATGATGTCCAAAACAAACCCCAATTAATTTGGTGTTATTCCAATTATGAAGAATATCTCTGATTAGTTCCTGCAACTTCAAATTAAACTGATTTTCCAAATAACTGTCTTTTCTGGACCCTGTTAGATATACTATATCGTAATTTTCTTCTTTGGTTGGTAATTCTCCGTTTAAAACATATTCAAATTTCCTGAACTGGACCTCCTTCATTGTCTTTTCTCCATCATTGATTAATTTCTCCAGAAGTCTCTGGCCCATGTCTCCAAAATCTCCATAGTTTTCGATTGTCAAGTCATCCAATAAGATGATTGCAATTTTCATATTTCTATATATATAGGAAAACGAGCCTGAAAAAATGACTAAATTGTAAGATTACGTTATGGTATTTTATCACCACACTTTTCTTCTTCCAAATAGTCAATAGACAACAATTATGAGCAGCAAGCTGATTTTTGCACCAGAAACCTACCAGTACGACAAGTCCAGTTTAATGGAATCGCAACTGTGCACCACGCCAATTGAACAATTCAACAGATGGTTTCAAGAAGTTACCAGCAAGGACAGTGATGAACCAATCCCGGAATCGTTGGTATTCTCAACCAGCAATCTACAGACCGGTAGAATCTCATCGAGGGTTGTACTCCTGAAAGAATTGGACGAGAGAGGGTTCATTGTTTACTCCAATTGGGACAATTCCAGAAAATCTCAAGATGTTGAAACTAATAAATTTGCCTCAATGACCTTCTTTTGGAAACAAACACAGAGACAGGTCCGTGTGGAAGGATTGTTGGAGTTCTTGTCACATGAAGAAAGTGAAATCTACTTCAAAACAAGACCAAGAGGCTCAAAAATCGGAGCTTGGGCCTCCCCACAATCGCAAGTGGTGGCATCACGTGACGAGCTGGAATCTCTGTACAAGAAATATGAAGACAAATTCAAGGATTTGAAGGATGACGAAATTGAATGTCCACCAAAGTGGGGAGGGATCAGATTAGTTCCATTGTCTGTTGAATTCTGGCAAGGGCGTCAATCACGTTTTCATGATAGATTAGTTTATAGCAGAGAGTCTATTGAGGAAGATTACCAAATAAATAGATTGGCCCCATGAGATTATATAAGGTAAGGATAATAAATGGACTTATTTAGAATTATGTAGTGAATATACGATGGAAAGCAATTGTTTTAATTAAAAAGAATGATATTATCATTGGGATGATTCATAATTATATAGCGAGCATATGACGTGTGCCTAATTTAAATATGAGCTCATTTAAAGCCACATAGTGAATATAAAATATTTAGAGCGATTGTTCTAATTAATTAAAATGATATTATATCGTATGATGAAATTCCACATAAATGGGAGTTTCATCCCGTATTTGAAGATGGGCCTATCTATATATATACAAAGACTAACTCTTTTGTAGTGTTTTATTAATTGCCGTAGCCTCGCCAGTTGTCATTTAAAAAAATGCTGAACATTGAACGTTACATCGGTGAATTCGTTTAAAATTTCCTTCATGAGCCAAATTTTACCAATCACGAAATAAGTCGTTATCAGCGATTAGTGCTAACTGCCTTCAGTATTAAAAAAACGCAATTTGTGCAGCCTCCAGGCAAAGTGCCCTACAAGATACGCAATAAGCAAGAATTGAATATAATCATTTGTATATCAAAAATATAAAATAAATACTCTAGCCTGATAGATAATTAGCTAATGGACATACTTAAAACTTGGAAACAACCTTGGCGAATTCTTCACCTTGGATCTTGGCAACCTTCAATTCCAATGCAGATGGTTGTCTTGAACCGTCTGGACCAGCAATACAACCAGCACCCCATGCGGAAGCACCGTGGACTTCTTCAAGAGTAGTCAATTCACCGAAAGCCTTGGCGTAACCCAATGGGACGAAGACCATACCGTGGTGAGCGAAGGTGGAGAGCATGGAGACAACAGTCATTTCCTTACCACCACCGGTACCGGTGGAGACGAAAACACTGGCTGGCTTACCGTACAAAGCACCGGAGGCCCATAAACCACCAGTAGCGTCGATGAAAGAGGAGATTTGGGCAGCAGCCTTACCGAATCTGGTTGGGACACCGAAGATGACACCATCAGCTTCCTTCAAGATGTCGGTGGTGGCAATTGGGTAGTCTGGCTTGGCTGGAGCGTGAAGCAAGTCAAGGACGTTTTGTGGCAAAGTTTCTGGAACTTGGTAGATGACAGCTTCGTTACCTGAGGCAACAATACCGGCCTTGACAGATTCGGCCATGGTGGCGACGTGGTGGTACATGGAGTAAATAATAATAGCGATCTTAGACATTGTTGTAGTAGTGGTTTTGTTGTGTTGTGTAGTAATAAAACCTATTCTTTTTCTCGCTTCTATGGGGAATGTTTCGTTTTTTATACCGTGTGGTATCGCTTACTAAAATTTACAAGTGTATTTTGATATTAATAAGATTACTAAAAAAAAATCACATTACACAATCAGACAATAACACAACATTTTGATTTCTCAGAATCGGACTTTGAAACAGGGGCGGAAACTGGGACAGCGGCAGTGGCGGCCTTGGATTCATCCTTTTTGACTTGGGTTTTTTCTGCAACAACGGCAGGAGAAGCTGGTTTTTGTGCAACCTTAGCGAATTTGCTAGCGATAGTAGCGAATTCTTCACCTTGAATCTTGGCAACCTTCAATTCCAATTCAGATGGCTGTTTAGAACCATCGGAACCAGCAATACATCCGGCACCCCAAGGAGTAGCACCAGAGACTTGTTCCAAGTTGGTCAATTCTCCGAAAGCCTTAGCGTAACCTAAAGGAATGTAAATCATACCATGATGGGCAAAAGTAGACAAAATGGAGAAAGTGGTGGTTTCCTTACCACCACCGGAACCGGTGGACACGAAAACACCGGTTGGCTTACCGTACAAAGCACCAGAAGCCCACAATCCACCAGTGGAGTCGATAAATGCACTCAATTGTGCAGGCAACTTACCAAATCTGGTTGGGGTTCCGAAAATGATACCGTCAGCTTCGATCAGATCCTCGCTGGTGGCAATTGGGTAGTCTGGCTTGGCTGGAGCGTGGAGCAATTCAAGGACGTTTTGTGGCAAAGTCTCTGGAACTTGGTAAATGGTAGCAGTGTTGCCTGTGGATTCAATACCTGATTTCACAGATTCGGCCATAGTGGCAACATGGTGGTACATGGAGTAAATAACGATTGCGAATTTGGCCATCTTGTCTGTCTATACAAATGAAAGGGTGTTTCGATGTGTTGATTGAAAAAAAGTTATATGTCCTGATTATTCATCTTTTATTATGTTTTATATTTTCCATTAAAAATAACACAATCCCGCTGACTAAAAAAAATTCATTCTTCATTTCAATCTGCATTGATTATTTGTAATCGATGTGAATTTCATTAGGAATTTGGTTATTGGTAAGCCGTTTTTGTTCAAGTCATTTATAAGCCAGCCTAACTCTTCTTTGGGCCATTTGGGTTGGATTTCCGTAAACAGAAAATGCAGTCTGCTTTTAATATCTTGGTATTCGTATACATTGAGATAGACGAGATCCTCGCCTATAGTGTAGTACCAACCGCGAATTAGATCTAGGGGATCTAAATCTAAGATATATTGGGAATGGAACTCCATTCTCAATTGTATGAGTAGTTCGTCTCTTTTTATATGTTGGAAAGATCGCAGTAAATTCAATGTAACAAGTTTCAAGATCTTGCGATGGTCCAGTCCTTTTGAAGTTGAAAACCCATTGACAATACTGGAATATAACTCAATTGGACAATTTGTTTGCGATGACAATAAGGGCAGTCTATCTTCAACCAAAGTGAAGGCTATCTGATCCAGCTCCCAATCCGATGAACGGTCATTCAAAACGTTGATACATTCATTTATTAATTGATGAAGAACAACGATTTTCAGTTTATCGTTGGGCTTGATTATGTGAGCTCCAAACTGAAAAATACATTGATCTGTCACTAGAAAGTTGAATTCGGGCTCACTGGCATATGATCTTCTCTTGAAACTATCCCAAACTTTCCCCTTTTCTTCGTCATCCAATTCCATGTTTAATGATTCCAGTTGAGAAAGATGTTCAACACCCAATACATCTCCCAACTCCAACATTGGGTCAATCTTCTGCGGAACTAAAGAAAACTCAAAGTTTTTGAACCCCAGCATCTCTTTTGGTTCGTCGGTTGGACAATAACCAATCATTTGATAATTGGAATGCGTTTGAACTCGTAATTTGAAAACGCCATTTGAAGTAACTAGAAGTGGAGCTGAATCATCTGAACGTGATTTCAAGCTGCATTCTCCTTTGACGCCTTCCAATACTTCTTTTGGAAGCTGAATCAATTGATAATTTGACTCTACCGGCGTATATGACGCGTAAATTTGCATTTACAATTAAAGATGTAAAAAATACATGTATAAATTTCGGCTTTTTTGTTTATAGTAGTATAGTTTTTCATGATTTTTATAAAAGTTAAGCCTTTCTTGACTTCTTTTCAGTAGCTTGGTCGACCTTCTTTGGAGTGGATTTCTTCTTGTAGACAGTCAAGTAGAAAGAAATGAACAAAACCAAATAGGAAGTGATAATGAAAGCACCGTAAAAAGCGGCAGGTTCAGTACCGTAACAAGACCCGACGTTTGGCAAGATGGAGTCAAAGTACTTGTTAGCGTAGAAAGTGTAGGTGCAGAAGTAAATGAAACCAACATCAATAATGAATTGAACGATTTGGAATCTAGTAACCCATTGCTTCCACCAAACTCTAATACCACAAGAAGCCAAGAAGTAATACCAGTACATCAAAACGTGGACAGCCAAGTTCAAGGAGATAACGACCCATTCAACTGAAGTGTGGCCAACAATTTGAGTGTAACATAATAAAGCAGTGGCACCGTGATGGTAAGTGTGTAAAAAGATCAACTTCTTTCTTCTTAAGAAGAGGAAAACAGTGTCGAACAATTCAATGAACTTAGTCAAATAGTTAAGGTAGTAGAGAGTAACCAATCTGTTGGTGAAAGATTCTGGTGCACAAACTGCAGATAAAACACCATTGTAATAGATGATTGGGAAAATTTGTTCAATCATCAATAACAATAATGCCAAAGAGATCAAAGTCAAGGACAAATTGTGCAATTGGAAGATGAAGTTCAATTTAATTGGGGATAAGTTGAGCTTGTTCATGATGGCTTGACCTCCAAAGATAATAACATAGTAGATACCAATGATTGAAACCGCATGTGGGAAGTTGGCCAAAGTGGTGACATATGGGATAAATTGGAATTCATCCGCAGAATACCCCACAACAACCCCAAAAAAGTGGTTGAAAATAGGCCACAAGTGTAAACCAAATGGTGTCACTGGTGATGGTGCAGACCATTGAATGTATGAAGGAAAGTCCATCTTAGGTGCTTTTTCAATCAAAAGTTGAAAAAAAAGATGTTGTTGATGATGGTGAAAATGTTCAAATGTTGGTGAAAATCTCTCGTTTCCACCAAAAGTAAACATACATTACTATTGTGAATTTATGGACAAATTTATTTCCATAATGGGAAAACTGCTGGTCATGTGGAACTGAAAGCAATTCCGATGATATTGCGTTCCTCCCGAAGACAAGATGTTTTGCCCGCAGCGGGAAAATATGGAAATTCGGAGCTAAGCAGAGCAAATTAAAAACATCCCGTCCGCTTGAATCCGGTTCACACATACAACGCAAGGGGAATGTTTTATTCTATCATCCCATGATATCAATCTTCGGCTTGATTATTTTGGAACCTAAATGAAATGCTAGAACCATTGCTTTTACACCCCAATCCACACAAACAACATCAATCGCAACCTCTCGGTAAGACTTTACTTCCGCCGATGGTGCTACCAGCACCGACACCGTTATGTGAACAGAAATCCAAACGTAGGAAGCGGGAATGTCCACAATGCCATAAACTGGTTACAAATCTCACCACACACCGAACCATTCACGATGAGAGACCAAGACTCCATTCGTGTTCTACCTGTCAACGCTCATTCAAACGAATCAATGATCTTAATCGACACGCAAAATCGCATCTCTCCAAACTGGGCCATTGGCAATACCAATGTCCGTTCTTCTTACATGGTGATTCTGGTGTCGGCTCTCCACATCCGTGTCATCTTACAGGAAAGTTCACCAGATGCGACACTTATAAAAACCATCTAAGAGCCATTCATTTCAAGTACCCTCCCAACACTCCCAAGAATGACCGTCGGAACGTGGTGGGTCATTGTAAGGCCTGTGGGGAAGAGTTCCCCTCGGACGAACTTTGGGTCAATTCACATATCAAATCAAATAAATGCCGAGCACTACATTGAAGTTTTCCTTCTTCATCAACATATTCTTCTTTTTCTTCCCCATACAGTTACGACTTTTCCCCCATTTCGGAGTAATTATGGCATTTTTATCATCATTCGTATTGTTTTTCATCGCTCTTATAGCGGTTACTTCTTATAAATATCTTCCGGTGGCATATCTGATCAGATTCTGGACTTTGCCGTTAAAATATATATATTTAACAACGCCATCCCGTGAGAAATCATTCAACTCCGTTTTTACCAGATATACCTATTGCTGTCCTTTGGAATGCGACTTTTTTGGGTTTCATAAGACAAACTCCTCGTATTTTGTGGAATTGGATCTGGCACGGACTGCAACTGTTCTTAGTGCATTCCATTCCTTTTTCAAATCAAATCAGCCTTATATTCCATTAGCGGAAATCACTTGTCACTTTTTGAAGGAAATTAAGCCATTTCAAAAATATCAAATATCAAGTAAAGTGATTGCACTGGGCGAAAAATGGTGCTACGTTCTATCATTGTTTTTAGTCGAACAAGATACAAAATCCGCAAAAAACGGCATTTCTATTAAATTATCACCAAATTCATCAAATTACAGGGTTTGTGCTATATCCGTGGGGAAATTGGTGTTCAAAAACGGAAGAAAAACAATTCATGCTAATTCAACTCTACTTTCCTCGCAGGAGGATAGAGAATTGGGTCTGCAAAATGAAATTCAGTTATTGGAATCAATTAACAATCCCGCCAAATTAGTGGATCTATTTACACAAGTTTAAAAAGCGTTTTTATTTATTATATTTGCTGAGCAATCTCAAAACACGCTCATCACAGTTGAATTCTCTAACCCATTCACTGTTCTTTTCGATTGCATCTTTCTTCCATCTGGAAGGCCAATCTTGTTCTTCTTCTTCTATACCTAAATTACAATCTTCCATTTCGCTCCATTGATTCAAAATTAATCTCTTCAATCCGTCATTATATTCAACCATTTGATCTCTCTTATTATAGAATCTCCACATCCTTTCTAATTGTCTGGTAAACCCAGAAACGGAGTAATTTCTTAATTCTAATATTGGCTGAACAAAGAAATATCCAACTCCGTTTTCATCTTTACAATTCTGTAAATCCATGCCTTCATGTAACTCTGGCAACTCTGGTGCCAATTCACAGTCTTTATATTGATTGGCATAAATATATGGTGCGGGAGCATAATCTTCTTCTTCTTCTTCTTCTTTCTTCTTCTTTGCGTCCTTGCTCTCATTATCATCGTTCGTGAGTTCTTCTATTTTCTCTTCTAATGGCTTTGGTGCAGTGAGTGGCCCCAACAATCCCTCGTTGACACCATTAATATATTCCTTAAAAGCACCACGACCAATACAAATGATTCCCCCTGAGTTCCTCACGTCTTGGACATTTGCTCCTTGATAATCCAAAGGTTTTTCTAAATCGAATAATGATTTAACCGAAATAACATCTGTTGGCTTGTATAATTCGTGACGGGGTTTCAATTCTTCTTCTGGAGATGTTTCAATTGTTCTACTTGCTTGGATTGATGAGAAAACTGCATTATGTGGGACATTGGACATTGGTCTTTCCTTCTCAGTATTTTCAACCTTTTGTTCTTCTAGTTGACCGGCACTTTCGTTTGGAATTCCACTTCTCTTCCTTCTCATTTCACGAATTTCTTCTGCTACCTGATATCTAATATCTCCTTGTTTTTCCATAGTGATGATCTTGATGTCAACCCCACTGGAATTCAAAATTGGTTTAACAAATCTCTTCAAATATTTCATTGCTTCTGCAAGGTAATCATTAGGAAATGGAGAGATGTAAATTCTAACCTTTCTTGGGATTTCATTAGTTTCCATTGGCTTGTCTCCAATTGTCTTCCCCCAATTTTGGTACTCTTTACGCAATTCCTTCTGTTGATATTTATCAAATACAATCCCTCCTCCTAAAATACCTACCACACCCCAAAACACCATCCATGGCTTTGAAGGAAGCTTCATATTAGGTAGTCCTAGCATTGCAAACGCCGGGTTACTTGAAACCTTCGGATTGCTACTGTTTGTGTCCCCAATCATTTCAATCTTAGAATAGACACTTCTAAAAATTTTTCATCCACACATATTATGAACATATAAATATAAGTAGAAGTATAAATTTAATTATTGTATATAGGTAGCATTTTTAATTTTGGAAAGCACGAGCAACTGCCGGTCTTGCCATCATGTGCCGCGTCCATTTGTAAATTTCTGGGAATTCGCTCTTTAAATCGATCCCAATTCGGTCAACAACGTAATTCCAAGGGACGAAACATAAATCGGCAATCGTACAACGATCACCAACCAACCAAACAGGGTGATTAAAATATCTTGACTGGGACATAGGCGTTAGACCTTTGCTATAATCTGTATCCAATTCGATCAAAAGAGCCTCTCTTCTTTCACTCAAAGCCATTTCGACAACCCCATAAACTCTCCGAACTTCATCTGAATATCTATCAATCGCACTTGGAACATTTACAGAGTGGAAATATTTGAAATGTAAAGCTTGCCCAATCATTGGTGCGTGACCACTTGTTTGGAAAAATAACCAGGCATTTATTTGTGATTGTTCAATTAAATCAATTGACCAAATTGAAGGACATAATTCTTCATGTTGTTCTTCTTCTGATTCTTGTAATTTTTTATTCACAAGATATTGAATGATGGCTCCGGATTCCCATAATGGTGTTTGTCCGTTAGAATGATCGATTAATGCTGGCACGCGTCCATTTGGATTTAATTGTAAAAACTGTGGTAATCTTTGATCATTCCTTTCAAAATCCAGTAAAACGGTATTGTACTCATAACCCAATTCGCTTAATACTACTGCTATTTTAAACCCATTTGGTGCTGATCTATGAGAAATTAAGGTGAACCCTTTAGAACGTGGTGGTTGCTGTTGAAAAAATAATACCAAATCTGATGGTTTTTCTTCGTTCAAACTCTCATCCTGACCATTCAGATGAATGTCTCGTAACCCTTTAGACAATTTCGAAATCGGTGCTGTCCCTTCCATCTGAAAATCTCGTTTTTTAATACCGTGAAAGAAAAGGTTTGCCGTTGTGGATGATATTAACATTTCCCTCACCGTTTTTTTCTCTCTTCTTTTTATTATTATTATTCTTTTCTTTTGTGATCCCATCAATGCTGATTTCGGGACTTAAATCACTATGGAAATCATTTTCTAATCGAGGAAATGGAATCTACAACCTGCAAACGCAATGGGACCCTTTTCCGGTATTGAAAAACCTCCCTGGTTATCTAGATCACAGATCAGAAATTTTCAGCTTAAAATATCTGATCCATTATTTAGTATTAACGACAGTGTTTACTGGGTCACTGATAATCATGCCTGTCAATATTATTATTAAATTAATTGTTGTCATTGGACTGATATTTATATCAAGTTCACCGATTTTAGCACAATTCTTCAGGCCTGCTTTGCCTGTTTTAGCATGGGTTTTTCTTTTTTTCAATTCTAAAAACATTCCATTATGGATGAGACCTCCAATTACAGTCACTGTTTTGCCACGTTTAGAGGATTTCTTCTTTGCTGATAATTTGAGTGAATTATTAGCTACTAATACAAATACGTTTAAAGATATTTTCGCATGGTTACCTTATGGCATTATTCACTTTTCGTTTCCATTCATTGTTGCTGCATTAATTTTTATTTTTGGTCCTCCAACTGCACTTAATGGATTTGCATTCTCATTTGGTTACATGAATTTAACCGGGGTTATTATTCAAAATTTAATCTTTTCTTGTGCTCCTCCTTGGTATAAAGTATTGCATGGTTTAGATAAAGCTAATTATAAAATGAAAGGTTCACCGGGTGGGCTGGCAAGAATAGATCAATTGTTTGGCATTGATTTATACACAAGTGGTTTCACTAACTCTCCCTTAATTTTTGGTGCTATGCCTTCTTTACATTCAGGTTGTTCTACAATGGATGCTATTTGGCTTGCTTACTTATGGCCTAAATTAACTCCACTCTGGGCTGCCTATGTCATGTGGCTTTGGTATTCAACCATGTATTTAACTCATCATTATTTTATTGACGTTGTTGTCGGTTCCAATTTGGCTTTATTCTGGTTCTTCGTTTGGAAATACAATGGCAAATTACCACTCAAAACTTTGTTCTGTAGATGGGATTACAAATCCTTGGAATTTTATGACGTTAAATCTCAAGATGAAGAATTCAAACAACAATTGGGAATTCCGTCCGCTTATTCTAATATTGATGACTATGAATTGCAGAGTTTTCCTGTTGACTCCACAGAGCCCCAATTTACTTCAACTAGAGGCTTTGCTTCCAATAATAATGCTCGTAAACCGATCAACAGAGACAGTGTTGATGTTGTTGTTACGTAATCGGTGATTATTTGTATGTATAACGTAATATGATATATTTTTTTAGTTTTTCCATCGGCATTTACCCCTTTCTTTTAAGATCATAACTTCTGTCATGAAATTTATTGATACGTCAGTTTTTATTGCGGGGCTTGTTGGTCTTTCGGCGATTGCATGGATTGTAGCGTTTGCAGGATCCATTGCAGCATCAAGATCAATCCAATATTTTCCAAAATTCACTTGGTGGGGGTTAGTTTTTGAGCTAATTGTTGTAGTTGCAATCCCAGCTACTATGTTCACGGGTAATTTAGAATCATATAGGCTTTTTTTCCTTTGTTGCACCACCATTGCATTCATTTATTCATCAAATTCAGTGAATAATTTAATTTATTACAAAAACTCATCATCTGCGGCTGCTTCCTCCGCAGGGTTCATAATTCTATCCATGAGTAATCTTATATGGCTATTTTATTTGGGAACTGATGAAGTTGTTTTTGAAGATGTTGATGATCAAAAATCAATAAGAACTTCAAAAGGTAGATCAAGAAACATTGGCTCGATTTCTAATCGAAATAAGCTCTCTTCAACCACAAATTTGAACTCCAGTGAAATTAGGGGGCTAGAAAATATCGAATTATCTTCAACGACTAACTCGTCAGCCGATTTGAGAGACTCAATAAACGATACATATCCTGTTTTAGTCAGAGGGTTATATGATTACAATGCTTCTCCTGATGATTCAAATGAATTATCTTTCAAAAAGGGTGAAATGCTACGTGTTGAGAACACGGTTGGAAATTGGTGGTTAGGCCGCAACTCCAAAGGTGAAGTCGGAATGTGTCCTTCCAATTATTTGGAAATTGTGGGCTGAATCGGCTTCTTATCGAACCCCTTTTTTGTGACCTTGTTAAAACAATTGGTCTCTTTTACCTCGTCCAAACACCTGAGTCAGAAACCTTGTCTCTGTATACTTTATTTGTATTTGTATCTTTTCTATATTTATTTCCGGTGTGTTTGTTTTTTTGCCCTTTGTTTCTTTCTCTTTATTATAATAATTGCTAGAATGGATGACTTAGAGGGAGATTTGAGACCCCCAGAGTTGTCATCTTGGGCTCTCTCTCTACTGAGGGGAGATTCGCATGCAATGACATCAACTACAAGTACAATGAAAAATATGGAAACTGAAACTACAATCGGTAATAATTCAACATGTTTCACCAAAAGTAGACAAACACAGACCACGAATACGGCCACATCCAAATCAAATCGATTTTTCAAATCTTTAAATCTAGGGCAGGCATCTAGACTAAATGAACAAGGGATTTATGAACCTCTCATTGAAGAGAAAAAAAGGAAATCAATCTTATTGACACCGCAAAAATTGAATACATCGCCTGTGAGTAAAAGGAAGATAACAGTACCCTCAATTGAAGACGATAACTCAGTGGAAGTATCAAGAAAGAGTAATATTAAAAAATCATTGAATGATATTAAAATAAATACATATTCAAATATTTGGTGTAATAAAGAAAATGAATTCAACTTAGATATACCCACAGCAAAACCTCAGAATACATTTCCTGCAGAGATATCCTCACAAAATCAATCAGAAAATATTGTCGTGAACGGTATTGTATATAATGTTTTAGAACAAATTGGAAAAGGAGGGTCATCGAAAGTTTATAAAGTGAGTTCCAATAAAAAAAGTTATGCTATAAAAGTTGTCAACTTTGATTTAAATGATGATGATGATCTTACAACGGTCAATGAATTGAAGGGCGAAATACAAATTTTAAAAAAATTAAAAGACTGTTCAAGGGTTATTCAATTAATTGATTATGAAATAGGGCACGATTCAATCAAACTTGTAATGGAATGTGGAGAGATTGATTTAGCTCATGTAATCCAAAACAAATTTAAGAATGAAGGGTTTAATGAACAATTTGTCAGGTTCCATGTGAATGAGATGATTCAATGTATTAATCAAGTCCATAATATGGGGGTTGTACATTCAGATTTGAAACCTGCAAATTTCATCTTTGTGAAGGGTACATTGAAATTGATTGATTTTGGAATTTCAAACTCAATAAACGGCGCAACTGTCAATGTTTATAGGGAATGCCAAATGGGAACTCCAAATTATATGGCTCCAGAAACTTTAATTGAAATATCAAATGATTCCAATTCAATTTGGAGAATAGGGAAGCCAAGTGATATCTGGTCAATTGGATGCATAACCTATCAACTAACTTATGGAAGGCCACCTTACCATTCATATCAGGGAACAAAAAAAATCTTGGCAATTACAAATCCAAAAATATCGATTGAGTTCCCATCAATTTCGACAAATGGATTACACATTCCAGACTTTTTGATTCAGTTTATGAAAAGATGCTTGATTAGGAATCCAAAAATGAGATCGGATTGTGAGGATTTGATTAATGGGCCATATCTTTCACCCATTTGCTTAAGCAAGAGCATCTTACGAGATATTGTTAAATGGAGTGTCGTCTATGGTGGAAAGCATCCTGAGATAGGAAATGGCTTAACAACGTTAAAATCTAATAAATCAAATTCAGAATCTAATGAAGCTATGAGTGATCTAGAAAAGAAATCTGTGATTAAATTGGATACGCTTGTTGAAAATCTGATCCAAAAGGTCAACCAGAGGTAGGAAAGAAGGTTTTATTGTACTAACATATTCTGCTCAATTGATGAATATGAAAACTGCGATAATAATAATAATAATAATAATAACAACAACTTTGTAAATTAGATAAACACACATGCACATAACATGCATGCAGGTAATTGTGTAAGTGCGTTCAATAATAAGTATAAATTATTTAACGAGGGCCTAATTTATCAAGAATTCTAGCACCTTGTTCTTCCCATTCCTGTTTGGTGATCCACATATGAGGTTTGTCGGCCATTATATTTGCTAAAACAGCACCACCAATGAAAACCATATGTTTACGTCTTGGAGGGTCCTCGATTCTTACTTTGAATTTTTCCATTCTACTTGGATCACCCTTCAAAACTTTAGCAAACCACTGTTGTTTCAATTCACGCTCTAATCTTGATGGTAAACCTGGGTACATTGAGGAACCACCGGATAAAACGATTGATTTATATAAAGTTGATCTAATATCAACATCACATGATTGAATACAATTGAACAGCGATTCTCCAACACCTGGCTGTTCAACATCCACCAAAGATGGTTGGAAAAGACACTCTGGAGCTTCGAATCTCTCTGATCCAACTTTAATAACTCTTCCATCTGGCAATTCATAATTATGAACTAAAGTTGTAGTTTCATTTGAAAGCTTAGTATCAAAGTCCAAATCGTATGAAACATAACATAATTTTTCCTTGATTTGTCTTACAGTATCAAAATCTGCAGTCCTATTAAATGCATACCCCCTTCTTAATAACAAATTGATCAAATTTCTAGTAACATCCCTACCTGCAACATCTAGCCTCTTGGTCATATGATTTAAAACAACTGATTCATAAACCGGAACAATGTGAGTAACACCATCCCCGGAATCAACAACAACACCTGATGATAACCCTTGTGCGTAAAGTGCCAAAACTGCTTGAATAGCAACGTATACTCCACCAAATTGATATCTTTCAAACATGACATCAACCATTTTTTCTCTGTTTTTCAATGGGTTCATAGGTGGTTCTGTTAATAAGACATTGGCCCCTCTGGTGTCACATTTCATTCTTTCATAAAATGCATAATCCCAAAGATTCTGCATATCATCCCAATCCTTAATGATCCCATTTTCCATAGGATAATTGATCTGTAACATTGATCTGACCGCGGCTGCCTCATCACCACACATAATGTCTTTAATTGGTATATCTGTCTCCATTTGACGTTCCTCTGCTCTTAAAATGGGGCGTCCCACCATCGATGGAAACGTGTGGTCAGGGAAATTGGTCCCTGCTCTACCGATCTTTACAAACCCCGTCCCCTGGTCCAACACAATTGGCGAAGAATCCATTGTATAGTTTACTATTTAATTAATAAAGAAGTTGTCGTCGGGTTGATTAAAACTAAAAATATGCTCATGAGTCTATTATCCAAGCATCGATCTTTTTCTCCCTCTCTGTCTGACATCATGTAGCCTACGCTCTACAGATACGGCCTCTAATTGAGTATCTTTATTGTGGGCCAAATTGTAACCTTCAAGGAGCCATTTTCCGTAGGTTTCTGCGTGGCTTGAGTGGGTAGATAGAAATGCACGCTCTAAAACGTATAAATCCACCGCTTTGTCCTCCACTGGAGCTTTTTGTGAAGCCAAACCAAAATCTATCAGTCCTACGCTACGATCCTCCATTACCACAATGTTGGAACTGGTTAAATCCCCATGTACCACGCCATATAAATGCATTTTCCCAATAAATTCTCCTACTTTGATTAATACGTCTTTAACAGCTTGAGAGTTGTACTCTGAATGATGTTCCTGTTCCCAAAGCCAGTTTTTCAAACTGCTAGACTCTCCATTTTCTAATGTATAACCCAAATAAGTCATCCAAATCGATCCTTTACTCTGATCAACATATAAAAGTTTCGGAACATTGAAACCTTTTCCGTACAGTTTTTCCATTACTTTGGCTTCTCCTCGCGTCCTTTGCTTAGTAATAGACTTATCTAACTGCGGATGTCTGTACCTCTTGCTTGGACGATATTTTAATACACAAATGTCATTTTCTCCATTAGGAACCTTTTCTCCCTTGTAATTAACGTAAAAAGGTGCAGTAAAAACGATTGCTTCTGCCCCTTGTGATATCTTCTTCAGATCGACTTGTGGATACAGTTTTTCGACTGTGTCGAGGATTTCTGTTGACATTTGGATACAGATGCTTTAACAGTGAGAGAAAAAAAAAGAATTGTGTATAAAGAATAGAATGTTTTGATCTTGAATAAGTTTGAAAAGTCCTATTTTGAATGGAATCTGTCACTTTCAATGGGTTCAAAACCCCACAGAATGAATACGAAGCTTTTTTAGTGGGTAATGAGCTTTTCAGCCAACAAAATGTCACCCCGACTGGGTTTTCCAATCATATTCAACAATTGGAGAGGTTATCAATGCGTTTAAACTACCGATTCCTAGAGTTGGATTCGAAATTGAGATTTTTAAGACTAATATCAAATGGTAATGGGATTGATTTAGAAGAATTGGCTAGCCAGAGTACTTTAACGGACCAATTAAACTCTAAAGTTAACGAATTGGAAGCTAAACTTGAAAATGTTAAGAAGGATTCCCGTTCTCTGCGAAAGAAAATAGGGCGCTGTATCTATCAAAATGAAGTGAGAAAGTGTGTTGAAGGAAAGGAGAAGCTGGAAATTGAGTTAAAAGATCTTCAGGACGAAATTGAACTTCTAAAATTATGGTTTATTGAAAACGGAATAATTCAACATAGCATTGAAGATGAAACTAATGAAACAAAATGGATAGAAGAAATCCCAATTAACTCAAGCATGTTTCAAGACCCAGAAGGAGTTTTGAAAAATATCATCGAGACGCAAAAAGTTTTGCTTTCAGAAAAGGAAAGATTGGAATCAAATTCACAATCAATTCAGCAATCAATACCCAAAACGTTACAAGACATCCAAGAGCTGAAATTGAAAAAATCGAAAATTGACATCCAAATAAATAATGCAAATACCCGTCGTTTATCGTTAGACGCAAAGGAGGCGGAAAAGTTGAAACAGATCGACCAATTAAAGTCAATCATTTCAAACTTTAATCAGTTTTGATTTCAAGTTTTTACTAAATTAAAAGTTATTTATTCATTATCATCGTCTCGTCTCATTAAAACAGCTCCTACGCTTCCTAAATACCCCTCGTGTTTCAAGAAATATGCTCTTTTTTCACCTTTACTCCAAAAATTGATTGCATACGATAACGTTCGAATCGTTTGATAGTGATTTCTTATATAACTACCCGCAAAATAAATTTTCCTTATATCATACCTTTGAGCTTGTAAATAAGCAATCTGTCCAATGTTATTAGAAATGGCATATAATAACGATCTTGCAATATCATTTTGATCAAATAAATCCAACCTATTTCCGATTTTAGACTCTTCATTATCGAATACCTTTTTGAATACTTTCCCCATGGACGAAGCAATGTGATTTGATTTCAAACCAATTAGATCATATCCTTTGCCAAATATATCCCCGACTAATAAATCGACATTTTCATTATCACCAGAACTGGCCATTTGAAGCATTTCGTCAAAAGAATTGGCGTTTGTTAAAATTGACAACAATCCCCAAAGTGTTCCCCCACCAAGTGAAGATCCCCCGACACGTTCAAAATTATTTGGCCCTGGTCCAATCACTTTGATCATTGAAACCCCTGATCCAATGTTAACTAGAAGATAAGGATAAACATCGGATTTTTTTTCTTTGCCTGCATCTTCAATGACCTCGACATATTTATGATCAATTTCATCAAAGTAGAATACTTCCCTAGGTATTTCCGTTATGAAAAAGTCTAGACCGATAATAAGACATTGCATTTCATCCTCTTTTTGAATTTTGGAATTTGGGAATTCCAATGATAACTTTTCATAAAATTTGTGAGACCCACCCCCTGTTGCAATTATATTGACATTTTTAGAGTAATTATTCGTTATAATAGATTTCATCTGGGTTATGAAGTCATTTATTTTATCTGTTTCTAGTTTGAAGAAATTCATGCAAACCCCTCCTGATCCATTATTAGTAAAGTAAACTAATTTAGCCAGTGACCCTCCAATATCGACACTTAATTCTCCAATATCATCAAACATATGATTTGGCAAAGAAATCATCTTAGAATCCACATCTGGTAAATCTTCATTCACAGAATCGATGATGCGTGCTTCTGAAACGTTAAGAGGTTTCTGATTAGCACAGTGGGTGTGATAGTATACCGAAGAAGATCTACTTGACTTGGTGCTACAATCAGGCGACTCTTCGTTCATTTTACCACGTTGTTCTTGTTCAACAACTGGGTTAAGTGAAATTTTCATCTCGGTCATCGTAAAACTATCAATATATTCAAATAATCCGTTATTTATTTGTTAATAAGTCGTCAGTTGCTTCTAATAACCCTTAGCCGACAGTAGACGTTCAAGAAAGTAGTTGAATCCGATGATTATCACCAATTCCTATGAAAAAAAAGGTATTTGTAAAGGAATGAGTCGCCCTGATGAGCGGAGTCATCGACAACATCCACCTAGCCGAATTGATCATGGTATGATATTTATATATCATTAAAAAGCCCTTAATTTTAGAAATCTAATGGTATAACTATTGTATGTATTGAAGATGTGAAAGTACCATTAATTGGAGATGTTGATTGAGTGCTCATGTAATTTGAACAATATTATCAAAGTTAATGAAATTTTATCAAAATTGAACGAAAAACTCCCCATTTTAATGTAAATTTGGTGCTTGTCACAAGGGTGTCAGTATTATAGTTTGAAACAGCATTATTGTCCATTTAAAAAAAAAAGGCCATGATATAAGGCTTATTACACCATAAGTATTTTTTTCATATAAATCAACTCCGGATAGCTTTTTTTAAAAGAAAAGCCAGTATATCCAATGGGGTCGGTTGTATTTGACAATAGGCCGACGGAAGTGGGTTTTAAAATTCAACTTTTCTTCCCCAAAGAAGAAAAAGTAAGTTTTGATGTTCCTAAAGACACAATAATATCGTCCATTTCCAATTTAGAAGAAAATGAAAATTCATTTGAACTGGCACTATGGCACTGGGATGCCTTGAATAAGTTCAACATTTTAAATGATTCGGTTCAAGTGATTGTTTCAACTGATAACACAGAACGAAAACTAGATATTGACATCGGTACTTTAATTTCATTACATCTATCAGGTATAAATGAAGTAAATCATAGTTGCAATCAACAGGAGTTGAGTTACAAATTCAATGTCTCGCATGACAATCAGCTTTCTACTATTTTGGAGTATCAAAATCAACTCAATCTAAGTCTTGCACGTCGATTGATTGATGAAGTAGATGTTGATGATAATCTGGATGTTGACGATCTGGATGTAGATTCGTTGATGTTATCCGATATCAGTAGTGTTGTATCCCGAGATGAAAGCTCTGTTACAAACATTAATGCATTCTCTTCAACCACATCTCTGTCCAAAAGTAGGGCCTTAGGTAGATATCTTAGACCAAAAATATTTGGTGCCAGATCTGGTTCTGTCACCGAAGAATCTTTGCCCTTAGTAGATGACACAGTTGGGTATTTGATTATTCAAGTTGAATCTGCTAGAAATTTGCCTCCATTTAGAAAGAGTACAAGGTTGGGTTATGATATGGATCCATTTGTCACTTGTTCGTTTTCCAAGCAAAGTTATAGAACTGCAAAATGTCACCATACATTGAATCCAGTTTGGAATAACCAATACATTAATTTGCGTATTTCTAAATACGTTAGAGATTTGGAATTTCCTGTTAGATTCAGACTCTATGACCATGATTACTTTACGTCGAATGATGCTGTTTGTCAAGGAGATATTAATATTCAAGATTTTGAAATGAACAATAGCTTTGAATGGCTATATAAATCAATTCCATTGACGCTGGCACCTAGTGCAATTAATAAAAAGCTTTCTAAGAAGTCAATCCAAGACTCTTCAGCACCTCCAACTTTAGATATAAAATACAAATATGTTTCAATGAAATCGTTGGAATCATTTCCAATGTTCAATCCCAGGGAAGAAAAGTGCCCAAATTGTAAATCAATTGATAAATTCAATTCTAACGGGTATAAACATTTGTCCATTTGTACATCAGGGATCAAGCCAAGTTATTTCTTGCAAAAATTATACACTACTCAAAAGAGTGCGAGTAGGGGATGGTACACTAAACTAATTGCACATGTGGTGTACGGAAAAATGAAATTAGGAAACAATAATGCGCATATATTGGTTCAAGATAGGGATACCGGATTAATTTATGAAGAAAAAATGAGTGCTTGGGTTAAGTTGGGGATTAGATTAATTTACAAAGCAAGGAAAAAGAAGGGTCAGAAAATCAGAAAATTGTTGAGATCAATGTCCATCAAACAAGGTATTAGGTATGATTCTCATAAATCAAAGAATAAAATTGATGATTTTGTTAAATTTTTTGGGCTGAACTTAAATGAATGTTTGATAAAAGATATAGACCAATATAAAACATTCAATGATTTTTTTACAAGAAAGTTAGCGTATAATGCAAGGCCAATAGAAGGTGAAGAGAGGGGCAATGAAATTATTTCACTTTTAGCAGATGCCAGAACTATTGTTTTCGATTCAGTACAAGAAGCTCAAATGATTTGGATCAAGGGTAGAGAATTTTCGGTGAGCAAACTTTTAGGTATTAAATCTGTCTCTTTGAAATATAGTGTTATGATTCAAAGGTTGGCACCTCAAGATTATCATAGAATTCATTGTCCATTGAATGGGACTGTTAAATCAATAAGACATATACATGGAGAATATTATACAGTTAATCCAATGGCAATCAGATCAACCTTGGATGTTTTTGGTGAAAATGTAAGAACTTTGGTTACAATCTCAACCGTTGAATACGGTGATGTTGAAATTATTTTTATTGGAGCAATGATGGTTGGATCAATTATAATCAGTGTTCAATTAGATCAACAAGTAATTAAGGGTGAAGAATTGGGATATTTTAAATTTGGTGGTTCAACAGTTGTAATGTTAATTGATTCCAAGTATATTGAATGGGATGGTGATTTACTGAATAATTCTAAAAAGGGTTTAGAAACCTTGTGTCGTGTAGGTATGTCTGGTGGGCACAAGAGGGGTGTTGAACCATTCGTTCGTAGTAAAAAGGAAGTCCTTGATGAAGGTACTATGAGAAAAATCGAACTCCAAGTTACGGGTAACAGATTGATAATCGATTCAGGAGATGTTCCAATGTGGGATGTTCGTGAATTGAGTTTATTGAACGGCGGAATTGAAGACAGTGATAGTGACAGTGACAGCTTTATTGCAAGTGATCTTGAAGCTGAAGTTGGCCAAATTGTGTAGTTCAATTTCTTCTCCGTTCCCTTTTCATCATTACATCTTCTTTCTTTATAATTAGCAATAACTATGGTTAAGGTCAATTCTACTTCCAGTAGCGATGAACTCGCCGACTCGTTAAAGGAATACATTCTTGCACATCAAACAACAGCCTTAGCGCATTCCAATTCATTCAAAATTGCCATTTCTGGTGGTTCATTAGTTAACGTTTTAGCAAAAGTGTTACTGGACAATGACAAAGTCCAATGGTCTAAATGGCAAATTTACTTCAGTGATGAAAGATTGGTTCCATTGGACCACGAGGACTCCAATTACGGTGCGTTCAGAACGGCAGTATTGGACCCACTTGCCCATAGTGGTGTCGTTGGTCCAACCGTTATTACAATTAATGAATCATTAGTTCATAAAAACGATAATGAAACTGATGCACAGATTGCCCAAGAGTATGAATCTGAGATCCCTATTGATGGATTAGATTTGGTATTATTGGGATGTGGACCAGACGGCCACACATGCTCCTTATTCCCAGGCCATAGATTATTACATTCCAACAAGTTTGTTGATGCTTTGAGTGATTCACCAAAGCCTCCTCCAAGAAGAATCACATTGACATTGGACTATTTGAAGAAATGTAAGGCATTAGCTTTTGTTGCAACTGGGTCTGGTAAGAAGACTGTTCTTAAAGACATTTTCGAAAATTCTACCTCGGACTTGCCTTGTGCTTTGGTCAACAAGCTAGAAGTTCCAGGTGGTGTTTCTTGGTTCGTTGACGATGCAGCTATTGAAGGTGTCACAATTGCAGAAGATTAAACTTGTATCTCAAAATCATCGAAATCTATTTGACATTACATACTTTATATTTTCTTGCGTAGAAAACCTAACAATTTCACCATTGTTTTAAATGTATAAATGTCTAATGTCTAATGTCCATCAATTTTTTAGCCAGAGGTACTTTTCTCTTCTTTAACTGAAAATATGTTAGTATTCATAGATACATATATATAATAATAATAAATATTTATAATAAGAGATACTAAGCATAATTTTTTCAATCTTTTTTTCTTCTTTTACTATTTCATCTTATAATAATAGCATAGACAGATGGCACAAGGGAAACTAAACTTGGCAAAGAAGAAGCCTGCTAGACTCACAAAGAAGCAAATGAATCCAAAAAAAGCAGCTCCAAAGGTTTACAAAGCAAAACATATAAGTGCAAAAGAAAAGCAGATCATTAAATTGACCAAGGGACACCAATCTAAATTAACAGAAACAACAGAAAAGCTTATTTCTTCTCGTGTGGGTCATTTAGAAATTTTGAAGGGTGATAGGAGGTCCATCGAAAGACAAGAGAGAGAAATGGCCAAAAAAAAGTAAACGATCATTATTATATCAATGTGTCTGTTCATCCACAGAGTTTTTTGTACTTTTATTTAATAGAGTTTGTTATTAGTTTCGTAAATTCTCCAACTGTTATGGTGTGTGTGTATCGAAATGTATATACAAATCGGTATCTACAAAAACGGATTATTACATAATGCGGAAACGAGAAAATCAAGATTTTTGTCCATTATCAACGAGTTCTTTTTCCATTCTAAAGGCCATGAGAACAGGGAATTTGCTTGCAAGTTTGACATTGGCCGCGGTTTCAGCTGCTTCTAGTGAAAACGCTGCTGTTTTCAAAAACTTCCACTGCTTACAGGACCCAAATTACCCCATTGGGCACCTTAGTGTTAACGAAGCCATTTATAATTTGGCAGAAGATGCTGGACTGGGGTATAGATATTCAGTAACTGAAGACATTGATTTCGGAAAAGTATCATATGGTAAATGTCCGGGTAAACAAGAAACAAAGAAAAAAGATGTTATTGTTGTGGTTAATGGGGTTGAGACTCCGATCAATTTATTTGAAAATCAACAAAAACCTTTGTATGGAGTCAACATTGAAAACACCAACAACTATATTCAATTACAATCATTTGTAAAGGATTTAAGTTCAAATGGTGAGAAGTTATCAAGTGAAATTTCATTGATGCTTGAACAACAATCAAACAATATCAATAATTTGAAATCAATGTGGTCAAAGTATTTTAATTCAAACAAATCAAATGTTGAAAGAATGTGGGAAGATTTGAAATCAGCGTTTGGAGATGAATCTGTTCTTAGAATTTCCAAAAGATCTTTGAACAACCCATCAATTAGTGAATTTTTAAATGAAATGACCCAAATGGACTATTTCTTTAAGCAAGAAATGGATGGCAAGATCATCATCACTCTAGATTCTCCTCTAAAGTTATACAAAAATGCAAGAGACTCCTATGAGACAGCCATTGACTCTTTATCTGAATTGCTTGCTAAAAACTTAGATTCTAAGGATTTCGATTTAACAGTCATTGCTTTGCCTCTGATCGGTGCTGAGGATGTGAAAAAGCCATTAATTTCTAAAAGAGATGAAGCTTTTACTAACTCATTGAATTCAGCTGCTGGATGTTTTAAGTCTCAGGCCGAATGTATTGACTCAACCAACTCATGTTCATCCCATGGTGTATGTTCTGATTTGAACGGATGTTGGCAATGCGTGTGTTCTTCAACAAAAGAAAATGAACAGACAACCTATTGGACCGGATCAAGTTGTGAAAAGGTTGATTATTCATCCCAATTTAATTTACTCTTCTGGACATCATTAGTTATTATATTAACCATGGTTGCAGGTGTTAAGTTGATGTATAATGCTGGCGAGGAACCAATGCCTGGTGTTTTAGTTGCTGCTACAGTTCAAACTAAAAAGAGCACTTAATGTATTCTCTTTTATAGGTTATCATTATTACTATTATTATATCTCTGTTAATTTTAATTTAGTCATCAATACTACTACAACTACAAGATAACAAATGTATGAACCCACCGGCCCTCAAAGATCAGTAAAGATACATTTTTTCCCCTAAAGAAAAAAATGCACACTGGCTCTCCAAGAAGGGCACTAAGACGGTTCTGGGGTAATCGGCCCCAATTAGTCTCTCCCCGGTATAAATAGACGCCCCCCAGTTCTGTAGAAATGTCAGAAGGGAGGCAACACGATGGGGATTGCCGCACGATTATAAGAAAAGAAAAAGTGAAAGAGAGCCGAAAAGATTTTCTCTCCCCTGTATATCCGTCTTTTATAGTGTAAAATGAGCACTTTGGAGGTTACTGTAAGATATGTTGATGGCCACAGAGAGAGTTCTTTCACTATTGACAAGGCAGCTGGAACTGCAGGTATAAGAGCGGCAATTCGTGAGAAAAGACCAGAATTGGCAACAACAAGATTGAAGTTATTGGCATATGGACGCGTTCTCACAGCCTCAGATCCTCTTCAAAGTAGGAACAACAGTGATCGGTTGTTTATTGATTGTGTTGTTGGTGGTCAGCTGGATGAGGAGGAGCTGAAACGCGAGAATGAACTTGATATTCAACCAAAGAAGACTACTACAGAATCCATGAGAGGGTTTGATCGATTGTTATCTCAAGGGTTCGATGAAACGGAAGTTAATGATATGAGACGGCAGTTTTTGAGTTTACACGGAGGAGAGGTGGCACCGGAAGAAGATTCGCGTGACCTGGAGGATAGATGGATGGATTCCACAGCAAATGAACCAATTATGCCACCCTCAGTTACTAATAATAATGGGGGTACGATAACTGAGTTTTTTGAATGGCAAGGATTTTTGGGTGTTTTAGCGGGGTTTTCTTTTGGTTTTATGGCGCTATTGTTAATGTATTTACAAATAGGAGGGATATTCACTCATAAGAATAAAATGTCTATCATATGTGGAGTTTCCGTCAATTTTGCGATTTCCTTTTTAAAGTTTTGGTCCTGAATTTGTTTTTTTCTTTCAAGAATAGGTAAATGTTCGGGTTCGGAAAGAAAAGTGAACCGAAGAAAGTGTGGCAAGTTAAATCAGATGAAGAAGTTATTTCAAAGGTTTTTGGATCACCAATCGACAAACCTGCGGAGGAACTGAAACTTGAAGGAGTTGAAAATGATCAACACACAAAAATTTATGATGAAGTTCTTGATCATTTCAAAACAACACAGCTATTTCCGATAACAGAACATTCTTCGGCTACAGATGACAAATCCAAATGGGAACCTTTAAATGAACACGAAAAATGCTGGTTATCAAAGGAGTGCATATTAAGATATTTGCGTGCATGCAACTGGGACAAAACTAAGACAATCGAACGTTTAACAAATTCAATTGGTTGGAGACGTGAATTTGGAATTGCTGGTGGTAAATATACGAAAGTAACAGCTGATTTAGTTTCAATAGAAAATGAAACCGGTAAACATCAGGTTTTCGGGTATGACTCGCACCATAGACCATGCTTGATTTTGATGAATGGTAGACAAAATACTGCAGCAAGTGATAGACAAATTCAGCATTTAATTTTTATGTTAGAAAGATCCATTGATTATATGCCTCAAGGACAAGATAAATTATGTTTATGTGTTGATTTCAAAAAATATCCAGAGTCGTGTCCATACGAATCAATGGTTCCACCAGTTGGAGTTGGTAAACAAGTTTTGCACATTTTACAATATCACTATCCGGAAAGATTGGGTAGAGCAATGTTTATCAACATGCCAACATTGGCCAATATTTTCTTGAAGGTATGTTGGCCATTTGTTGATCCTTATACCAAGCAAAAATGTAAATTCAATGAGCCTTTCAATCAATATGTTGATCCATCAATGCTTGCTTTTAATTATGGAGGGCAAGTTAATTTTGAATATGATCATAGTGAATATTGGAACGATTTTGTTGCACATTCCAAAAGAAAACAAGACAAGATTTTCGAAAACTATCAAACTCTTGGTGGTGGTGTTGGGCTTGGTGAATTTGATTTAAGAAATGGGATCTGAACGATTGATGATATGTGGAATCATTTATAAAGAACAGTGAAAAATTAAAAACCTTGTATTGATAGATGCCCTATAGACATTAAACCAAACCACATGATACCGGTTTGTTTTGAAAAACCTCTCTCCTTCTCTATGATTATCATTCTGTTAAAATTATTTATTTTTTTATATATAAAGTACATTATTACAATTAGTTAACGTCTCATCAACAAATATAAGTTTTCTTGTTTCAAATTGGCCAAAGTTCTGAATTCTCCTTCTAAACAAAGTAGCAGTCCTCCAAATGAAACGTACACTTGGACATTTGTTGCATTTGTTTCTTGGAATTTGTACACTGTACCGTGCATTACGTAATCGTAATCATCCATCAATGATCTTTCTCCTGCCTTTGGCTTCCAGCTGGATGCACCATCATCCATAGAAAGAGACTTTGCAAGTGTTAATGTGAAAGTTTCTCCTTCTGAAACTGGGAACAACTCACTGTTGACATCCAAGGTAAGTTTTGTTTGTTGAGATGAAGTAGATGATGCAACAATACGCGCAACTCTGTCATACTTCCCGGTGTCAACGCTGTCAATGCTGAAAATGTCGTCGAAGAGTGATGTGGACATCTGTGGCTTGAATTACTTAATAAAAAAGATGAAACAGACAAGTGAAAAAAGCTTGTGAAAATTTACTTAATAATACAAACAGTTTTATCTTCCACTCATTTATTGGCAAAATGGCCTTTAATATTGATGATGAGACTGCCGAGATTGATCAGTTTGACATTGACATTGAGGGCACAACCGGGTACCGAATTCTTGGACAAACATCATCTTTGAAGGCTAAAATAGTCCGTATTGTGCACAATTTGTATATCTCATGTTGCAATCACCACATTGGCTCAGTAATAAAAATCGTAGGGGGAATTTTCACATTGGTTTTATTTATAATTTTCGTTGGAATATTTGATAGCGGAGACTCGAACGATCATACCAAAGTTGAACCTTTTCCAGCTTCTCCTCCGTCCTTACATGATGGCGATAATATTGATAACAATCCGCATTTATTCAAAATGGATATAGAGACACTTTTTGAAGGACAATTTTTCCTGCATGAAAAATTAATTAAATTTGTTGAAGTAGACATCACCGGGATCGAACCACCGACTTCGAAGAGAGAAGACCAAGTTGATGATAATGATGATGGGGAATATTTATTTGAAGATGGAAGCAACTATTATGTAAAGAAAGCAGCAGATGAAGAATTTTCTTTACATGTGATTGATCTGGGTGTTTTGTCATATCAAAACGAAGTGATTAACCCGATTCTTATTGAAATGACAAAGGATCTTCAAAAAATAATTGTCGCCAGTAAGTTAGAAGATCAATGGAGACATTCTTCAACAGCTATTTATTGGTTGGTTGATAGAAATAGTAAAGAGGTTGAGCCGATCCATATGGTAGGAGATGATCCTGCACGGTTATCATACGCCGGATTTTCACCAATGGGGGATTATATATATTACTACTATCAAGGGAATATATTTTTGAAATCAATTGAAAGTAGAGAAACTAGACAAATTACTACAGACGGGGATGATATAAGTATTCTCAACGGGAAAACAGATTGGGTCTATGAAGAAGAAGTTTTAGCTAATGATAAAGCAATTTGGTGGTCCCCTGATGGAAACAGTTTTGCATTTAACAAAATAGATGATTCCCAGGTCCCTACTTATAATCTAGAAATTTTCAAAGAATATCAATATCCCAATGTTGAAGAATTAAAATATCCAAAACCAGGGTTCCCTAATCCAATTGTGTCCCTTCATGTTTATAATATCAAAAATTCGAATCTAGAAAGAGTTACACAACCTTGGGAAGAAGATGACGAAATAACTCCACTTGGAATAGATTTCCTTATTTATCAATGCTCTTGGTTGAATGATCACCAATTACTATTCAAAACGACTGATAGAACATCTAAAATTATTCATCTAAACTTATTTGACACGCACTCCAAATCAGCAGAATTAATCAGATCCACCGATACTCTTTCCTACAAAGGATGGTACCAAAATAATGGTGAAATTTACGCTCTTCCAGGTGGGAAGGGATATATTGACACAATTGTAGTTGATGGGCATGATCATTTAGCATATTATAACTCACTTGAAAAAGACACTGAACCAATTATGTTGTCTTCTGGAGAATGGGATGTCATTGGTGGTGTGATCGGCTCAAACTTTAAGTCAGGAGGAAATGATGTCTTTTTTATTGGTACTCATGGAAATGCTCTACAAAGACATATTTACAAATCAAATTTAGAGACTTCAACATTAACTGCTCTCACTGATTTGCATTCGATTGAAAGCTATTCTTTGAATGTGTCCCCGTCTGGTACTTGGGGTGTTATGAAATATAATGGGCCTGGTTTGCCCTCTCAAAAGTTCATTAATTTTGACAAGTATATAGCTGATCCTAGTCATTATTCAAATCAACCAGAATTATCCAATTCACAAACACTGGATGAAAGGCTAAAATCATACGAAGTTCCTATAAAGACTTATATCCAGATAGAAATTGAAGACGGGATTAAACTTGACGCTGTTGAAGTGAAGCCTAAAAACTTTGATAGAAATAAAGACTATTCTTTATTAGTTTCAGTATATGGTGGACCAGGTTCCCAAAAAGTGAACTGTGATTTTGGTTATGGTTTTGAGGAAATTGTTTCATCTTCTTTGGATGTCATAGTTCTATATGTTGATCCAAGAGGTACCGGTGGTAGAGGTTGGGATTATCAATCCTGGAGCAAGTCAAACATTGGGTACTGGGAACCCAGGGATATAACTGCAGCAACAGAAAAATATGCAAATGAAAGGATTTTTATTGACATTGAGAGAATTGCCATATGGGGTTGGTCATATGGTGGATTTACAACCTTAAAAACGTTAGAATACGATGCTGGAAGAGTTTTCAGTTTTGGTATGGCTGTTGCTCCGGTTACAAATTGGTTATTGTACGATTCAGTATACACTGAAAGGTATATGGGTAAGCCAAAAGAAAATAGTGATGCTTATAGTAATGCAGCTATCTCAAAATTTCAAAATTTCAAGGGCTTAACTAGGTTCTTGATCATTCATGGGACTGCTGATGATAATGTTCATTTCCAAAATACTTTACAACTGCTAAATTCTTTTGATCTGAACTCCGTGGAAAATTATGACATGCATGTTTTCCCAGATAGCGATCATTCAATACATTATGACAATGCAAATCCAATGGTGTATAATAGATTATTCAAATGGTTAAAAAACGCTTTCGAAAAACATATTGATTAAGACAAGTGAAAAATAAAGAGGCACTCTACAATTATAACTTTGTTTACCCATTTATAACATAATCACTGTGGTCTCGAATGATTAACGGTTCCACAACTCTTACAAGTTCTCAACTCCAAACTTGCGTCAAATTCATCGATTGCGGCTTTAACTTGCGTTCCTAAATCACTACAGTAAAAGCTTGTATTATGGCAAATCTCACCACAGCTCTTACAATACCATCTCATTTGATCCAAAACTCCCTCGGGTCTATCTTGCTCCAATACAATTCCAACAGTGTTAGCGAATCTAACAGGAGAATGTGGGGTGTTACCTGGCAATAAGAAACTCTCTCCCTCTTTAATGGCAATATCTCTAAACTTTCCCTCATCCACCACTTTTAAAAGCATATCACCTTTATATTGGTAAAACCACTCTGGGGTTTGGTTGATATGGTAATCTGTTCTTTCATTCGGTCCTCCAACAATCATTACTGTAAAACCGCCTCTTTGAAGACAAAAATTGTTCACAGGTGGTTGTAACAAGTGCTCGTTCTCTTTCACCCATTCATTAATATTGATTGGCTCTGCTAACATAATTGATGGACAAGTATATAATAAAAGTGTGACGATTTAAGATCAACAAAAAATGCTCGGCATTTGTCAAACAGCCAATAATCGACTTATAAATATACAATCACAACAACAAAGCAATGTAACAACCTAATGGTGGTAAATTAAAAATCTAAGCAAAGTAACAACATAATAGTAGTAAATTAAAACTCTAAGCAAAAAACAATGTAAAAAACTTAATATAATAAACTAAATATTAACTTGAGTAATGATCATTTGAAGTATTTGTCGTATCCAGTAAGAACAAATCTAAACTTAACGTCACCTTTTTCCATTCTTTCCCAAGCGGTGGTAACATTTTCTTCGGAAATATCAATTGTTTCAATCATTGGTCTAATGTTATGTTCGGAAGCTAATTGGAGCATGTATTCAATCTCTTTAGGAGAACCTATTGGGGAACCTCCAATCGAAACTGCATTGACCAATAATTTAATTGGTTGAAGAGTCAATGTCTCATCGACTGGTGGAGCAGTAATGTAGATCAAATTACAATCTGGCTTTAGTAAATCAATAATCTTATCAACTGAACCTTCGGTGAATGAAGAACCAGTATTGACGATCAAATCCAAGGAATCGTAATTTTTGATATTGAAATCATCTTCGTTGGTAGCAATGAAATGATCAGCACCAAGCTTGATAGCCAATTCCTTTTTAGCATTAGTTCTGGAAATAGCAGTAACTTCTGCACCTAAAGCCTTGGCAAACATAATGGTCATGTGACCAATACCACCGATACCACTAACCCCGACCTTGGAACCCTTTTTAACACCTTGTGTTAATAGTGGTCTTAAACCCGTCATACCACCACATAACAAAGGTGCAACTTCGGCAGAACTTAAATTATCTGGAATCTTGAATGCAAACTTGGAGTTCAATCTTATGTGAGATGCATAACCACCTTGACTGTAGAATCCGGTTTCCTTGTATGTACCACGATAGGTTCCAATCTTGGAACGGCACACGTTCTCGTAATTGTTATCGCATCTAAAACAGTCGCCACATGAATCTGATTGGGCACCAACTCCGACTCTGTCTCCAATTTGGAATCTAGCATTTGGGCCTGCCTTGACTACATGTCCAACAATCTCATGACCCACAGCAAAGGGGGTCTTTCCTTTACCCCAATTACCATTAGCAGCGTGAATATCCGAACCGCAAATACCACATGCTTCAATCTTGATCTCGACATCTCCGTCTCTCAATTCTTGAGGAATGTATGTGAATTCTTTGGCTTCTGGCCAGTTCTCATACTTCAAAACTCCAATTGCTCTGATTCCTTCTGTTGTTTCTGTACTTGTCATGATCTCGACTTGATTACTAATAAGAAAGAAAGAATATCCGACAAAATGAAATTCCGCTCTCCGATTCTTTCTCAAATCTACAGATCTCCACAAAATAATCCGTTTTCGGAGATTTTATCTCGAAATAGAAAAAGACCATGTAGTGTTGTTGTTATGGTTAAATGAGTATATGAGACAGGTTCCAATCAATTATATAGGTTTTTACGGTTTTTCCGGATTAAAAAGCATCTTGTTTGATAAAAAAGGGTTCAATGGAAGAACCCTGTTTAATCAAATTTTCGAGGTACTGTATTATGAGTTAATGAGTTGTTTAGAGGCGAGACGTTGAATGGGATATTGTGTGAAAAAATCTATTTGTTTCAAATCTATAAATCATTATGTATGCTACAATTCATCGGTATTGGTATTTAAAAAGACAAAACTAGTTGAAGCACTTGTCGTAACCAGTAAGGACAAATCTAAATTTAACATCACCCTTTTCCATTCTCTTCCAAGCAGCAGTAACGTTTTCTTCAGAGATGTCAATAGTTTCAATCATTGGCTTAATGTTATGTTCAGAAGCTAACTCGAGCATGTATTCGATTTCCTTTGGAGAACCAATAATAGAACCGGAAATGGCAAGGGAACTCATCAACAATTGGAATGGCTTCAAGTTCAAAGTTTCAGTAGCTGGTGGAGCAGTAATGAAAGACATGTTACCGTTTGGTCTCAATAATTCCAAGATACCATCGACTGAACCTTCAGAGAATGAGGAACCGGTGTTAACAATCAAATCCAATGAATCGTGGTAATTACCTGGGAATCCTTCTTCGTTGGTAGCAATGAAATGATCAGCACCAAGCTTGGTAGCCAATTCCTTCTTGGCATTAGTTCTGGAAATAGCAGTAACTTCTGCACCTAAAGCCTTGGCAAACATAATGGTCATGTGACCAATACCACCGATACCATTAACACCAACCTTGGTACCCTTCTTAACATTTCCAAGTAAAAGTGGTCTCAAACCGGTAATACCACCACAAAGTAATGGTGCGACGTCAACAGAACTCAAGTTTTCTGGAATCTTGAAAGCAAACTTGGAGTTCAATCTGATATGAGAAGCATAACCACCTTGAGAGGTGACACCACTTGGGTAAGTACCCAAGTAAGTACCAACTTGCTTTCTACAGGTGTTTTCAAGACTATGTTCACATCTGTAACAATCGCCACAAGAGTCACATTGGGCACCAACACCAACTCTGTCACCAACTTGGAATCTAGCATTTGGACCAGCGTTAACAACGTAACCAACAATTTCATGACCGACGGCCAATGGGGCGTATGGTCTACCCCAGTCACCGTTGGCACCGTGGATATCAGAACCACAAATACCACATGCTTCAATCTTGATATCAACGTCACTGTCTCTCAATTCTTGAGGAGTGTAGGTGAACTCCTTAGCTTCTGGCCAGTTGTCGTAGTTTAAAACACCAATAGCCTTGATTTGTTCGTTTTGAATTTTACCTTCCATTTTATATACTATACTTAATTGTTTTAGTTCCAAAACTGAATTCAGATATTATCCAAATTTGGAGGTTCCAGGCGCCTTATATAAGAAACTCTTGACGTTAATTCCGCGTAATATCCGAGGAAAAATTATTTTTTAACTCTACATGCATAAAATTATAATTCCGCTTATACCCGGATTTGTCAAGCACAATTTGCCGTCGGCGCGCGCTGGGTATTCGGCTAGTTCAAAAGATAAAGAAGTTCTGTATTAATAGTAGATATATATGTTTTAGATCGAGATAATAGCGTTCATTTCAAGCTTCTTGCAAGGAATAACCGAATGACCATGAATTTCTTTTTGCTTCGCCCCTGCATGCTGAGCAGTTTTTATGTCTTTTTATGTATAGAATATATTAATAAACGTTACTATGACGTCATCAAAAAACTATATAAACTTATCATGTCAAAGATTAACCAAAGAGTTTGTCATAACCTGTAAGAACAAATCTAAATTTAACATCACCCTTTTCCATCCTTTCCCAGGCAGATTTTATTCCCTCTTTAGAAATTTCAATAGTTTCGATCATCGGCTTGATGTTATGCTCTGATGCCAATTGAAGCATGTATTCGATGTCTTTTGGAGAACCAATTGCAGAGCCGGTAACAGAAATTGAGTTTAGCAGCAACTGGAATGGAGTTAAACTTAACTTATCAGTAGCAGGTGGTGCTGTAATGAAAAACATATTACCGTGAGGTCTCAATAGGTCTAAAATACCATCAACTGAACCTTCAGAAAATGAGGAGCCGGTGTTGACAATCAAATCCAATGAATCATGATAATTACCTGGGAATCCTTCTTCGTTGGTAGCAATGAAATGATCAGCACCAAGCTTGGTAGCCAATTCCTTTTTAGCATTAGTTCTGGAAATAGCAGTAACTTCTGCACCTAAAGCCTTGGCAAACATAATGGTCATGTGACCAATACCACCGATACCACTGACACCAACTTTAGTGCCCTTTTTAACACCGTATGATAATAGCGGTTTTAACCCTGTAATACCACCACACAGTAAAGGTGCAACGTCAACAGAGCTTAAATTGTCTGGAATTTTAAAAGCAAATTCTGAGTTCAATCTGATATGAGAAGCATAACCGCCTTGAGTCACTTCACCGCTTGGATAAGAACTCAAATAAGTATGGACTCCAGATCTGCAATTATTTTCGCAACCATGTTCACATCTGTAACAATCGCCACAAGAGTCACATTGAGCACCAACACCAACTCTGTCACCAACTTGGAATCTAGCCTTTGGACCAGCGTTAACAACGTAACCAACAATCTCATGGCCAACGGCCAATGGAGCATATGGTCTACCCCAGTCACCTTTTGCGCCATGGATATCGGACCCACAAATACCACATGCCTCAATTTTGACGTCAATATCTTGATCTCTCAATTGGTGAGGTTTGTAAGTAAACTCTTCAACATTGGTCCAATCATCATAGTCTTGAACTCCAATAGCTTTTATTTCTTCTTTTTCAATTTGTCCTTGCATTTGTTTTATTTTACTTTGTTATTACATCTCACTTTGTTTTCAGTGAGTGTCTCCATCCTGCCCTTATATACCATCACGCTAACGACTATCTTACATCCGATTTATCCATCAACCCTTTTATTTCCGTTCTAAACCCGAAATTCGTCTCCTCTTGTGTTCTCTTAATTCCTAACTCCACCTGCGGCTCTTGAATCTCTTTGGCATTTGTCTTGATCTATCACAAGTAGTTTGATGAACCATTTAATACAGACACTTGAAACAATTGTAATTTATTCCTCCTCACGTGTAACCCGTATTCTTGAATACCACAATATTGTAAGCTGAGCTATAAATACCTCCAAATAACAGCATTTCCACCCTTTGTTAGTGTTGGTTGGCTGCTATGGTATTTATGACAAAATCGCCTTCATCATCATATCTTAAGAATGAAGATAAAAATATAATTTTTATCATACATCAATTTATTCATCAAAGTTGTTAAAAGATGGCATCAGGGGGTATTATTGCGGGAGAAAACCCACTTGTGTATTCTTCTACAGCCCCATACACAATTCTTTTGTTTCAAATCGTTGTAATCATCACTATATCACAACTTCTATACTATCCTCTGTCAAAGATAAAACAACCAAGAGTCATTGCAGAGGTGCTAACAGGTATTATTCTAGGACATACAGTATTGGGGAGAATACCGAATTTTACCAAATATGTTTTCCCTCCTGAATCCATCCCTGGGTTATCAATTGTTGCAAATGTAGGCATCTGCTTGTTACTATTTATGGTTGGCTGTGAAGTTGACGTTGGATTCATCAAAAAGCATCTTTTCACCGCGCTGAGTGTTGGTATATTCAATATGGCGGTTCCATTTGGTTTGGGCTGTGCGCTAGCAATTGGTCTTTGGAAAGATTATAGATTAGATGCACCGGGGTTACCTGACATCGAGTTCACTACATTTATGGTTTTTATTGCCGTTGCAATGTGCATTACAGCTTTCCCCGTTCTTGTGAGAATTTTAACAGAATTGAGGTTGGTCAAAGATAGAGTTGGTGTTGTTGTCATTGCAGCTGGTATCACTAATGATCTATTGGGTTGGATTTTATTAGCTTTGAGTATCACATTAGCAAATTCAACTAAATCAGAAATAACAGCTTATATTGTATTGGTTACAATTGGATGGTGTTTATTTGTGATTTTCCCAGTTAGATTTGTCCTAAGATACATCCTTGTTAATTTAATGAACGATATAGAATTGGTAAATGGACCATCCAGATTGGCAATGTTGATAATTCTAATGATAGTTTTTGCTTCATCTTTCTTTACGGATATCATTGGGGTTCATCCAATTTTTGGAGCTTTCATTGCAGGTGTTATTGTTCCACGTGAAAACAATTATGTGATTAAATTGACGAGCAGAATTGAAGATTTGGTCAACATTCTTCTCGTTCCAATATATTTTGGTATGGCTGGTTTAGATGTTGATCTCGGTCTTTTGAATAAGGGACTGGATTGGGGTTGGGCTTTTGGATTGATTGGTGTTGCTATGATTGGCAAAATATTAGGCGGTTTGGTTGCTGCTAAGCTTAACGGTTTATACTGGAGAGAAAGTCTAACTGTTGGTGTTTTAATGTCTTGTAAAGGTATTGTTGAAATTGTTGTTTTGCAAACAGGTTTACGAGCTCAAATTGTTACTCAAAAGACATACTCCATGTTCATTCTGATGGCATTGTTAACAACATTTTTAACCACGCCTTTAACTTCATTATGTTACCCTGAAAAATATAGAGAAGAAATTCAACAAAGACTCAAAATCAAAAAGGATAAAAAGCTCGATCCGAAAGTAAGAGAGTCTTTAACAACATATAATGACTTCCAAATTGACAGGGCAATTGTTTGTCTTGATACCATGGATAGTGTTTCAAATAATTTGATTCTACTCGATCTTTTAATTGATCCATCAAAGATTGGTATTCATGCAATAAACATCAAAACCTTGACGGAGAGAACTGCAGATTTATTGCATGCTTCGATGATTCAAGGGAATGAAGTAGATTTTCATTCAATCAATTCAATTTTATCAATTATAAAAATGTTCTGTCACACAAATAAACTTAGCTTCACTTCAGAGATCCAATATTGTTTACCAGAGAATAAGATTCAATCATTGCTAGATAGCTCTTCAATAACAGCGACAAGCTTATTTATACTGACAATGAATTCAAGTGAGTATTCCCTTGATCAATTTACTACTTTGAGTAATGAGCTCAGTGCGATTGATTCATCAAAAGCGATTTTCATAAACAATAGCAATAGTGAATTAAAAGACCCTGGGTTTTACATTAGATCGGTAGTTATTTTAATAACGAACAAGGAGCTTGATCATTCTGATTTATATGCGGTTAAATTGTTGTCGCTGTTTATTAATCATGGAGATATCAAATCAGGAACAATTGTGTTACAAGATGTTGAAACTCAGGATGCAATATATTCAGTTCTTTCAAGTCAAATCAAAACTTTGAATGACCAAGTAGGAAATGATATTGTCAGTTTAGAAATCAAATCAAGCAGTTTTGTCAATGGAAACTCTTCAGAGGACCATGACGATGTTACGCTAAAGGATTATATTAGTTCATGGGATGCATCGACTACACACCCTGATCAGTTGACGTTGGTCAACAATAATGCAGGGAACATAATTGATGAATTAGTGAGTAGAGGTGAAAAAGTGATGGTGATTTTCTAGGCTAGCCTACCATTGAATATTGTTCATCAGTCAGATCAGAAATCAATTATTTTGAATCGAATGCACTTCAAGTCATTTGGCATTTCAAATGGGTTGAAACGGCATTTTCAGAATAATGTTTTTCCTGCTTTTTCAATGATTACTTAAGCCTCAAGAATTCCCTTACTTTGGTATGTTAAATTGAAAAATTCTATTGATGAGATATGAGGTCGGATTAGCTGATGATCTACTACTAAATGAGATGAACGAAGTGATTTTCAATTTACCATCGAATATAAAGTATTTAAAAAACACACACAACTTTACCTTTTGCTTTGAAAGAAACAAGTCTTTCTATTGCTTCATTAAATTGGGTCTTGGCATCCAATTTGCTATCTATAACAATCTTGAGATTGTTTGAAAGCCATAACTGATTAATAACTTCTCCAAACTGGTGGTTTTTATAAATCATTGTCATTTTAAACCTAGGAGCATTCCAACTCCATGAGGATTTTTTACCCATTTTGCAAGTTTTCCAACATGGAAGAAGATCATTTAGTGAGGGATTTCTATAATTGTTTGTTGTTAAACCGGTCAGTACAATATAGTTCCCTCCATCCCATTTTTTTTTGGTAATATCATTTTCAAGAGGGAGCAAAGACTCATCTCTTACAGTATCGACAACCAAATCAAATTTCCCTTTATTTTCGACATACTTGAGTATTGATTCAACCTTTTCTTGGCTATTATGATAATCTATAAGTTCATCAGCTCCATATGATTTTACTCTTTCTAGAGAATCCGAAGAACAAGTTGCAACTACTGATTTGGCGTTGAAATACTTTTTAGCAAATTGTATAGTATAAGTACCGACGGAAGTACCGCCACCAAGTACTAAAATACTTTTATCTTTTAAATTACTATGTTCTTTTAAGGATTCAAAAGCAGCTAATGAAACAACTCCCAAAGAAGCAGCTTCTTCAAAATTCATTCCTTTTGGTATCTGATGTATAAAAAATGTCCTTCTCTCATCCAAATAAATGAACTCACTAAATGCTCCAATAGATCTACCTGGGTCACACAATGTACCAAATACCTTATCTCCAACATTAAATTTGGAACTTGATCCTGTTTTGACCACTACGCCTGAAAAATCGCATCCGAATCCTTTGGCCGTGAGCCCCCAAAACATGGTAGATAGTCCATAGACAAGAGTATCAACGTGGTTTATAGATACAGCTTTGGTTTGAACAAGAATTTCATGAGCATTCAAATCTACTGGAATTTGAACTGGTGCAAAGTTTAAGGATGACAGGTAATCAGTGAATTGTAATGCATTAAAAAAGAACTTATTACCCAGTATAGGAGGAAGCATTCTACAATGTCAAAAGTAAAAAAAAATGATTAGATAGAGAGAATAACATATAACTAAACGAAAAGAATTGAAAATCTGAACTCCTGAGATATTATCTCCATAGCAGTTAAGAAATCAGCTTAACTCCGGTAACCCTTAAACCATTAGAACTTACAGATAACCTTACCGTAAGCCTTGAAGTTGGCTACCTTATCAATTGCAGTTTGGTATTCGGTAATACCATCGTATTCACTATCGATCGAGAATTGGATGTTGTTTTCGGTCCACATTTTGTCGATAGCATCGAGGAATCCACTGTCAGCTCTAAGCATGACAGTGATTGATTTAGGATAAGCATTCCAAATCTTAGACTTGACGTAGTACTTAACAAATGGGAATGGAGGTAACAAATGGGCGAACTTGAAATTCTTGTAGTCATTGGTACTGGTACCACTGACCAATGAATAGATACCACCTTGATCTTGACCCTTAACAATGGATGGTAAATGGTCATACAAACTACAGTCTCTGACGGTATCGTAGATGAAATCAAACTTGCCGTTTTCATTGACAAACTTCAAAATTTGTTCCACCTTATATTCATCACCTTTAGTGTAATCGATTGTGACATCTGCACCATAAGATTTTGCCTTTTCTGCAGATCTAGCACTACAGGTGGTGACAACATGAGCAGCCTCAAAATACTTCTTGGCCAATTGAATAGCATATGAACCAACTGAAGTACCTGACCCGAGAATCAAGACATTTTTACCCTTCAAATTTTCATGATCGCTCAAAGCTTGTAAGGAAGTACAGAATACAACTGGCAAACTGGCGGCTTGTTCGAACGACATACCTTGTGGGATTTTTCCAATCAATCTAGCTTCACTTTCTAAGATATTCAGGTATTCACCGAATGATCCTCTGGCCTTCATTGGTGATAAAACATTACCATATACTTTATCACCCACTTGAAATTTAGTTTCTGGTCCTGTTTTGACAACGACACCTGCAAAATCACCTCCGAAAATCTTCTTTGGGGCTCCTAATTTCTTGTATGCCATTTCCTTCACCACAATGTCCGCAGGATTCACTGATGTAGCCTTGATTTTAACCAAAATTTGTCCCGCCTTGAAATCCACTGGGACCTTCACTTCTTCATATTCAAGCTTGCTGGAGTAATCTTCGTATTGCAAGGTCTTGTACACGTAATGGCCTTCCTTTTCGACCGGTAATTGTTCAACTGTTGACATATCGATTATATTATTAATATTATATGATAAAAAAAAACTTTTATCGCTATAGAAGAAGATTATTTTCTTCATTAAAATATACAACAACCCTTTCAAACTGTAGAATTCCGCAATGGAAATGCGACAACGCGTTTGTTGTGGGCGAATGGGACAATTGCGCCGCCTCTGTGGACGGTAAAAGTTTATTTAATACGTCGATATATCCAAAGGCGAAGTCGTCGTCGAACTTCCCATTGGTCAAGAACCAGGGAACGCGCTGGCCGTCCATATAAGCGGCCCTTTCGACATTTCTAACCTGTTTGAATTTTGAGATATTTTTAATCTCTGTAATGGAAGTGAATTGAGACCGTATTTTGTTATGTACTGATTTAGAAGCTTCGTATTGTATTATAGCCTTAATGATTCCCAGCTCTATACCTCCATCTGGGACCAGGGCGTTATTTAAAAAATCAATGGTATTTTCTATCCGCATTGGAATGTCATGTTGAAGTTTGAATGGGGTTCCTGTCAATTTGAAATATTTGATATGATAATTCTGTCTAATTCTAGTCTTTATCAGTCCGCCCAATTGAAGGGCCAATGGTCCATAGCATTTAGATATTCGCATTAATCGTCTGTACACTGAAAGATACTCATTTCTATTCATTTCAGCCAGTTTGTGTACAAAAGGGTATATGAACAAAGTTTTGCTTATACTATAAAGTGATATAAAATTTAACCTTTGGTTGAAAAATGGGGGATTTTCAGCTCATGTTGCGGAGGAGTTGCACATCCCCCATTTGGGGCCCCAATTGATGATCAAATGGGTCAAATGTAAAGACGCCACAGCTTTTTGACACTTTTTAGTATAAATATGGAGATAGGCTTAAAGCCGGAAGTGTTTAGGTCTTGATACCTTTCTTATTCTAACGAAAATGGCGGAATTAGCTCCATTACCAACAATTGTCGAGGGTAAATATCAATACAAAGCATTACAATTTCGGGATCACTCTTCGGAGTTGGAAGTGAAACAAGTTCAATTTCCAACAGAATTGGGCCTAAACGACGTTTTAATCAAAGTTAAAGCAGCATCCATCAATCCAGTGGACTTGATTGTCAAAGCCTTCACCTTTTCATGGTTGGGCCCAACTTATAAAGGATTTGGAGGAGATTTTTCGGGAATTGTTTTGGAATCAGGTGCCAAATCATCTTTTCAACCAGGAGATGAAATTTATGGTGTGCATCTGACCCCATATAAAGAAAAGGGTTCATTTGCTGAATACTTGATTTTGGATGAAAACAAAAGTAAGTTGTGTTACAAAATTCCAAAAGGCTTGAATTTTGTTGATGCCGCTTCTTTACCGATTGCATCTGGTACAGCGTTCCAGTCCTTCAAAGAACATCAAGATTTAAAAGATAAAAATGTTTTGATCCTTGGTGGTGGTACGTCTGTCGGTTCTTACGCGGTTCAATTTGCTAAGCATTTTTACGGTGCCTCCAAAGTTGTTGCTACTTGTTCACCAAGATCATTTGAAAAAGTCCAATCTTACGGTGCAGATTTGACTGTCGATTATAACCAAAGCGAAACTGAAAAGATCAACCAAGTTTTGGAATTTGTCAAACAACACGGAAAATTTGATTTCGTTTTGGATACAGTCAGAGATGCTTCATTTTACTCGCATTTGACTGATATTTTACATGGCTCAAATCAAGGTGGGATTTATGCAAAAATTGGTGGTTTGACTTCCATGGACTATTCCAATATCAGACTCCTAAATATTTTGCCAAGTCTTGCTTCTGTCAAAAGTACTTTAAAATCTAAGTTTTCCAGTGACGTTCCAAAACATGTTTCAATTTTCCTTAAACAGGATGAAGATTTTAATGACGCAATTACGAAGATGATTGCTAAGGGCAAATTCAATATTGTCCTTGACTCTCAATTTGATGGCTTTACCCAGTACTCTGAGGCAATCCAAAAAGTTGCTAATGGGAAAGCAAGTGGAAAAGTTGTTTGCACTTTTTAATTAGTCGTCTTTTATGTTAGCACTTTATAATTTTTAAATCAATCACTTAAAATAAAGGAAAGTCCTTATTAATATTTAAAAAAACAATACAGGTAAAAATAATCTAAGAAGAAAGGCAAAAAAATGATAACGATAATGGCAATAAATGATGATTATGAAATGCTGATTGATAATGAAAAGGAAATATTGGCAGAAAATTAATTCACCAACCTAAAGTATTTTTAACGTTGATAGGAGCAGAAATCTCTGGAATAAATTTGCCACGTTCAACGCTGGTATCATCGCTATCCCTTGAAATGAGACTGAACCTTTGTAAAAAGGATAAACGTTTTTCATCTTTTTCAACAAAATCCAATTTGATGTCACCGGCCTTTTCAGGATCTTCTGCATTCACATATTCAAAAGAAGAATTATCATCATTTGAAGAATACTCTGTTGAGGTTGAGTCTAATCTAATCAAATCTCTCATGGCTTTTTGTCTTGCATTTCTTCTCAATTTCCAGATGATAAACATAAACATACCACCGGCATAAAGTGCAACACCAACAACGCAGCCTACAACAATGCCAGCAATCTTTTGCTTGCTCAATGAATTTGAGGATGATTTGTTGGCAACTGATGCAGATAATGATGACCCATCTAAGGATCCAAGTGATTGTGCAATGGCATCTAAATCACCACTTTCAACATTAAGATTTGAATTATCGCTTGAACTTTCATTGTCTGCTTCATCACTTGAACCTGATGAAGAAATTTGCAAAATTGATAATATACTTGAAGTTGATGAAGTGTCATCACTTGAACTCAAAATCAATGATTCAATTGGAACTCTAGAATCAATCAACTTAGCCAATGATTGTTGAGAAGCATTTGAATTTGAATATAATGATGAAGAGTGATTCGAAATTAAAGTTTGGAGATCGTTAATGTTTTCCTTTGGAAATAATAATTCTGCTACTGTGATAATATAATCAACATTTGGTGAAGAAAATGGAACTAATTTAACAACTTGAACATTGTTGGCTTCGATACTTTCAAATGGATATGTTAAAACATCAGGTAAAAATTCAAAAATTTGAGCTGATGAAAGTGAATTTTTGACAACAAATTCATAATTTAATGCTCTCTTAAAACCAATCGAAATAGTGGAGAATCCAGCAACTGCAGTTGCCATGGTATCAGGTAAAATAATTTTTGGTAAAGCCGTTGCAACTTGTAAAGCCCCTGTAGTTGTTGAAGTTTGATTTTCATCCGAACCAGTTAAAGCTGTCTCACTTGATTGGGCAATAATGAAACTAGGTAACCAGGCAGTTGAAGTGTTGATACTAGAGGTGGTAGATTCATTTGGCTTTGCAGTTGTAAGAGGTAAACTACTTGTTGTTAATGTAGTTTGTGATGCTGATGTTGGGGAATCAATTGAAGTATCAACAGTCATCACAGATGACGTTGAGATTGGTACTGGTATTTCTGTCGTTGTCGATTCAGGTATAACACTCGAACTTGTCGATGATGACACTAAACTAGAGCTGGCATATGATGATGTATCATTTGAAACTGATGGGATATCAATCGATGATGAAGTTAATAAAGATGTATCACTTGAAATTGGTTCTGATGTAATAGCAGTAGATGATGAAGCCGTAACAAGGTCCGTGGTTGATGAATCAGTAGAAGAGCTTGGAACATAATCAGAAACAATTGGGATGGAAGTCGAAGTTGAAACTAATGTTGGTGTCTCAGTGGAAAAAGAGCTTGAAAAGGATTCCGACAGTGATGCAATATAACTTGAAGCACTTGGCGAGGCGCTTGTCAATGGCAAATCTAAAGATAAACTAGATTCTGTGGAAATACTGCTCGAGGCCTCGGTTGAGGATTCTTCGGTTTCAATAGGGGAATAAGCAGTTGTGGTTGAAGATGAGGATAAAGATGACGATGTTGTGGTTGAAGGTGCAAAGAATTGTGATGAAAATAATGTTGAAGATGATGACGAAGTCAATGACAATGTTGGAGAATCTGTAGAAACAAGATCTGAAGTAGATGATGACAAAGATGAGCTTGGAGTAACTGATGTGATTGGTAAGTCACTTGCTGCAGAGCTAACTGTATCGGTCAAACTTGAAGATGATACTAAAGAATCTGAATCACTCGTGGATGTAGGAGTAGAAGAATCAGTGGTTTCAACAGATGAATCAATAGTCGCACTGGATGAGTTGTCAGATGAGGTAGTGGTATCAACGTCTGCTGATGTCACAGGAGGAGTTGTGAACAAAGGGGTGTAAGCTGAGAAAATGGAGGCTGTGGATGAAGAAGTTGAGTCTTCACTATCACTAGTTTCAGCGTCAAGTGGAATAGCTCCTATATCGGATGGGATATCATAATAAGTTGTTGTTGGTGTTGCTTCTTCTGGATTCCATTCATAGGTAGCAGGATCCCAAAAACTTGGAGTGGATGATACGTCAGTATCAGATGATGATGAAGTGTAAGTTTTTTCATCATCCTTTGAAGTTGAAGTATGAGAAGTTGTTGGATCATCCTTTGAAGTTGAAGTATGAGAAGTTGTTGGATCATCCTTTGAAGTTGAAGTATGAGAAGTTGTTGGATCATCCTTTGAAGTTGAAGTATGTGTGGTTGTTGGATCATCCCTTGAAGTTGAAGTAGAGCTAGAGCTAGAGCTAGAGCTAGAGCTCGAAATACTCTCGGTAAAATCGTCATGTGGAAACGAAATCTCAGAATCTCTCTTGGTTGAGTTATTTCCAGCCCCTATGACACTGTTAGTCAATGCCAATAGAATCAAAGGTGTAATAAACTTCATTGCGACTTAAAAGAATGTGGAGATCTAATTATAGAACAGATAGAGTTGGATTGAATGAATGAATGTTTATTAAGATTTGACTGTGTATGTTGGTAGCCGAGTGTTGGTGCTTCAAGAGAGTGAAAGGCGCTTTGGATTTCAACGAAAGAACACCAATTAATATTTATGAGAGAAAGAAAAAAGGGGTAAAAAAAGGGGTAAAATGAAAAACCAAACAATTGTCTTCCCAATCCGGTAATCAATTCATTGTTTTTCAATATATTTTTACTTTGAAAGCCGCTGTGAATGTGCTTTCAATTGCATTGATACCGACGTAGAATAAACAATATGGCAGAGTTTTGCGGCAACAAAAGAACACGCTCTGAGACATTTTAAATACGGTTTTTGAGATAAAACACGAATAAAACAACATTTTAAAGACATAATTACGTAAGCCGAGAAATTCATTACTTCATATTAACGTTGTATTGTATTAACATTGAAATCTTTATAAATGTCAAGTTACCAAAGTTTGGCGACAAACAATGTTGAAATGGATGAAAATGATGATATCATCATTGAACCTGAAATCATGAGAACCAAAAAACCGGAGCAATTATCAAGCACACAATCAGAGCCTCGGCCAGGCATTATTAAATCTAAGAAGGTTTTTGAAGGCGGACCATTTTCCTTGAACTACTATAGACAATACTTTGACATTGAAACAGCTGAGTTTTTTCAAAATTGCGTGCAAAGTTTGAACCCATTAGCAGAAATACCAGTTGATTCATTCGAAGAAAATGGAGATTTATATGGGTCTATATGGATAACAGGAACGTTGATTTTCCTATTATTTTTCTGCAATACATTAGCAGAGCTTATTAGCTCAGTATTGACCGATGATAATAAACAAACTGTCAATTACTTCAAAATTATAGTGTCATCAATTAATTTACTCTATGGTTATACTTTTTTGATCCCATTGGTTATTTATCTAGTGTTATGGTTCTATTTCAAGATTTCAAACGTGATCCCATTGACCAAGGTCATCTCTATCTACTCATATGCCAATTTACTTTGGATCCCTGCAACATTCTTGTCAATTTTTAGGGGTATGTTAATCAATCATGAAACTTTAGGCAGTATTCTCAAATGGATTTGCATATTAATTGGAGGGGCATTAAGCGGTTTCTCAATAATGTTCAAATTGAAGCAATATTTGGACAGTGCTTTTGATAATAATGAAAAAATTCCTTTGATGATTTTAGGAGCCTTGATTGTGTGTCATGTCGGGTATACTATTGGGATTAAAATTTGTTTTTTTGGTAATTTATAAGATTATATCATACACTCTAAAGAATAAAACTCGTACCAATCCATGAATCCAAAAAGAATTAACATCTTAAGAAATTTTTGGGACTATTTTTTAACGAATCATAATATTCAATTGACCAGGGGAAATAGTTCAATTCTGTTGTGTAATTTCTACAATATACTCAGTGTATAATTACAATCAAACTTTTTCTCTCACAAAAAGACTGGGTGGCCAAGCTGGTTAAGGCGTGCGACTGTTAATCGCAAGATCGAGAGTTCAATCCTCTCCCTGGTCGTTTATTTTTTAAATATTTTTATTTATTTCAATAATTTTCAAGGGAAACATTTGGTTGGTTCCTCAGCTGTGAAAGTATCGGAAAACGAAGAAGATTCATCAGCTGTGAAAGAAGAATTAAACCACATGAAGTTGAACCTTGAATGAAACTAAAATTCTCAGATTAGAACAAACTCCAAGAGACGGAAATCCGCTTTCACTTTAATCTAGAAATTTAACAACCCTACCTTTTTTAGAGAATCGCTTTACTGATTAAAGTCAAAGAAAAAAAAGCTTCACAATTAAAACTTTCAATGCTTTTTGAATTTGGCAGCACTGGCTTGGAAAGATTTTCAATAGAATTTCTTTACGTCGAATATAAATCAAGAAATTTTTGCAACAAATTATCTTAATAGGAGGCTTTTGCTATAAATTACCATTATGAAGTAATATTATGTAATGATTTAAAGCCATATACTAATATTATTCTATAATGAATTGAAGCAATATAATAATATTATATAATGGTTTTAAGCCCTATACTGATATTATTATATAATAACTTATAACCATTATACTATGAACTGTTGATTAACAAATTTATACAAGAGTCAGATTCTCTTAATGTTTATACTTTGTTTAAACCTTTCTATTTAATGGAATTAAAAAAAAAGAAACAGCTTTGTTGTATATGTTTTCTCTCATTCGGAGTGCAAAGTATTGTGTTCCCTTTTTCCACGTAGGGTCAAGGTTTGTTATATTCATCAGATAACTTCATATTTAAAAGCATGTACTTTTATCACATCAAAGACTGGGTGGCCAAGCTGGTTAAGGCGTGCGACTGTTAATCGCAAGATCGAGAGTTCAATCCTCTCCCTGGTCGTTTATTTTTTATTTTTTTTCCCACTTACTTAATTTTACCGCACTTACTAAATCAGGCAAGTCATCGCCGGTGCATCGCCGTTGAATAAAAACGTATGAGTCACCGATTTGCCTTTTTTTAGAATGCTCTGCCGTTCTAAACTCCTATGAAACTCCCCATGATCATTTCAAAATCACACATATTGTTTCTCCTCTTGCTTATCTGAAACCTCCCTATCGGATTTAGTGGCTTTTACAGATGTTAATAGATATTGGCCAAATAGCTGAATCGGCCCGATGCGGATTTTTCACCCACGCGATGCCCATCAGATCTCTTATCTTCGTCCAATGGAAAATTTGGAACGGCAAATCAGGTATTTAAACCCCAACGGAGAAGCCCATTCAAAGAAGGAAAAGAACGGCTGCTTTGTACAAATCAGTAAAAATGGTCCAACCAGAAGAACCAGAATTCCAACAAGCATACAATGAACTTCTTTCCACATTGAAGGAATCCACATTATTCCAAAAGCACCCAGAATACGAAAGAGTTGTTCCAGTTGTTTCCATTCCAGAAAGAATTATCCAATTCAGAGTCACCTGGGAAAATGACAAGGGTGAAATTCAAGTTAACAGAGGTTACAGAGTTCAATTCAACTCAGCCCTCGGTCCTTACAAGGGTGGTTTAAGATTACACCCAAGTGTTAACTTATCCATCTTGAAGTTCCTTGGTTACGAACAAATCTTCAAGAACGCACTTACCGGTTTGCCAATGGGTGGTGGTAAGGGTGGTTCAGACTTCAACCCTAAGGGTAAGTCTGATTCCGAAATCAGAAGATTCTGTACCGCTTTCATGAGACAGCTGTCAAGATACATCGGTCAATTTACCGATGTTCCAGCTGGTGATATTGGTACTGGTGGTCGTGAAATTGGTTACATGTTCGGTGCTTACAAGGCCATGCAAAACTCATGGGAAGGTGTTTTGACCGGTAAGGGTTTATCATGGGGTGGTTCCCTTATCAGACCAGAAGCTACTGGTTACGGTTTAGTCTATTACGTTGAAAAGATGATTGAAAAGGCCTCCGAAGGTAAGGAATCTTTCCAAGGTAAGAGAGTTGCCATTTCTGGTTCTGGTAATGTTGCCCAATATGCCGCTTTGAAGGTCATTGAATTAGGTGCAACTGTTGTTTCCATTTCTGACTCTCAAGGTACCATCATTTCTCAAGAAGGTATTACCCCAGAACAAATTTACGATGTTCAAGCTGCCAAGCTTCAATTCAAGTCTCTTGAACAAATTATTGCTTCTGCTGAATCTTTCACTACTTCTGCTGCCAAGGTTCAATACTTGCCAAATGCTAGACCATGGATTCACGTCGGTCAAGTTGACATTGCTTTACCATGTGCTACTCAAAATGAAGTTTCCGGGGAAGAAGCATCTGCTTTGATTGCATCTGGATGTAAGTTCATTGCCGAAGGTTCTAACATGGGTTCTACTCAAGAAGCTATTGATATTTTCGAAGCTGAAAGAAAGAAGTCTACTTCCGCTGGTATCTGGTACGCTCCTGGTAAGGCTGCAAACTGTGGTGGTGTTGCTGTCTCTGGTTTGGAAATGGCTCAAAACTCTCACAGAATTGTTTGGACTGCCGAAGAAGTCGACCAAAAGTTGAAGGATATTATGGTCAACTGTTTCAACAACTGTTATGAAACTGCCATCAAATACACTGCTGAATCAAACTCTTCATTGCCTTCCTTGGTTATGGGTGCTAACGTTGCTGGTTTCGTCAAGGTTGCTGATGCTATGAAGGACCAAGGTGATTGGTGGTAAACGAATCTATCCGCTTTTCAGTCTTTCAAGCTACATAACGTTATATAATTTTATACTGTCAATATCCATTGGTTCGTCCCATTACAATTCGCTTCTTTGCTGGGCATTTGGTCCATTTCTCGTACAATGATTTTCTAAATGTGGTTTCAATACGAATTCGTGGAATAATTGAAGATTTTTTCCCACTCTTCATTAGTTATTAGTTTGGAGATTTTTAACTTGAAGGTTACTAGTGAAATGTCATCGGCTGCTACTTGGACGTCATTTCTTAAATCAATTGCATCATACAACGGAGATCTATCTTCATTAACTGCGCCACCATTTATTTTATCATCGGTTTCCCTTACGGAATTCTCCCAATATTGGTCAGAACATACCGATCTTCTTTTGGAACCTAACTTTATAACCGAAGGGGATGAAGACCCGGTAGAACTGAAGAGAATGATTGCAGTGTTGAAATGGTTCATCTCTACCTTGAAGTCTCAATATTGCTCAAGAAATGAAACAGGTGAAAAGAAACCATTGAATCCTTTCCTTGGTGAAGTCTTTGTAGGTAAATGGAGCGACGAATCAAAGGATCAAAGATTAGGAGAAACTATTTTACTTTCCGAGCAAGTTTCTCATCACCCTCCAATTACCGCTTATGCTATTGAGAATAAAAAGAATAACACTATTCTTGAAGGTTACAATGGTGTCAAAGCCTCAATGTCCACAACTGCATTAAACGTCAGACAATTTGGCCATGCTCTTGTCGAATACAAGAATTTGAATGAGACTTATTTGGTCACTCTTCCTCCTCTTCATATTGAAGGTATATTTGCATTTGCTCCTTTCGTTGAATTAGAACAAAAATCAATTATTCAATCATCCAATGGATACTACACAATAATTGAATACTCAGGCCGTGGATATTTTTCGGGTAAGAAGAATACCTTCAAAGCTCGTATCTTCAAATCGTATGAAGATTCAAAGGTCAAGGAAAATGCGCTTTACACTGTCTCCGGCCAATGGTCAGAAAAATCAACAATTGGTAAGGGTTCTGCCACTCCTTCATCATCTAAAGGTGAACTCTTTTTTGATGCCGAGAAGGATGCTGCTCAACATTTAATTGTCAAACCAATTGAAGAACAGCATGATTTAGAATCACGTAAGGCATGGCAACATGTTGCGGAAGCAATTAAAAAGGGAGATTTCGATTTGATCCATGAAACTAAATCCAAGTTAGAGAATGACCAAAGAGAATTACGTAAAAAGGAAGAACAAATCAATTCAAAATGGGACCGTAGATGGTTTGATCACATTGATTATGAAAATTCAAATGATGATGATATTTACATTAAATTGGCAAAAATGGCACATTTATCAATTAAAAATGTTCCTTCTGGTACAAGCGATGACAGCCCTAAAAACGAGGAGTCTGATGAACAAAAGCATTGGAGATTCGTTCCTGAAAATTTCGATAAGGAAACTGAAATTAAAGTGTAATTTTGAGGGGGGCGTCCAATTAATTATATCTAATAATAAACACTAATTACTTCCTCTCCTTTTATTCCATATATACTTTATTTTTCATATTTTTTACACATTTGGTTACGTATGTTTTGATCCAAACTGAATAAACTATTTTTCTCTTAAAGATTGTAAATAAATTATAATTCTAATTAAAGTGAGCTACTTGATGAACCCAAAGGTGATGTATCAGTAAACGCAGCTTCTCTAATATCTTGAATCCATGGGTCTGCTAATAGTTCCACCGCTGTAGCTCTCAAATTTGGATCAGTGTTTAAACATCTCCTCAAAAATTGTTGACCCTTTGGACTCAATTCATTACTAGATGGAAATTGTGGTAAATGACCAGCTGCAATATGATACATTACGGCAAATTCATTATCCAAGTTAGACCAAGGTCTTCTACCTGTAGACATTTCTAAAACACAACAACCTAATGACCATATATCCAAAGCACCAAATTTACCACTTGCGTCACCTTTGATAGTTTCAGGTGACATATACATCGGTGTACCTGTTAATGCATGTGGTTTACCACTTCTCTCTATCAGATCCGAATTCGTATCATAATGATTTAAGCTACTCGTACTTGACATAGAGTTATTTATTGCTTTTGGAATTGGAATTGATATGTCACCTGTACTGGTTGCACCACTGCTATTAGAAACTGATTGCTGAATTGGTGTAGAAACAACAGTAATCGGTGTCGATGTTGTATTAATTGAACCAGAACTTGAGGTTTCGTTCAATTTAGGGTCATGGATAGGAATCACCTTAGCTGAACCAAAATCAACAAATTTAATGACACCCATATGGTCCAATAAAATATTATCAGGTTTCACATCACTGTGAATGATCCCAAACTGATGAAGGTAAGCCAGTGCTTCTAACATCTGCAATGTATACAATTGGATAACAGCTTCATCTTCAATTCTACCGTATTCTAATAAACCGGCTAATGAACCACCGGAGCATAATTCCATAAAAATGTAAACTCTATCTCTATGAACTTCAACGCCAAAAAATTGGATAATGTTAGGATGAGATATCATTTCTAAAACTGTCATTTCACCTTTAATTGCAGGAACAATGGTCTTAATACTCTGTCTATCAGCAAATTTAATTTCCTTAACAGCCATTGAACCACCAGTATCTAAATTGATACTTGCAAAAACTGAACCAAATGTACCCCCACCAAGAAATTTACCTTTCTGCCATTTAATTGAGACACTAGAAAATGAGGATGCCAAATAAGTTAACAGTTGATTTTCCATATCGGTATTATCCAACACTCTACCAACACTCTCTTGTTCAACTAGCTGTTCTCTTCTTTCATCGTCTATTCTACTTAATTCACTCAACATATGAGATTTCAAAGAATCCAAGCTAACCTTATCAATGTGATACATATCTTGATATTTAGATGTGTCAGCTTCAAGCATTCTTGTTTTTTGTAATGCATTCGCTCTAGCACCCATAATGTCAAAATGAGAGATCAACAATGACATACATGCAGCAACTTTATCCTTTAATCTGAAGAATTTTTCAGAATCAAGAGTCAAGATATTGAAACCTCTCGTTATATCCATTGCAAACTCTAACGCAGTAACCGACCATCTAAAAGTTTTCGGGTCTGATGGTGGGCAATCGTCGACAATAAAACTTAACCATTCAATTGCAATATTGATGAGTCTCAGGATTATACCACCTCTCCTCGATTGTTCCCTAAAATTTCTCAATGTATCTCTACCTAAATCCCTTGAAAATAAGAAGAGACTTTGGACAACTTCTTGACAATCTCCAACACCACGACACTGATTTCTAATAGCAGGCGCAGATTCTAGTGACAAGCATGATACTTTATAGATACCCTTACCGATAGCCTGTAGTTCCTTCTCAATCGAATTGATGGAACATCCTCTATTGGTTATATTCCCAATCGTGTCACCAACACATTCCTTAAAATGGTCAAATGATTGATCAATTTCAATATCGAAGTTGCCATTTGTAATCAACAAAGCCTTTCCTTTTTGCAAATGGTTTATAGGTAATGAATCTATGTCTGAAGTTATGACATTTCCTTCCCACATCAACGCTTTCAACGGGATTAAAACAATTACATAATCGTCAGCCCTAGATTCATGGTGAGTGTCATCATCATCATCAACATTTTCATTTTCATGTTGACGATAATTATTAGAAATTGTTGAGATTTCTAAATGATGTCTTGGAATTTTGGAAAAGTTGACACCCAAATAACTTGCTTTCAAAATTGCCTCAACTTCCTTCGGTCTATTGGCTAGCTGCTCCGAAATGAAAATGTAGATTCCATCTTCTGCTAATTTCGGAGAATGAAATAACGAATGATTAGTTTCCTTCAAGAGACTAAAAAATTTCTTCACTCTTGAAGGGATTAGATTGAATCCAACATTGTTCTCAAAATTTTGCTTTAACAATGAATAAAATCTCAAGAATTTTCTTCTCATTTGACCAAAATTTTCCATACCGGTTGAATACCAACGAACCAGCTGTTTCCTATCAATACCATTGTTTCCAACTGACGGAGGCCCCAGGATATGATAATGTGAGTAATAATTCAATCTAGTGACCAATTTATTCAAAAGGATGGTAAACTGAGTTGCTATTTCAATTCCTGCACCATCGAGGTAAAATCCTGTATTTTGTAGAAAATCCCATTCTCTTTCCAATTCGTCAGGTTCCTTAAACGTCCTAAAAATTTTCGTACTCTTTGGAGAGTATAACAACTTTTTGTTTAACATAACCAAATAATGATGAATACAATCTAATAATGTTTTATCAAAATCCACATCTTGATAGTAAGGAAATGACAACCAATCATCATCAGATGAACAATATTCTAAAAATGAAGTTCTTATTTCAATCGCCAATCTAATATACATCTTCAATTCTTCCAACAGCTGATCAATCATCATCATAGTCGAGTTTCTTAACTTATTAGCAAATGCCAACCTAGTTTTTATCAACTCCTTCATTAACTTCGAAGGAAAACTAGTCAAAACAAACAAGTTATCTAAATATGAAGGCAAGCCTAACTCTTCAAAATAATGATGATATTTCAGATGGGAATTCTTGGCTTTTATAGTCCAATGATTGAAAGTAGCAAACAACCTTTTGTTAAACAATACATCGATATCCTTTTCCTTCATTATTCTTTCAACGAACGATGTATCATCGGTGAATATCAAACGGTTATCATCATTAGAAGATTGAATAATAGCTGAGTTATCATGATTTGTATTACGGAGAATGTTTAGATCATCATTCCCAACCCATTTTTTTAGAACATAACTTTCCTTTTCAATTGCACCAGTGACAGAAGTCCAAGCAACTAAAGCATCAATTCTACTAATAAAATCAGGAGTTGCACAAATAGGTTTATCATTAATCATCTCTTGGTTGGTTCTCCATAAACTTTGACATTTATCAAATCTATCTAATAAAATATTGACTTTTTCAGAGGCAAATTTAACTTGTTGATCATAGGGTAAGGATTGGATATCAGGTGGTAGATCTAATTTGAACTTCAGAATATCATCTAAAGTTTCATCAACTTCCATGCCTCTATAATACATAACCAATTTTCTCTGTTCTTCTAAAGTTCTGCCAAATAATTTTGATCTAATCTCCATCCAAAGGTCTTCTCTGAAACTTGATTTGAGGAAGTTTTCGCCATCTTCATTCAATCTTCTGACAAGTTTGGTCTTTTCCCCAGTAATAACATCACCCGTCAAAACTGATTGTAGCATAGCTTGCCACTCTAATCTTTCAGAGATATTTGCATTGTCATCTGTATTTTTCAATTGTATATCATCATTTTTGTTTAACAAGTCCAACAATAAGTTTGTATCAATGGCATACTCTGTTGAAGGTTTCAGTTCTTCATTTGAAAGACCAATTTGGGAATTTAGAGTTTTGATAGCTTGAATGTCAGTTGAGGAGGATCTTATAACATCATAAGCTTGATCATCCAAAATTTCATTTGTGGATTGGTCAGTTTGGTTTCCCTCATCAGCATAATCACTATCTTCATATCTTCTTCTATAATCATCATCATCTTCATCATAATCGTTATCATCTGATGTGTAAGGAATGTTATTTCCGTAATAATCATCATTTATTTTGTATCTGTTTTTATAATTAGTGATGGAATTCAAGTACATTTGTTCTTGTTGTTGGTACTTTTGTGGGGCATTAGACTTGAAATTGTTTTCCAAGATTGTTGAATGAGGTCTCACGGCCTTCTTGGCACTAGAATAATGTGATTTTTGAAGTGGTTTCCCCTTACTTTTCGTATTGATTGGAGGGACTGCTTTTGTGGAAGAGGGCAATCTATTGAGTTTGGCCGTATTTTGAAATGTCAGTTTAGGACTACTTGTGTTAATATCTGGGGAGTCCAATTGTGATGTTGGACTTCTTAACTCATTGTCTCCATTGTTATAATTATGAATATTGTCATCTCCATCTTTGGGTAAAGCCGACCCTGCAGGGAAAAATTCAAACATTGGATTGAGCCCTGAACTTGGCGACAGCATCGGCGTGCCTCGTGGTGAAAGTAAGACTGGTGTCGGTCCTACGGATGACAGAAATGAAAGACTGTTCAATTTTAATTTAGACTTCGAACTTCCTGTGTCGTTCACTGACCCCACACTAGCATGACTGGAAAACTTGTTACGAAGACTCGTGGTGGTGGGAAGTGGTGGCGTGCTCTTTGGACTCCCAGCGTCTTCTGAGCTCATAATCAACCAAATAACAATAAAAACAGAGGAAGAGGGAAAAGATGGAAAAGAATCCAATTACGCGTTAGTACAAGTACAACTAATTGTTGTTGTTGTAAATGACAGTGGAAGTGCTCGATTTGGACCGATGTTTGGAGACGCTTTACTCGGGGGGACTTCTTTCCGAGCCAGTTGTGGAAGCACTGTGTTTGAAGATGAAAGAGTTGATTATTGATTGCCCAAACATTGTTCAGGTGTCATCACCAGTTACTTTGGTTGGGGACATACACGGACAGTTCTACGACCTGATTGAAATCTTCAAGATTGGAGGGTATCCACCCGATACCAATTATTTGTTTTTAGGAGACTACGTTGACCGAGGGTATCATTCAATTGAAACTATATCACTATTGATTGTTTTAAAACTTAAATATCCCGATCGGATAAATCTGATACGAGGGAACCACGAATCAAGACAGATCACCACAAACTATGGGTTTTATACGGAATGCATTACTAAATATGGGATGGAATCCAAAGTATGGTCTATTTTCACGGATTTATTCGACTATTTAGTTTTGGCAGCAGTTATCGATAATACCATGTTTTGTGTTCATGGAGGGTTGTCACCAAATGTGCAAACGCTGGATTCTATTCACGTGATTGATCGATTCAAAGAAATCCCCCATGATGGACCAATGGCGGATTTAATGTGGTCCGACCCAGATATTGAGTTGTTGAATTTCAGGATATCTTCTAGAGGTGCCGGATATCAATTTGGTATAAATGTGGTGAATAAGTTCTTACAGAGCAATAAATTTGAAAAGATATACAGAGCACATCAACTATGTAACGAAGGTTATCAAGTTTTTTGGAAGGGAAAAGTCAACACCGTTTGGTCTGCACCCAATTATTGTTACAGATGTGGTAACAAAGCTTCGATTTTGGAAATATTCGATGATTCTAAGGACGGGTTCAGATTCAACGTCTTCGATGCATCTCCTGATAGTGAAAAAGAACTTCTTTCACTGGAAGGTGATTCCCCTTTCGATATGGGTGGACAATCTTTCAAAGCTTTTGATGGTGATGAACCAAAATTGAACAAGAAAGCACCATACGTTGAATACTTCATGTGAAATCCATAATCATACCGAAATTCTTGAAGATAACAAGACTTCTTTTCTATACCATTCATGAATAATACAATTCAATACTCGCACCGTTATTTATCTCGTAATCTTGTAATGAAATATGATCTTTTAATATCATATATCCTCTTTTCAAAACAATTTTCTCATAATTCATCCCAATTTGGACCCCCAAAACCTTTTTTAGATCCCCAACTGTATCTTCTGCAAGGCATTTAACTGCAGTTTTCTTCCCTAAACGATCGTTACAGATAATTTCAATCATTTGTGAAAAATAATATACAGTGAATAAAAGTCTTGAATACTTTAAATATATAACCTTTTCTTTTCGAATATTGAAATGTCCCAATATAATAACCACCGGCGCTCTTTACAGCCGCCACCGGAGCTTATTGTTGATGAGAAGGAGGAGATGGATTCCGATATGATGAAAAGCTGGTCAATGAATACCAACAAGAGATCTAGTCTGTATTCACTTAATAACAATAACCCATCCAGTCAATCGTTAAACGTGCCTAAGAGAAATCATCATAGAAGACAATCATCTATGGCAGCAGAGTCATATACACCACAACAATTAACACCGCTACCACCGCAATCAGGCGGCCAACCTGCATCAGCATCATCCCCATCCAATCCGAGCCCATTCAAATTCGGGTCTCTCAATGTTTCAAGCGAGTCATTAAATATCCCAAAGACTTCATATAGAAGAGGTCATCGTTATAAACATTCATCTGTTTCTATGAATTTGTTTCAGGAGGCACCAGAGGTGGTGATCAAAAATGTTCCAAAGACTTACAGCGTACCGACGTTTCGAGATGTGAAAGAATCAATAAATGGCGATCAGAAGTTTAAAATAGGAGCATGTTTAATACAATTAGCGTTATTAACATTTGTATACATCCTTGGAATTCACATCAATGGAGGATGTCTAATAACTTTATCTCATGTCCTCTTTTACGATTTCATATCAAATGTGCTGATTGTAATTGTTCAAATATTAGCCAATTTTCCTATTTGGAAAATGAGTTCATTGACCTATCCATTTGGACTTGGTAGAATTGAAGTTCTTTGCTCCTTCGGATTGAGTGTTTCATTATTGTTTGTTGGATTAGATTTAATGTCCCATATAATTGAGGAATTAGTTATGGAAATTATATCGATTGATGAAAGTGGTGGTTTAGGAAGTCATTCGCACTCACATTCAACCGAGACCGGCGGCTCCATGAAATTGGCAGGAATCAATATATTGTTCTACGAATTCATTGTTTTGTTGGTTGTTTCAATTTCATTATTTACATCTCATACAGTTAACGTGATTGGAGGAGACAGAGGCGAAAATGGTGATAGTGGCGAAGAAATTAGTGTTGTCAAAAGACTCAGCTCTATCACATTGAATGCACCTACTAGAAAGCCACTAGTAGCTCGGATTTTCAATTCAATGGGGTTTTCAATTGAAGATTCTAGTGGAAAAAGAAACATCATGTCATCATCGACAACAATATTGACAATAATATATTCTATCTACTGTATGTTATACCCATTGACTGGGGATGATGAATTGATGGTTAATGAATTATCAACCTTAGGACTCTCACTACTAATTTTGTGGGTTGGATCTGTGTTGATCAAAAGATACGCATTCACATTATTGTTGGGAACCCAGTTTGAATCAGTTGAAACGGAAATTAGAACCATGATTGGGGAATTGGATTGTTATAAACCTAGTTATATAATAGAGAATGTCAAAATTTCAAGGGTCAACCACAAGGTGTGGATTATTATAATAGAGATGGAAATGATTGGTGCAGATGATGATGAAGAAGCTAAATTAAGATTCTATGCAAGCAGGGTTATTACTGGTGTGATGTCTCGTGCAGTCAACAATGAACTCAGAACCTCAAAGGAAAAAGAGAACAAGAGAATGGCTCTTTTAGATTTGACTGCAAATTTACAAAATAACGGCTCTGGTGCAACATCTTCATTCCAGTTTGAAATTACCATTGACGTTAAACGCCGCAAATAAATCTTTTTTCTAGTAATCAATATCTTATTAGATTTCATCTCTTGTATAATGTTTGCATCTCAGTTTTTTGGGTCTTCATACTATTTTCTTTCTCATGGTTTATTTCATCATTTGTTTCTTTTATATCAATCCTCATTTGAATTGTTGTTATGACTTGGATATTTGCAAGGAAGTCCCAATTATTCTGAGCAGTCCATCACCATATAATTAAATCTTATATAAACTTATTTATTCCTGCTAATAATACTACAAATAATGGCTCATCACCACCAAATACTTACACCAATGGCAAATGAACCAGTTAATTCATCAAACATATAAACTGAAACGTATTTGGACACAGATGTAATATATCAAATGGACTCAACTTAACCCACCAATATTCCCTGCCTCAACAGGTTTTCTCAATATAGTAATGGTGATTTATGGGAATAGATGCAGAATATTAGAGTGGCATGCACAGTTTTTAAAGATCTCAGTGTTATCAGAACCAAACTCAAAGTGATTGAACAGATTTCTTCAGGTTCTCTCTTTGTTATAATGGGGAATTTCATGCTATTACCAGCCATTCTCCTCTTTTTGATGATGATAACACAATAATATCATTGTTTTCTCTGGTTATCATAATGTTTGTCAACTATTTCAATGTCAAACATCAGGTTTGATACCCCTGTCAATTGGCCATATTAATAAAGCATTTAATCACAGGAGAAACTAAATGTTTTACAGATGTTGTTCCATATATTTGATCCTTTCTCTGATCTGAGCATACGCCAAATGCAGTCTTCCCACAAAATGATCAGCCAGTCTTCTGTCATTATCCAGTCTCGACAGAATAGCTCCACAAACAGTACATGCTTGAGTGGGAATGTCATTGTCTTTGACAGTCTCTTCTTTGCTAGAGTTGCCAAGAGTACAGCTTCTTTCCATTGCTAAATATACATGCCCATTTGCAAGTAATGCATCTATTTCCTGTTCAGTTATTCCTCTGCGAATATCAATATCATCATCAGTTTCATCAACCACACTGGCAGGTTCTAACCGTGCATTTGCCATAGCAATTTTCGAATCACATGATTCAATACATCTTTTCAATTGATTCAAATGTTCCATTTCAAAATCTTTCCGAGGTTCCATTCCTTGATACATCATCCGGTACCTATCAGAATGAGTTTTATTACAAGGAGGAACATCTCTCGACCCCTCCAGCATTTTAAAAGGACATTGCCATATCAGATGTGATTTACAGATCCTTGGAGAATCTAAGATTCGAATATCTTCTTTCTGTGCTTGTGGAAGTTTATCCAATGTATCACCTAGCAAATTCAACACAATCTCTCTTTGTTTGGCTCTACAAGTTGTCATTGATTTGGTGATTCAAATATGAATAGTGTCAAATTTCGATGTATTGATTATATCAGTGAAAAATTATTATGCCCGATGTACAAATAACACATATCACAATACTTTTCTTTTCTTGAAAATATGAAATTGCAACAACTGGTCACATTATTGGTTTTAATTGTAAATGCATTAGCATATTTTTCTTCCCAACAACTTGAGATCATCAATGCACATTATGCTATTCAACCGCCCAAATCAGGAGAAGTTAGATCATTTTATGATATATTAAACGTGGACAAATCAACACCAATGGAAATGATTGAAAAGTCATTTAGGAAGTTATCTAAGAAATACCATCCAGATAAGTTTCTTTCCAAACCAATGAAAGCACGGAAGAAGGCAGAAAGAAAATATGAAACCTTTGGTTTGATAATGAACATACTAAGAGATGTTCAAAAAAGAGAGGCGTATGATTACTTTTTGAACAAGGGGTTTCCAGAATGGGATACATCAAAGCAGCAATTTATTTACAAGCATAAATCAAAACTTCCAGTTTGGCCGTTGTTAGCGTTTGCTTTGGTATTTACCACTTTAATAAATTTTATTGTGGTCAAGTTAAACAAGAACTCAAAAGCAAAACAGATCAACCAAATTATTAGAGATGTTACATGGAAAGCTGATAATATAGGAAAATCTTCACCAAAGGTAATGGAAATTCCTAGTGATGTTGATTTTTCTAAGTATTCATTAGATGATAAATTGATTGATTATTTGAATAAACCTTTTATTGTAAAATCCGATAAATCAATCTATTACTTGGATCAGGATTTTGACTTAGAGTCAGACTCCGATTGGTCTCGTCTAGCGGAAAAGGTTGTCGATGATGGTGAATTCCAGTTATTTGGGTTTACGAAATCTGATCTGAATAGAAGAGAAAGGAGACTAAATGCTAAGAAGAAAAACAATGAATCATCATCCAAGGAACCAAAACTTATTTGGAGGAGAATTGAAGAGGTTGATCCTTCTGTTCAATTTACTGATTTGATTTGGGGTAAGCTATTCAAATATATAAAGAAATGAAATAAATAAAATAAATAATTAATACTTCATGATCTGACTTTTTGCTTGTTCATCATCTTTCTTTGCTTCTTTTCCTTCTGTTTTTGAGCAAGCTTTTCTTGTTCTTTAACAGACAAACCAGCTCTAGCTTTCTTTTGTTCTTCTGCTTTTTGTCTTTGAAGTTCTTCTCTCTTGGAATCGTCAATGGCCTTCTTCAACTTAGAATACTCAGCTTCTCTTGTTTTCTTGGTCTTTCTCAATAATTCAGCTCTAAATTTACCCTTTTGAACAATCATATCAGCGTAATCATTAACAATGTAAGAAATCAAAGCATTCAAATTTTCAATATCCTTTTTATTGGAAGACAATTTACATTGCAATAACAATTTCTTTTGAGACTTGAGTTCAGAAATCTTTTTTGGCTTTTCAATTGATTGATCGGTGACGCAAAGGTATTTCAAAGATGATTTATTCAATTGAATTAATTCATTCAACTTTCTCGTGTATAAAACATCGTTCATTTCGGAAACTTCACCCATGAAAACAAATTCGTTTGGTAACTTTGGAGATTCAGAAGTTTTGGTCAATGATAAGCAGTAAGATTCTTCACGATATTTATTCATCTTATCCTTTGTAACAATAGCCCAAATAAAATCATCAAACTTTTCAGAAGTTTCGTCATCATACTTGATTTCAACGGTAACCAAATCTTGAGGAGTAGCAATTGTGTCAAGGAAAAAAGACATGATGGTGTCTACAATTAACATGAATAAATTTTGTCTTGATTTTAATTCGAATTTAGCCTTCAAGGATTCCAATCTTAATCTACCCGTAGCATACAATGTATAGTTTTGAGCGTCATCTTGTGCAAGCAAAGTCCTAGAAGTAACACCCACTTGAAAGAAATTCTCCTTCAATGTTGGAATCCATGTTTTAACAACGCTATCAACCAACGAATTGTTTTGGTATGTTCCCCATTTAAATGCAATGAAATATCCAAGAATCATTCCAACTGAAAGCAACTCGACATTCCAGCTGTGTGCTGCTAACCTCTCCAAAACGGTCGTACCGACTTCACTCATTTTATCTCTATAAATTGATAAATCGTCTAAAGAACTCGACGTCCATTTACAGTGGAGATTTTTCATTCTTCCATTATCCCCCATATAAAATGGCTTTGCCATTAAAATTGGAATAATTGCACTTATTTCAAAGTATTTACTATATACACACATACAAACCAATCCTTCCATACTTCTAGCCAATGATGTAAAATATGGGAGAAATGGGTTAGTTTTTACCGGTGATTTCACCAACATCCAATCTACTGTTTCTAATGTAGTAATGTCTATTTCTTGGCTTATATTTGAGAGGTCTTCTGATAACATCCAATCTTAAAATGTTTGGATGGAAGATAGGTATAATCATTTCAACTCCAAGACCGGTGATTTTGTTTCTCAAGAGGATATTAGAAGAAATTCCCTTTCTTTTGATCATTAATACTTGACCAGTGATAGGCTTTTGATTCTTGTAAACAACAGTAACGATATCTTCTGCTCTAATTCTTTCTGGGTTGGAAAGATCCAAATGTTTCCTCTTAGCACCGTTCTTGTCGAACTTAACATATTGATTTTGTTTAATATAATCCATCAGTTTTTGCCCGTCTCTCAAAGGTGCAAGTGGCTCGATAACTGGCATCTTACTACTTAATACTTTTGAACTATTACTGAATGCCCTTGCGAACGATTTCAACATGTCTGCCTTCCAATTAGTTGATTTCAACAAAGAATTAAATAAGTATTCAAAGAATGGAAAAAAATTCTTCCTACGTTAACACTATGGAATAATACACAAAAACAGAGCTCATGACATCAAATTTACTCAAAACCACCCCATTTAACTTCGGTGACATTCTCCTTAATTGCAGCTTCATCTACACACCAAATATGGACTATATTATCATCAGAACAAGATCCCAAGCACCATTCAACTTCCTTATTGAAACTAAAATCGTTGACACCACCCGTATGACCACCATGCATCATCAATAATTCAGGAGCACCATCCTCTGCTTCATCAGGTAATTGTTCATCTCCAATTTTATTCAAATCCCATAAAATGACTCTTCTATCCAGGGAAGACGAAGCTAGAATATTTTCATGAAATGGATCCCATTCTAAATTGGTGATTGGTTTTTGATGTCCCATTATAATATGCAAACTTGAATCCATATTTCTCAAGTCATAAAGATAAATATTGGAATCTTCTCCACCAAAAGCAACTAGATTAGAACTAAAATTGGAAAATGATAGGGAGTTGAAACTTGTATCTTTATTGAGTACTTTATTAATAGCGGATTCCTTTTGCCTTTTATCTCCATAGAGGAACTTCTTATCTTCACCAACAGATCCCCACATTCCATTATTGACTTCCGACCATTTTACATCATTAATGGCATCTTCATGAATTGTATACGTATTTAAAGGCTTCAATGATTTTGAGTAATCCCAAATGGCAATTGACTGATCCTCAGCACCAGTTATCAATTCATTAACATCAAAAGGATTCCATGATATCCCAAATCCACTTTGTGTATGATGTTCCAATTGTAATGATTCATTGGATTTTAAATCATAGACAAAAACTTCACCTTCCGAGTTGATGGTTCCAACAATCCCATTACTGTTAACGCGCAATCTATTGATTTCGGATTTTTGTTCATATTTAGAATTGATCTTTAATCTTGTATTAATACCCTGCAATTCATCTGCTGTTAGCCTTTTTGTTCTTTTGTTGTTATTATTATTCAAATGATCTCTTGGTAATTGGTAACTGGCAACTTTCATATACTCAGGTTCTTCGCCCGATTCTGATGATGTGTGAGTAGTTAAAACAATGTTCCTGGTAACCCCAGTTTCCGTATCTTTTGTTTTATTGGTGATCAAATTGGGTGGTAGAAATTGAATAGATAGTGATGGCCAAAGAAGTGCTGTTTCTGAAATGTATGAATACATATACCTGCAGTTCTTTCTCCACAGCTTATGTTCCTCCACAATGGTGGTCTCATCATTCTGATCCTCCATGATTGTTGTCACCTTTTTTTTATAGAAAAAGAATGAATAAATGAAAATTCATAGCAAACAAATAGATTTGTTGATAAAGGTCTCGTGACAGTCCAATACCAAATTTGATGTTTCTAAAGGCTCAATTAACATTAAAAAAATGCTCCAACTTCATTCTCGCTTTAAGATCCCTATTTTGGAGAACGGATCATATCATTGAAAATTCCAATTTTGATGGTATCATCAGGAAGTTGTTTTCTGAAAACAAGGAAAATTTCAGGTGTAAATGGGACGTTATAAGATCTTCTTTTGAGAGACCGTATGATTAATGATATAATCTAAATAACAATAATGTAAATTTAATATTATGTAAATAAATAAATAATCGACGTAATCAGAACTTGTAGACGTTCTCCTTGGTGTAACCCAATTCGCTCAATAAACCAGTAACTTCACCTTGATCGGATGGAGAAACCTTGTTACCAGAAATAGCCTTGTATAATGCAGGAGGACCGCAAACGAAAACGTGAGTGTTTTCAGCTGGTTTTGGCAAAGTTTCAGCAAGAACGTCCTTAGTGATGTAACCTTCAGTACCGTTGAAGTCAACACCTTCAGTCTTCTTGTCAACAAAATATTTAACAGTGAATTGTTCAGGATGGGAAGCGGCCAAGGCATCTAATTCGGTCTTCAACAAAACATCAGCTGGGGTCTTTGAACCGTACAATAAGGTAATCTTGGTGTTGTCTGATTTGTTCTTCAAGACTTCATGAATAACTTGGTACATTGGTGCAATACCGGTACCACCTGCAACAAGACCAACCTCCTTGAATTGGTTTTCTTGCCACTTCCACTTGACAATTGGTCCCTTGAATGCCAAGGTGTCATTGACCTTCAAGTCGTGGATGTGGACTGACATCTTACCACCATCATATTTCTTGACCAGCAATTCGAAATCACCCTTCTTTTCAACATCTGAAATTGGTGTGTAAGGTCTGATGACATTGGAACCCTTTGGAGTAACAAACTTGGCCAGAACACATGAAGCAGTGATCAATCCCAACTTGTTGTTGGCTTCTGGAAGGGCAAATGTCAGTAACTTTGTGTCATCTGACAATTGTTTGATTGAAGCGACTTTGAAATCAACCCAGGCACCATCACCGAGCAAAGCTGGAGTTGCTGGGACATTGGCAATTTGGGAAGAAAAGTAGTAGTAAGCAGCACCTGCTGCTGCCACTGGGGCAATCATTTTAAAGAGCTTTGGCATTGGAGTTTTGATTTGATACAAGAAAATAGTTGTGTGCAACTCCTCGGCGTGGGTCTTTCTCAATTTATAGGGTCGACAAAGAATAGATGACAAATTAGGGGGGAAGTTGAAAAAGTTGGCCCAAGGAAATGATTGGATTTGAAATTTAGTGCGAAGTTAGTATTGTGAGCCACACTTTACTGGGAAAAAGATACTCGGGTTTGGTCGGTAATGTCGCACCAAAGTTTCGGGCTTAATTAGCAGTGGGAGTAAAATCCTCGGACTTAATTAGTAGGGGGAAATTTACTGGGAAACAAAAAGTTACTGGGACGGAAAATGGTATGTCATAGGGAAACACAAACTTCTTCATATATTAAGTGGAAAGATGTCGAAGTTGGCCAAATTAAAGTCAATTATACCTAAACTTACCTCAGAATTACATAAGGGTCAATGTGGCCGTTTGGCAGTAATTGGAGGGTGTCAGGATTATACAGGAGCACCATATTTTTCAGCAATTGCAAGTATGTCATTGGGATGTGATTTAGTGCATGTTATAACAACAAAAGATGCAGCTCCTATCATCAAAGGATATTCGCCAGATTTGATGGTTCATCCATACTTGGAAGAAGAAAAAGATTCTAAATCAGATTTAAATAAATGTTTTGGACTTTTGGACAGAATGGATGCTGTGGTCATTGGACCAGGACTGGGTAGAGATGAAAAGCTCGGGGGTGACATCAATTCAATTTTAAAATATTTGTTGACACAAATAAAGAAACCTGTTATATTGGATGCCGACATGCTATTCCATTTATCAGTAAATCAGCAAATACGAAATCTTATCGAAAACACGGAATGTGAAGTTATATTAACACCAAACGTTGTTGAGTTTAGTAGATTAGCATCCAAGGGGGAAACCTTACAACAATTGGCCAGCACGTTTAAATGCACGATCATTCAAAAAGGAAGTAAGGATATAATTTCTGTCAAAGGATCGGAGCCATTTGTAGTGGATGAACCAGGGTCTCTTAAACGTGTTGGCGGTCAAGGAGATACATTGACAGGAGTGCTAGGTACCTTGCTTTGTTGGGGTGTTAATTACAAAGGAACTGATCTGGGAAAGGATGAAATTACATCACTGGTCACATATGGAGGATGTTGTCTCACCAGAAAGGCATGCAGAATATCCTATGAAAAGCATGGAAGATCGATGTTGACTAGCCAAATTCATTTAGCTTTGAATGATGCATGGGTTGAATTTTATGGGACTAAATATTAAATATCTTTTTGTAAATGAGAAATACCAAGGAAAATGGCCAATTGAGACCACAGGCCTTCAACAGTCTTTTCATCAATTCCTTCTGCACCGATCAAAATTTCGTCCTCTTTCAGTTCAGAAGATGTGGATTGTCCATTTATATATAAATCCCATTTGGCCTGTTCTTCGACATTTGGAGGAACCAATTCATAAAATCTAGACAATTCAACAATTGCATCATCTCCTAATGATCTGAATTCCGCAACATTCTTTGGGAAGTCTTCCGGAAAGATTCCATCCAAATTTGGCAGAGAGTCCAATAGATCGGTATCTTCTTTAACGTGACTGTTTTTTGTTCTAATGATGGACTTGTCATCAAGCAGGGTCAATTGCCCTTGTAATTCGGCAACTAACTGAACCAGATCTTCGTTGGTTGCAAAATCACTTGTATCCATTTCACTGTTGCCTCCGCCAATTGCATTGGCTGGATTTGGGATATTTTTGATTTCCTGCTGCGTCAATTTCACCTGCAACTGCATCAGTTGTTGTGCTGTTTTGGCAATCATCACCCTTTGTTTCTCTAATTGTTGCTTTAACTCTTCCATTTTTATTAGATGAAAAGAAACACGTAAATTAATATAATAATAAGTTAGCTTTACACTCATCTCTTTCTTATCATGCAATTATTTGATTTAGGGTACCAATTGGGGTACTACAAAGCTTATCATATGCACGGACGCAATGTGGCCATTCACCTATGGTGTATTCCATTGATTTTGTTCACTGCCATCGTCTTAATCGGCAGATTGGGATGGATCATGTGGTGTTTAATTGGTTTGTATAGTTTATATTATGTGGTTTTAGACCCAATGGTGGGTTTATTAGCCACCCCCTTTCTTATTACTATGGGGATAACGTCGGACATTATAACAGGATGTCAATCTTCTGTGTTGTGGGGGGTTTTCACTACACATGTTTTAGCATGGATTGCACAATTCTATGGGCATTTCCATTTTGAAGGTAAGGCCCCTGCTGTTTTTGATAATTTGGTCCAACCATTGGTATTAGCCCCATATTTTGTTCTATTTGAAATTGTGTTCATGATGGGATTCAAAAAGGATTTGGAAGCCAATATGATGAAACAAGCCAGGATTAAAAGAGCTTCTTTGTAACACCACTATGTAAATTATTTCTTTCACTACAGGTATATATATATATAGATATATATAGGAAGATGGCGACGCTAACAGGGAAAACAGTTGTGATTTCAGGGGCTTCACAAGGACTTGGGAGACAATTGGCTGACGACGTTCATCGCCTTGGGGCCAATGTGGTTTTATTAGCAAGATCAGTTGGCAAGTTACAAAGTATTGGAGAAATACACAAAAAAGATGAAAACACAGACCAATGGACTAAATGGTATGGTATTGATCTGGCAGATAAGAAGTCGTATGGTAAATTCAAAGAATGGATTGATCAAGAGGGTATAATACCGGACATTTTAATTTGTTGTGCAGGTTCATCAGTTCCTAAATTGTTTAATGATTTATCAATGGATGAATTGGAATCGGGAATTGATATCAACTACAAAACATGCGTCTATTTGATCCATTCATTGTGTCCATTAATGAAATCGACATCCAAGGGTAAGGATCGTCGTCATATTCTCATTGTTTCTTCGGCTGTTGCGTTTTATCAATTCATTGGTTACTCACAATATTCGCCAATGAAAATGGCCCTCAGAGGTCTAGGAGATTCATTGAGTCATGAATTGAATCCATTCAACATTGATGTACACACCATCTTCCCAGGGAATTTCGATAGTGAAGGTTATAAAGAGGAAAATATGACAAAACCTTCAATCACCAGTGAAATTGAAGGAGGATCATATCCAATTACAGTTGAACAGTGTTCTAAGATTGTGCTAGATTGTGTTGGATTCAATCCTTGTGGCTGGAGAAAGCTATTTTGGCCAAATGGCCAAAGATATGTTTTCACCGATTTATTGAGTTGGTTGATGTTTACTTTCAGTATGGGATTTTCTCCTAGGGATTTCTATGGTTTAGAAGTCGTCGCCGGGTTGATTGGCTTGTTTTTTGCCAGATTCATTGATATGTTTCATGAATATTTGATTACAAAGTGGTTTAAAAAAGTTAGAAATGTTTAGAGATGGCAGTTATTGTTGATTCAATCAACCCAATTGCTGCGTTTGAGATGTTCAAGTCGTAAACCCAGTTGACTCCCCTAATGACCTCTTCATTCCAGATGTCACGGACTCCTTGTTCCCAGTTTCTAGTTTTGTATGATTTAACATTGGACACTGGAACGATTGGTTCATTTCTATTCTCTATTGTTGAAATAGCACTGTGTATACTTCCATTCACTGTCTTCTGAGTTGCTACAAACCTTTGCTGTGTGAAGTAAGTTAATGTTAAACACACCACTGAACCCGCTAAGGCTCCTTGCAACACACCGGCCATCTTTTAGTTGAAAAAGACCATTTCATTTATATAGAAAAAACAATTTCTACTTTCTCATAGTGACAAACCCCCCAAATAGAAATGCTCGGCATTGGAGAAGTGGGGTTTTGCAACTGATTTCAAACCGATATGCTCTAATAATTCCAAACTCCTACACGACCGCTTGGGAGGGTTCAGAGAGGCCGGGGGGAGAAGATTATTTTGCTATTGTATATATATATAAAATTTCTAGTTACCCGGCCTAAAATATCTCATCTCTCTCTTATTGGAGGAGGAAGAAATTTCACCTTTTCATTGAAGTTAGTTGGTTTAAATATTGGACTCGTTTAGACAAATATGACTCTTGGGAGAACAGCCAAGGCTTTAAACCATACTATAATGAACTTAGCAAGTTCACTTATTCAATATGAACACGTCATCACTACACCAGCCAAGGCAGAACTTGCCTCCAAGTATGTTGAAAATCTTATTAACAAGACAAAGAAATATCAATCACAAAATTCACCAAATGCAGTAAAAGAATGGAGACATTTGCTTCATGGACAAATCTACAACCCAGAAATCACCATACCTAAACTTTTGGGGGAAATTTCAGAAAGATATTCAAGCAGATCAAGAGGTTTTACAAGAGAGTTGAAATTAGAAAATAGATTTGGCGACAACGCCCCTCAAGTCATTCTTGAATTGGTAGGAAATGGAGACAGAGAAATGAAGCTGTGGATCACAGCCAAGACTATCGCTAGACTCCAGTTGCAAAATTTGGAAATCGATGCATTATCAAAAAAGAATATGATGGATTCAATCAAGATAAATGGCCAAGACAAATTCGACGAGGTTGTCGAAATTTGTAAGAAGGAACTTTTCAATGACAATGATTTGACCTTGAAGCCAAGAATGAAGTCAACTTCAAATGGGTTTAATAAACAATTCACCAATTTCGAATTTGTTAAGAGGGAATAAATATTCAATATCATGTACATACACAGTAGTATCAGTATCAATTGCTAGTTTATATTTTTTTAATACGAAAATATACACACACAAATATAGATATATATTTATAAAATATACATATACAATATCTAAGTCAAAATATTACAACTTAATTGAATGCATTGGCCATCATTTGAGTTGATTTATAGTTCAAAGCCTTGGTTTTTTCATAAACTTGGAAATATAAATCGCTGCTGTTGATTGAGGATTCCTTAAGACTCAAAATACCAGTTTCTTGGTCAATTTCAATTTGTTCGTTATCCTTAATGTACTTTTCTTCAGTGCTGACAATTTTCAATAATTCTTCAATTGTTAAATTTGAGTAAATCTTCAAAACTGATGATAAAATTAATTTTGAAATGTTGAATAATAAAACTTCAGAATCAAGCTTTGAAATGAAATAATCAGTTTTTATTAAAACCTTGACATCACTTAAAACCTTATTTAATTTATCAAATTTGAATGTTGAAAAGATAATTTGGAACAACTCTGTGAATGGGTCTTGGTATTCATATAATTCAACGGATACTGCCTTTGATAAATCCTTCAACTTTTTGAGGTCCATTGTCATAAACATTGAAACAATTATGTATCTAATAATCCATGGTGCCCCATTTTCAATTGATGAAAGGTTGGAAGATGTCATGAATGAATCCAGTAATTGATTGAGACCATTAGATTTGTTGAAGTAAACAAATAACGAATAATGGATAAGAGTGATTCTGAATTTCAATTGATCGATTGGTTTCATGGATTGGACTAAATTGTTATCAATTATTTCGTTTAATTTGGATACTTCTAATTGTGCATTATCAAAATCTTCATTATTTATATCACTTGCCAATTTCCCCCATGTTGCCTTTAATAATAATTCATGATTATTAGATAATGATTTGAAGTTTGATAATAAATCACTTGCTGAGGTATAGTCACCTCTGTTATATTGTAATTTACCGAGCTCGTATAATTCATCAATTTGTGATTCATTGATACCTTCACTTGATAATAGTTCTCTATTAGCGTTCTTGTCTTGGGTTAATTTGTCCTTGTTTGTATTTAATTTATTTATAATATCCTTTGTTGATGAAGTTAATCTTTCTAAATCTGCGTTTACTTCTTCTTCTTTTTGTGCGATTTCTTGTGGGATTTGTTTTCCACCATAAGCTTCCTTAATCAATTGGAATAAATAAGTATCCTTCAAAAGTTCGCTCTTTAATTCCAACACATCTTCTTGATCATCATTGATCAAATCATATGTTTCTGAAAGAAGGTAAAGAAGTTGTCTTTCAACATATGGAAAGAATTCTCCTGTCAAGTCATATGATTGTGCGGTAACAACCTCTTCTGCTGTAAGAGACATGCTTATTATGTGATGTTTAGGAGATACTTCAACTTTATACATGCTATTGAAATTTTTTCTCAGTCTCTCACGTTGAGAATAATGTCAAGCCAGGGCTTAACCCTCAAGAAAAACACGTGACTTTCACATGCCGCTTGGGCCTCCTCTCCGAAGAAGATTAATTTAAATTTGGGGGTGGCATTCTGGGCAATTCAGTGTTGATAAGTAATAATATCATTTATTGATTAAATGGAAGCCCATCACTATTTGAATAACTCGAGGGCCAGTGTATCAATAGATATGGGGCAATTGGGGAGTCTCCAACCCCCAATAACGAATTCCCCGCTAGAAAATCAACAATCTATGCAAATGGCCAATACGCAAGACCAGCAAGACCAATTGACGGCGTTTGATCAGGCCCAAATTGAGGAGTTTCAGAAATTGCCATCGTATCAGGCGATCGTTCAACCAAATTATCAAAATATCAAGCGTAAACTTGAGAAGAGGTATGGCGGCCATTCGATATCTTTATTACCAAAAAGATCAACAGAGTCTAAAGGTAAGTATGTTTTAAATGACTTCAAAATAATGCGAACATTGGGAACAGGATCTTTTGGACGTGTGCATTTAGTTCGATCAGTTCATAACAATAGATACTATGCAATTAAGGTTTTGAAAAAGGCACAAGTTATCAAAATGAAACAAGTGGAACACACCAATGATGAAAGAAGAATGCTTAAATTAGTTGAACACCCTTTTCTAATTAGAATGTGGGGTACATTTCAAGATTCCAAAAATTTGTTCATGATTATGGATTATATTGAAGGTGGTGAATTATTTTCATTGTTGAGAAAGTCTCAAAGATTCCCTGACCCTGTTGCAAAATTTTACTCAGCAGAAGTGATATTGGCATTAGAATACCTTCATTCACATAATATAATCTATCGTGATTTGAAACCAGAAAATATATTACTTGATAGAAACGGACATATTAAATTGACGGATTTTGGGTTTGCAAAGGAAGTCGAAACAGTTACTTGGACATTATGTGGTACACCGGATTATATTGCTCCTGAAGTCATTACAACCAAACCTTATAACAAATCAGTTGATTGGTGGTCTTTGGGTATATTAATTTTCGAAATGCTGGCTGGTTATACCCCATTTTATGATCATACGCCAATGAAAACCTATGAAAAGATCCTGCTAGGAAACGTCCACTATCCTAGTCATTTTCATCCGGATGTAGTTGATTTATTGTCAAAATTAATAACAAGTGATTTGACAAGAAGATTGGGGAATTTACAAAATGGCCCTGAGGATATCAGGAACCATGTATGGTTCAGCGAAGTTGTTTGGGAAAAGTTATTATTAAAAGATATTGAAACTCCGTACGAGCCTCCAATTACTGCTGGTGTTGGTGATGCAAGTTTATTTGACCATTACCCTGAAGAGGATAGATTGGATTATGGAATTGTTTGTGAAGACCCTTTCTACCAATACTTTAAAGAGTTTTGATCATCGTTTAGTTTTATTGATTGTTTTTTAACTGTTTTGTAATCATTGAAAAAGGGCACACCCCACGAACCCCATATATCACCCTATCTTCTATAACATTGTTCATTATTATTATATATAATTATAAACTTATAATACAACCATTGCTATATGAAACCTTTAAATGGTAGGACTTTGCTAAGAAAGTCCAAATATTGGTCCGAAAAGCCCTTTGAAACAGTGAACAAAACAAAACAAGAACAGGGGTGTAAATATAATACTCAGCATTCCGAAAAAGCTAATATGAACCAGATATCACCAACATCAAGTGATTCAGTTAGTCAAAGCACAGGAAAAAGTTGCTGTTCAAAATTCAATGAATGTGAAATCATTGGGTCTCCACTTCATACAAGAGAAGATTTGATAGAAGCCGTTTTTAGTATAAAAGGCCGAATTGAGAAAATTCAGAATAAGCTAATCAAGAGTTCAATGACAATACAAATCAACCTGATTGAGGGATTGATTGAGAAATTTGGGAACACTAGTCATCGAAGATTTCACAGATATAAGTACAAAATCGACGATGATTGGAGAATCATTCTACAATGTTTTATTCTTATCATACAAGAAATTTCAACACTACAACAAGAGATTATCATGTCAGCCAAAAATAATCATCAAGAACAACAGGAATTAGTCAAATGTATGGAAACAATGAAACTCGAACAAGGACAAACATTGAAATGCGAAAAATCAGCCAGTATTCCGGCTATTTATAAAATGCCATTTCACAGAATTGCACAAAAGGAGCAGCTAGAACAGCAGACAACCATTGAAGATATGGATGACACTATAATACGATCAGGCAAAAAAGATCATAGATACAATTTATATTAATTTAAAAAAATGTATACATCAATATACGAATAAATAAATAATATATACAAGGGGGATGATGGGTGTATTTTCATGGAGAATCTAAACTATTCCAAGGTAACCTTAGCACCTAATTCTTCCAAAGTCTTCTTAATCTTTTCAGCATCTTCCTTGGCAACGTTTTCCTTTAAAACCTTAGGAGCAGATTCGACGAATTTCTTAGAGTCGACAAGTGATAAACCAAGCATGTTCTTAACTTCCTTGATGACCTTGGCCTTTGTCTTGGCGTCGAAAGATTCTAATTTGATATTGAAAATAGTTTTTTCTGCTGCTACAGGTTCTGCTTCAGCTTCTTCTGCGGCGGCAGCAGGGGCTGCGGCACCTGCGACTCCGCCAACTGGGAAAGCCATATCTGGAATATCCAACTGGGTCTTCAATGCTGAAATAAGTTGGGATGTTTCCTTAAGTGTTAGGACTGAAATAGAGTTGACGATTTCTTGAATTTTAGGTTCAACTTCTGCAACCGAGGAGTTTGCTCTTGTGAAACTTCTGCCCATCACTGATGAAGCGTATCTGGTCTTTGGGATAGCAGCAGCTCTTAAAATTAACTTTCTACCAAGCATTATTCTCGATTCTTGATCTTGTAATGGTGATGAAAAGGTGTATGTTGAGAAGGGTGAAAAAATCAATGAAAATTTCCCCCCCCTACACCGTTTCATTTGCCATGTCGTTTAGGTTCTGCGCCGAGTGCAACAACATGCTCTACCCCAAGGAGGACAAGGCCGAGAGGCGACTCCTGTATCAGTGCAGGAACTGTCCTTACGCCGAACTGGCCAACTCTCCGCGCGTGTACCGGCACGAGTTGATCACCAACATCGGCGCCACCGCTGGTGTGGTGGAAGAGATCGGTGACGACCCTACTCTTCCAAGGTCGGATAGGACATGTCCTTCTTGTCAGGGCGACCAGTGTGTCTTTTTCCAATCGCAGCAGCGTCGGAGAGACACGTCTATGGTGCTTTTCTATGTGTGTTTGCAGTGCAAAAATGTCTTTAGAAGCGATTAGTACCGGGTCGTCTATATAGTTCTAACCAATTATTTAATTATTTGTATGTATCGTTAATATAATATAGCAGAGGGATCAAAGGGGGCAACAAGAGGGCAACGGGGTCTACGACACGATCACACGTAGTATTTGTTTAGTTTGTCGTGGGGAACCACAGTTTTCATGGTTAAAATCATCTGCTCATATACGCGCTCTTTAATTTGTTCGTTGATTGATAGAGTAGTATTCATTGTAGTAAGGAGATTGATTACATCACCGTGGAGACTTTGTTTTGTAGGATGTAGAGGGGGAAGTTGGGTATTTGATGGGATCTGTTGAGACTGGTGTTGGTAGATGAGTTCATTATAGTGAGGCATTAGAGGAGGTAAAGAAGAAGCAGATGCAGATGCAGACGATGAGACGGACGTTGGACATGCGCTGGTATGAGACGACGGCACGATTTCTAATGTAGGACTCTCTGGTGTTATGGGATAATCGTGTCTATTTTGGTCTTTAGTTACCATCATTTTAATTCTCGCACCATGATGGTTATCACCATGGTTATGATTGGAATTAACAACAACCAAAGTCCATCTCTTGGCACGAATGGAATAGTTAGCACGAATTCTGAAAGGACAGTTGGACGCCTTCTTTGTTTTCCTTTTGAGAGTTGTTGTAGAACCACCATTGCACTTCTGTGCAGGGAGTGGAGGTGGCATTTGATGGTGTTTTTGATGTAATTGAGGCGGTTTGCATTTAAAAACGATTTTCGAATCGTCGGATCTTTCAATCACAACTTGAATTCCATGTGGTCTCAGCTCTCCCGTTAGCCATGGCTTAATGGCACCCTTCTCATAAAATAACGTCCCGTTCAGATGGTCAAGTGCCATTTTGTTGTTATAGGAAAGAGAAACTCAAACTGCCAGGGACAAATCAAAAATTAGTCCGAATTTTATTCTACGGCAACTCCGCAACGGACTCCGTGTAAAAAACAAAAAACTTCTTTTACCCATAGTTGTTCAAGGGTAAGAGCAGTCCAGTAACTATCAATATATTCGTAATGTCCAAGTCAATAGGAACACTTTGGTATAAAAAGCGGACGCGCTGGTCCCGGGATTGTTTTGGCATATTTTCAACCCCAGGGAATGTCCGATTATTGACGTGTCGTAAGATCCCTCTTAATTACACTACCAGTGTCAATACTACTTACATCAGTAAACTTATATAACTCTATACTATCAAATACATCAATATTGGACAAAGGGGACCCTTTTCAAACGTTGGTTCAAAGTCCGTGTAAATTTTAACGTCTTCCCTTTTTACTTGGTCTACCATTTTTAGCTCTCTTCTTCTCCTTCGTATCACGGTTTTTCCAAATGTCTCTACTGGACTTAATCTCACTCTTACCACCAGCAGTAAACCCTTTAACCTTCACTCCTCTTTCACTGGCCTTCTTGACCTTTTCAAATTGTTTATGGTAATCATCACGTCCTCTCATCGGCATCTTTGGGGCTTTGTCACCTCTGAATTCTTTACGACCTCCGCGTCTTTGTCCGTTCAAATGTGATTCAAATCTGGTACCTTCCTTCTCAACAGACCCCACCTTAATCTTACCAAGATTGTGCTTTTGTCTCCATTTATCGTAACTACCTGATTTGAAGGAAGCCGGGATCTTTTGTCCACTTTCAGAAATGATGTATTTACGATCATCTTGATTCTTCATATACTTACCCTTCTTCTTGTCCCATTGGACCTTGGCCTTGTGGACTTGAATCTTATCATCCTCTCCGTCAATATCAAAAGTAGCATTGTTGGCATCACTGATGAAATTTCCACCACCTTGTCCAATGTCAAGCTGTTTATCTTGTAACAAAGCTCTTGGTGCATAATGAGGTAAAAAGAAATTCTCATCCTTATAAGTCTTTCTCTTCTTCTTCTGTAGTAATTCATCACCATCTTCAAAAGTTTTCATCAATTCTTCGTTATTCACATCAAAACCGACTTCATTTTCGTCCTTTTTATCATTCAAAATCTCTTCATCTAACGTATGTGTTAAACCCAAGAGTCTTTCCTTTTCTAAAAGTGATCTTCTTTCTTTGACTCTTTCTTGCATTGGTGCAATTTGCTTACGTCTTTTGTTCATTAAATCGATCAACCCATCATCTCTCTTACCAAATTCGAAAACGGTTTCTTTGTTGTATCTATTTTGCAACTTTTGTAAGAATTCATTCTTCTCATCTTCAACATCCTTACCAAATAACAAATGTTGATCTTCCCATCCGATTTCAACCAATTCTTTGGATCTTTTCACAGATTCTGTGGTTGCTGCTTGTCTGGTTCTCATGTATAATTTTTCAGCCTTTTCACAAACACCCTTCAAAAGTTTAATATCATAAGTCATTTTCAAAATTGACTCAAATATTTCCTGTGAATCTTCAACTTCAATTCTTGGGATCGATCCTAACACTAATCTCTTAGAATATTGAATCTTTGGCTCGACGAATGTTTCACTATCATTATTTCTAGATTTAAGCAATTCAATCTTCTTCTTATGCATTTGTGTTAATAGAATTTTACGTCCAAGAAATAATTCCAAGTCTAATAAATAAGGTAATTCATTTTCAGTGATAATGGAGTATGCCCAACCTTTATTACCAGCTCTCGCAGTTCTACCAACTCTGTGAATAAAAACTTTTGAAGACGAAGGAATTGAAAAATTAATAACGTTGGCTAAAACTGGGATATCAATACCTCTGGCCGCAACATCTGTGACGACTAATAAAGAACAAATACCTGCTCTGAATAAAAGCAATTGTCTCCTTCTTGCATGCTGGTCCAATGAACCGTAAATATAAGCAACTGGATATCCAATTCTTTTTAAAATATTGGTAATATACTCAACATGATGACGGGTAGGAACAAAGACAATTGTGGAGAATTCACTTGGTAATTCATTTGCTTTTTTCTGTCTAATTTTCCTAATTGGTTTTCTTCTTTCTGAATCTTCCTCGTCTGAATCATGATGGTATTTCTCATCAATTTGTTCTAATTGGTCTTTAGTGGCTAACGGCATTTTGATAACATCTTGAATGATCGAGATCAGGTTGGCTTCTCTTTCATTTTTTTTACATGAAAAGAATGCCAATTCTAATTCGTCACTGACCTTACTTTCTGCATCTAATCTAACCAAAACTGGATTAAATAGACCTGCTTTAGCAAAATCAACTAATGTTCTTGGTAATGTAGCTGAGAATAATAATGACTGTCTCTTCTCTGGTAAAGAAGCTAATAATTCATTTAATTGTTCTGCAAACCCCATTTCGAATAATCTGTCAGCTTCATCATAAACAATATATTCAACGGTCTTCAAATCTAATTCCATTTCAACTTTCAAATGCATGAATCTACCAGGTGTTGCAATGATAATATCTGGGTTACTGACTAAAGCTCCGAATTGATCTTCCATGGAATCACCACCAATTAACAAAAGAGATCTTAATCCTGTTCCTTTACTAAATTCTTTTAATTGAATATGAGTTTGTAATGCCAATTCTCTTGATGGAGATAAAACAATCGCTCTAATCCCGATTTTAGCACTATGAGTTTTCAATTGTTCGATCAATGGTAATAAAAATGCTGCTGTTTTACCTGAACCTGTTCTAGCCATACCAACAACATCACGGCCTTGTAAAATAAGTGGTATAGTCTTTCTTTGAATAGGAGTTGGTTGTTTGTAACCCTTCTTATTGATATTAGACAAAATATATTTGTTGAAACCAAATGTAGCAAAATTACCCTTTGCTTTGATCTTACCTTGAGCTTGTGCCAATTGTTGTTCTTGGTTAATAAAATACATATCTTCATCATGCTCCTTCTGACCTTCACTGATTTCTAAGAGTGGGAAACTATCGTCTTTCTTTTGCTTTGGTTTAGTTAATTTCTTTTCTTTAGATTCATTTTCATCTTCTGATAATATTTCATCTTGTAAGTCTTCATTTTCTTCCCCACTTTCACTGAAATTGTCAGAATCGCTTTCATTGGCAACTAAATGTCCCAAGATGTCATTTTCTTCTTCGTCACTGGACATATTTTCAATTCTTTACCAAAGCAAAAAGTTTTTCACTATAAGTAATAAAAAAAAATTTCTTATACACACTATACTATAATATACTATAGAATTGAATTTTCATTAGAAAGAGGATTATCTTCTGTTGTAAGGATGGAAACCACTACCATTTCCACCACTGCCACCTCTTCTATCTCTATCTCTTCCACCGCGTCTTCTACGTCCACCACCGCCACCTTCACGTCTTCTCTCATTACCGAAACCAGTAGTTTCCTTTTCTCTGAACCTTTTTGGGCCTGAAGGAAGGTTTGGACCTGATTGTTGATATTGCTGCTGTTGACTGTGATGCTGTTGATTATGTTGTTGATTTTGATTCATAGAAGCAGAGGAAGATTGTGGAGAGTTACCATATTCTTGAGGATTTGGGACGTCGTCGTCTTCGTACTGAGTTTGATTCTGAAGCATTTGATTTTGTTGTTGCATTTGCTGTTGTTGTTGCTGAGGCATCATCATTGGATTCATCATCATATTCCCCATTTGATCAGGATTCATTTGCATTTGTTGCATTTGTTGCATCCACATTTGTTGCATTTGTTGCATTTGTTGCATGTATTGGGTCATATCTCCACCTGTAGCACCCATCATAGCACCCATTGAGCCAGCAGAACTTTCTTGTAACTTCTTTGTATTATGTTGTGCTCTTGGTTCGGCCTTTTTGACTTCCATTCTTTTTCCATGGAACATAACATACTTTTCCTTAGTACAACGTTCAACTGCCTCAGCTGAATCATATGTAACAAACCCATAACCCCTTGATTTACCAGTATCCTTATTAATCATCAATTGGGAGTCAATGATATTACCGAATTGTTGAAAATGTTCCCTGAAATCTTCTGTTGTAACGTCTGATGCCACACCCCCAACGAAAACTTTCCCAATCTTCTCTTGTTCATCCTTTGGGATTGCTCTTTTAGGATCAATTAACTTTCCATCTAATATATGCTTTTCACTGAGTACTTTATCCACAGCTTCGCCGGTTTCGAATGTTAAAAATGCAAATCCTCTAGATTTACCTGTTGCACCATCTCTCATCACATTGACTTCGAGAACATTACCGTAACTGTTGAAATATTCTTTGAGGCGGTTTTCATCTGTTTCCCAGTTCAATCCCCCGATAAACATTTTACCAACGTCTTTACCTTCTAAATTAGCACGAGCGCTGTCTTGAAATTTACCGTCTTCCGTGATGGGTTGTTGGCCGTTTTGTGCTTGTGCTTGTTCCATTTGTTGTTGTATCTGTTGCATTTGCTGCTGAAACATCTGTTGCATTTGTTCCATTGGGTTTAATGCAGCTGCTGTTGTTGCTGGTGGTGGTGGTGGTAGAGATGCTACTGGATTGGTCGTTTCGACCGTTGCGTCGGTCGAAGCTGAAGGCACTACAGGCATCTGAGCGTGTTGCTCGGTTTGCTGCGATGTATTAATAGATTGTGATAACTGTTCAAAGGCTTTTGTATAATCGGTGTTTGCTTGTTGTTCACCGCTTTCAATATCCTTATTTGCGTGTTGTTCCTCTGTTTTTTCCGCCGTTTTTTCGACAGGGGTCTCGTCTGCGTAAACGTCGTCAAAAAGAGCTTCGTCGTCGTCGAAATTCCCAGACATAACTATAAAATATACCTCAATAAAGTTATAAATGGATAAAGAGAAAAACGTCCATAATGGGAAAAGGCGAAAGAGGAAAATTTTCCTCTTACTATTCTTTTCTATTATTTGCACTTATTAAACACATGAAAAAATACCTGATTTTATTGGCCCAAAGCCATGCGAATTTCCGAAAGGCGGAGCTGGAAAGTTTAGCTGATTTGAACGGTATTAAAGTCTCATTTGAATCTCATACAGAAGATCACCCATTTATTATTGTTGAATTAGAAAATGACCAAGAAGCAAAAGACTTGATTTCAAGAACCATTCTATCCAAGGCGATCTATGAGCTATGGGGACAAGGAAGTAATTTTGGAGAATTGCATGAAGATATTAAACGCAATTACGAGCCTTTATTGGCCCCAGTAATTGATTCGTCATTCAAATTCGAAATTTCCTCATTCCAAGGTGGAAAAAGATCCAAGAAAGAACAAATCAAGGTTATCAATGAATTCCAGTATTTGGATTTTCAAGGGAAAATCAACTTGAATAATGCAGAACAAACTTACTGCATTTTCGAAAGGTATTCGTTAGGAGAAGATCTGTATCCTTTAACAATTCCAGACATGGTATATTTTGGGAGATTGGTAGGCATAAGTTTAAGATCTCAAGGAATCATTGAAAAATTCGATATAAAGAAAAGAGAATATTATGGTACAACATCGTTTGATCCTGAATTGTCATTGGTTACTTGTAATATTGGACAAGTAGCACCGTTAAAAGTCACATATGATCCTTTTGTTGGAACAGGTTCCTTTTTATTATGTGCTAGTGAATTTAAATCTTTGGCTTTAGGATCAGACATTGATTTCAGGACAATTAAAGGTAAGAATGAAAAATCACATATTGATAATCACAAAATGTACAAATCAAGTGAATATTTCCTCGATTCATTTTGCATGGATTTCACTAATGATTGTCTCAGAGACTCTTTCAAAATAGATTCCATTGTCTGTGATCCTCCTTACGGTGTTAGAGAAGGTCTCAAAGTTTGTGGGTATAATAATCCTGATAAATACATTGGTAGAGAAAAGGTGGTGATTGATGGTGAATTGGCATATTTAAGAAAGGATTATATTCAACCCAAAAAATCATATTCTTTGGATTTATTACTAGATGATTTGTTGGAATTCAGTGCTAAAAAATTACCTATCAATGGTAGACTTTCATTTTGGATGCCTGTTGCAAATGATGAGGATATACCAACTTTGATTCCTATGCATAAAAATTTGGAATTAATTTATGAGTTAGTTCAAGACTTCAATAAATGGTCAAGGAGGTTGTTAGTTTACGTTAAAAGAGGTGATGATTATAAAGGAGAAACATTATTATCCAACGATAGAGTTGGAAATAATAATTTTAGGGCTAGATATTTTGATTCGTTCAGTAAAGTTTCAAAGGATAAACCAGAATATTAATAAACTGTTATATACTTATTGATATTTTACTTTATATAAATTGAAGATACAATGATACAGACCCAAAGTGAGATACTTGTAGATTTTATAATTTATAAAAAATTAATTTATTCGTCATCTTCGTTTTCTAAAGTTTGAGCGGCAATACGATCCAAATCTCTTTGACCGTTTTCAGAGATCTTTCTACCACCGTTTTCAGATAATTCAAGAACACCAATCTTTTCTAATGATTGAACAACTCTTCTGTTAACTGAACCAGAAGCATCAGCGTGCTTACCTGGCTTTGGACCTCTGTTCTTGGCACCACCGTAAACCTTGTTTAACTTACCAATACCAACGTGCTTTCTCAAGTAGATGTGTCTAGCAACTGAAGCAGCTCTCTTGTAGAACCAACCTTCAGCATCTTGTGGTGGCAATTCATTACCAGCGGAGGTCTTGACTAATTCAACGTAGGATGGAACTTCCAACTTACCTTGTCTTTGTAAGAATTGAGCGTAAGCGTTGATGAACTCTTGTGCTGGGACGTCTCTAACGGTGAAACCTGCCATTTTCAATTGATATATGCTCTCTAAATGTGTGGAATAAAATATTGGAAATTCCCAAAAATTTTTCAGCGTGTGTATTGAATTGATGAAAATCGTGTGCGCGCGAAAATGGCAATCCACCCTAACACCGCACAACAAACAGGCAAAAACAGTCACGTTTATCGTCTTATGGATTATACATATATGGTATGAATAGCGATAAGATAGGTAAAAAGACGTACATGAACATCAACAGAATTATCAATCTATAAACAATAAAAAATTAGTAAACTTAATAAGCGAAAGGGGGTTGTAACAGTTTTTAATGTATTTATAATAACTACAAATTTAGACCTTGAAACCTCTGGAGTTTCTCTTACCTCTAGCTCTTTCGAACTTTCTACCCTTAGATTGGATTCTTGGAGCCTTGTTCTTGTGTGGACCCATACCGAAATGTCTGACGGCTTCTCTGTGGGATCTTGGACCTCTCAAGATCAAAGTGTTCTTACCGGTTGGAGCTCTCAAAGCTAATTCATCTAAAGTGATGGCTTCACCACCGTTCTTTAAGATGGTAGCCTTAGCACCCTTGGTGAATCTCAAAGCAGCAACGGTAGCCTTTGGGAATTCGTTTAATCTGACATCATCGGTAATGGTACCAACAACAACGACAATCTTGTTAGCAGAAACTTCTGGCTTCAAAGCTCTAGCAATTCTTGAGACTGAAACAGGAGGTCTGTTAATCTTAGAAAGGAACAATGACTTGAGGATAACCTTGTTGAAAGATGATTCGGTTCTACCTGTGGGACAAAGATGTGTGTTAGTAAAATAATCTTGCCTTTTTAAAAAATAGCAAGGGAAGGTAAGTTCCCCTGCTTATTTTTTTAAAAAACGATTCTGCTCTTAATATATCGCACCTGTTTAAACTAAACAGATACTTGCAGACTGGAGGCAAGAATGGCTTTTTAATAAAATTGAAATTCTTTACATACGAGTCAAGTATGAGTACAAAGTGACAAGAGACTTCAAGTAGACGTTGTCAGACTTTGGTGCAGTTCTGTTTGAGGACTTCTTGTGTGGCTTGACGTGGTGATCTCTACCCATTTTGTTTGATTTGTTCAATAATAAAAGGAGAAAGAATCTATGAAATTTTTCAATTAATTTTTTTTGCTTTGTGGTTTGCGTCCATTTAATTTTTGAGGGCTTGAACATACTTATAAATCACGTGAGTAAAAATGAGGGTTTCTGTCTTCTCACCTTGAAAAATAGAAAGGGCACAATTATCGATTTTCCACGACAGTGAAATTGTTTTGGGTATAAAATGGATAGACTAAAAACAGGAGAAACTAACGCAAGAGGGATTCCTAAAGCCAAGTTCATTGAAAACATTGATGAATATCTTAATAAGAAAACAGCTACTGAAGCAGATGTCAACAATTTCCTGACAGAATTGCAAGTTCGTTTAGATCAATACAAATACATGCAAGAAAGCAAAAGTTCATCACTTGCTAGTCTCAACCAGAAGATCCCAGATATTGAAAATACACTCGAAACATGCAGATTTTTGAAGTCGAAGACAGAATCAGATGAATCCGATGAACCAATTGAAGTCGATTACCAACTGAATGATACAATTTATGCATCAGCCTCAATAAATCCAGTGAAAAATGTTTCGCTGTGGTTGGGAGCTGGTGTGATGTTAGAATATCCACTCGATGAAGCAATTGATATGCTAAATGACCGTTTAGAAAAGACGTTGAATAATAAACAAATAACAATTGAAGATTTAGATTATCTCAGAGCGAACATAACAACAATGGAAGTTAATACTGCCAGAGTATTCAATTGGGATGTCCAAAGAAGAAAAGAATTAAAGTTAGAATCTTCTTCTGGTAATGAAATTAATGTATAATTATAATCCAGTATTCGTACTATTTCCAAATATTTGTTGTATAAATGTTCTTGGCGGTAAAGCAGGATCCTCTTCTTCAGCTGATGGTCTTTCGTTGAAGAATGTTGAATTATCTGAAGCCATCATCTCATATGGTATTGATAGATCCGTAATTGGTAATATATTGTTGAAATAGAAATATCCAATGATGTATCCCATCAATGAAACTAGGGGTGAACTTATTAATCCTTCATTGAACATCAGCATCAAACTTAATAAATAAATATCAAATTTGTCATTTAATATTAATGAAACTTCCCTTCCAAAAGGCTTCAAATTGAAAACATTCCTAAAATTCAATTCAATTTGATAATTAACTGGGGTGTTCATATGATAACAATAAATCAATCCAAAAATAATACCAAACGGTCCCGCAGGAAAAAAAATATTGTATCCATTGAAGATCTTGTACGCCACAACTGATACAATCGTTATTGCCACCATATTATATAAAAATAATAATATCAAATGTTTAACAAATCGATCTGATCCGTAAATCCTTTCCAAGTTCTTCAGTTTCAGTCCAAATAACACAATTGATAGCAAAACTTCCGATTGGTTCTGGAACTGCACTTGTAAAATCAATATTCTCCAAAATTGATGCCACTCGCTAACGAATGGATCATATGCAAATAGAAAATATGGTTTCAAATCAAATAACGATACCAACAGCGGTACTACCAATAATGCACTGATAACTCCTGACGTCACTGGCAGGTCTTTCAACCCTGTTGGAAGAAATATTGACATATTGTAATGATAAAATAGTGATAATAAGAAATAATGTTTTTTCATTTAATCTCACTTTACTATATTCTTCTCTTATCAGAAGATGGCACAAATTGGCACGCAAATTCAACGCAATAATCCTTCGGAAATTGATTTTCTGTTGGATGATATTTTACATCCGAAAAAAGACACAACAATGGAGTCGATTGTGTCATATTTGGTACATTACTATCCAATAATAAAGAATAAGAGAAATATCGAGTTATTGACTCTTTCGTTGCTTAGATGCCCGCTTTTGGAAGAAGCTAATTTCCGGGTAGTAGAGGCATTCAAGTTCATCATGGAAACAAAATTTCGGGTCAGTTTACCAACATTGGAATTTAACGAATTTTATTCTGGTATATATGATGGAATTAAACTTGCATTGGAATCGGATCCAAGATCATATGTTAAAGTTATACCAATTATAACGGGATGCTTATTATCAAAGGCGTCAAGAGATGAAATTAATTGTTTCCCTGTTCATGCATACTCGATTTCCACAATTGACTCATACTTCAAATCAGTGTTAAAATCATCATTATCAACTTACTTTCAAATATTCGAAAATTGCGATTTTCCATTACTTTGTCTTGCAAGTGTGAATGATCATTTTAGATCTTCAGATTACTACGATTTTATCAAGCTGAAATCGAATTTACCCGAGTGTCTAATCATATTCGTTTTCCAATCACCTACCGGGTTGAACAATGGTAAAGCATTATTGGAGGTTGATAATCAGTTTGGGCCAATTTTACGCCAATTGAACAGAATGGCATTTCTGTTCAATAAATTCATAGAAGTTTATCCAAAAAACTCAGTTTTACCATGTCTAATGAATTCTTGCTCCATTATATATAATTACAGCTCAAATTTGATTTCTCCTCAAATGAACTCAAAAATTATGAAATTAATAGATGAAAATAACTGGCAATTGGTGAAGTTCAATTATTTTTCAATTATTATCATATTCGATGGGGTTGTCTCTAAAATTCTGAATTCCAACAATAAACCAAATAATGAAACTTTCCAAATATTCAATTCAATTTTGTACACATTATTCAAGCTTTCTTTTATTCTAGAAAAAATAGGCTCGGGGGATTTTGAATCATATAACTTCGTTCTCGATTCCATTGTTGCTTGTTATATCAACTTTAATCAATCAGCATTGGTGAAAGAAATCATAGTCAATTTTTTTCAGTTAAAGACAAACAGATCTCAATTGGACTTTTCACTCAATTTTATCAACTCAGTTATGCAGCTGTTGGACAGAGATTTTGTTAAAGTAAAAATTGTCCCAGTCGTCAAACAAAGCTTGGCTTCTCCAAATTCATCCCCATTAAATCACGATATTATGGTAAAATATTTCACAATGAATCACCATCAAACTGTAGTTGATGATGATTTGGCTATGTACATTTCTTCCATTTTGAACCAATTTCCGAATCATTTAACATTCCTTGAGTGTTCAAATATAATATCAAAAATTTTTGAGAATTTAAACCCATTAGAAACTACTAATTTTTTTGATCTAATTAGAATGATTTCTATGAAAGCAGATTTCAGTCCTGTGAAGCTAAAATTTGTCAATATTAATGGAGAGAAAACTCAAATTGATAATAAATTTGCATCTAATAAATCATCGTTCATTGGACTTCTCATAAATCTGATTCATTTTTTGCCGTATGAATCTTTGAAATCAGAGCTGAGCTCAATAAAGGATTTAATAACGTCTCCATATTTGAATGATGTTGATTCTATTCAATTAATCAATCATTTGTGGGATGAGATTCTAATCTGCAATAAGTATTTTCCTAAAAAGGGTCAAATTTGTTTGAATTGGTGGTATGATAATATCAATGGACTGCCTAAACTATAATGAATTACATTTGTTATACAATTTTTATAGATTTTAAAAATCTTCTTGGATTTCCTCATTTGGAATCATTTCATCGAAAATATCCTCCAAGGAAGTGTTTGGGTGTAAGATATAAATCATTTTCTTATTCAGCTTCCTCTCATTGTCCTTTTTCCATTTAGCTAATTTTTCACGAATAGAATCTTTTTCTGCAAGTGGCATTGAAGGCTTAATAGTAAATTCACTAGGGATAACCAAATCAGTTGGATCTGGATTAATCTTCATTAAAACTCCATCATGAACTAATTTGCTCAATACCTTTTTGGCCAATTTTCGTTGATCCCAATATTGTTGCTCTGATTCAATCTCAGCTTCAATCAGATCCATATACCAATCAATTATTTCGTCTTGGGTATAACCGTTGAATCCAACTTCTTCATCGTCTAAATCATCTAAATCAACCTTTTTAGATCTTTCTTTGTCATTGATATGTCTAATGAATAAATTTCTTAAGTTCACAAAGACATCATAAGGAACAACCAACTTTGACTTTTCTTCCTTTTGAGTTTGAGATCTTTGAGCTTGATTTCTAGCAAATTCATCTTCCTCTTGAGTTTGAGGATTCCCTCCATCATCGCCTTCATCTCCATCATCGTCATTATCATGATTGTCATCATCGTCATCGCCTGCAAAATCTTCGTCATCATCGATGTCCATCTGAATATCATCTTTATCCACTCTGATGATTGACTGCCTCAACAAATCGTAAGCTTCAGCAACAAAAACTGGTGTTATAACCTTCTTTGTATTGGCCCTGGCAATGGCCTCAGATAATCTGATCATTGATTCCAACTGTCTAACCGTTATTCTATAACTTGATCTACCAATATTCTTCGAATCATCCAATCTTAACTCCTTATATCTTTCGATAAGATAGTCTCTAGCTTCACTTGTCATCTTGGGTTTCAAAATTCTTGCGTATTTAATATATCTTAATAATTGGTCTTGAGTATATGGTGATTGGATTGCCTGATCCTTGAATAAATGTAAATTCACAATGTGAGTTGCCAATTGGGTATCAATTCTCTCATTACATTCATCTAAAATAACAAAAAACAAATCAAATCTTGATAAAATTGGTCCCGTCATTGATAGATTACTCTTCAATCCAATTTTTTGATTGTATCTTCCACCAATTGGATTAGCTGCAGCCAAAATTGATGTTCTCGCATTCAATGTAGCGTGAATACCTGCTTTAGCAATAGAAATGGTTTGTTGTTCCATGGCTTCGTGAATTGCAACTTGATCACTTACATCCATCTTATCAAACTCATCTATACAACAAATCCCATTATCTGCAAGCATCAAAGCACCAGCTTCAATGGTAAATTCACCACTTTCTTCATCTCTGACAACACTTGCAGTTAACCCTGCTGCCGTTGAAGCTTTACCAGAAGTGTAAACAGCTCTTGGAGCAAAATTGTTGACCCATTTCAAAAATTGAGATTTTGCACATGAAGGATCACCAACAATACAAACATTAATGTCACCTCTTAAATTAATACCTTCAACCGTTTTTTTGTGAACACCACCTAATAATTGAAGTAAAACCCCTTTTTTAACAACTTCGTGACCAAAGACGGTTGGACATATTGATTCTACTAATTTCAAATAAATGTTTCTATCAGAGACCATGTCCTTCAATTCTTCAAATTCAGATGGGGTTAAATTCTCAAGAAATTCGTCATTGTCTTTATCAGCTCCATCACTTGACAATGATTTATCAACCATTGAAGAAGTATGACATCCAAGAAACGCAATTTTATAGGTCAGTTCTTTAGCGCCCAAAGATTTCATTGTGATACCTGATTGTAGCCCGTCTGCGCCACCAGATCTACGAATAGTTGCTGGTTTGACACCAGGCAACCCTAATTGACTGACATCGGGAATAACTATTTCGGTACCAGTGAATTTACATTTGTCTCCTGGTTTAGCTCTTTCAACTAATTTTCCTCTCAAAATAACATCAACTGTACGAGGCATTGAACCAGTTGGGATCTCATTTGAATTCTCTTGAATTCTAACCTTTTGCCAATCCAAAAATGTTGATTTAGGAACATTAAGTGACCAAAGAACTTGGTTTTGACATGTGGTATTAGTGCATGAAGTTGGTTCTGTATATTTAAAATACTGTTCAATGTTGGTGACAACCGTTTGACATAACTCACAGGTAAACGCTCCTTTGTATAATTCGGGTCTAACCTCACTGGTTCTAGTAACTGTACCAGAAATTGACATCAATGAACCGATACTTTCCGCTTTCATTTCTCTGATTCTGTGAACGGTACTGAGATTAAAAAAGGAAATTTGCAAGATCTTGTCACCAGGAAATTGAGACCCATCATTATTAGAAGATATTGTAGTAAAAACATCCTTGTTTCTTGAGATCACTTCATTCAATGAATTTTGTAAATACGGCAAAAATCTGTAATATTGTTGTGTGATGGCATCGGCCAAAATACCGTTTTCTCTTGTCAATAAATGTTGATAATCAACTTCTAAAATGGTGTTATTCTTATTCACCATCTCTGCTATCTTCATCATGTATAATTTACCATTGAAATTTTCATTATACAACTCATTATCTTGAGGTAAAGTGAAATCTTCAAGGAACGATGAGAACAATCCTTGAACTGTAAGGGATGTGGTGTCCTCCACTTTGGAAACTTCATTTAGTGCAACATTACGTCTAGCTGCTCTAGCGGTTTCAGGGATCCCCTGTTCATTATTAGACCTCTCTGTTGTTGTAGTTGCTGCTGTATTTTGCAAGATATTCGACGAAAGTTGTGAGTTAAATTGACTCATTCCTGCCTGTGAAGAAGTCTGATTCAGATCAAAATCACTCGTTTGATTAAACCCTTCATCATTAGGTACCAAAGGCGAAGACATGATTTCAAGATAATATGAGAATAACAGCTATAAAAATTGGAAATGGTGATAAAACACGAAAAATGCTTTTATAACACCAATTCTTAATTATTAATGCTAAAATGCTTCTTTACGCGTTGTTTTCATTGCCATTCATTTGTTGACGACTTAAACGTTTGAATGGGTTTTTAAATTTGCTAAAAAGCTTCTTTTTAGCCCTTGTAAAATTAATTAAAAGGTCCGGGATCTAATCTACAAGTTTGCTTTTGATTGCTATAACAACTGGCTCAAAAAATGACAATCCAGTCTAATTATGGGCTTTACAAGAATTGAAAGAGCTTTTTGTAGCAAATCCATCAACTTCTCGTTCTATAGAATTGTTTAGAATCAATTGTGATGCTTCAGTCATATCTTACATATAAGGAAAGCTCTCAGCCATATCAGAAACGGCAGTAGCAAGTTTCGAGCTTTCTATGAGCATAAGAGAAAGTTTTGGGTCCACTGCATAATCATTGAACACTCTGCGCCCATCAGCATCGACGTTTTTATGTGTATATTCAAAATAACCATGGCACAAAGAATGTTTCTCTAGAAGTTCGTCTTCATAATGAACATAGTCAAAAGTTGAAGGTCCAGAACCTTTTTGAGACTTCTTCACCTTTTTTCTTTGTTCAGATTCGTCTTCATCTTCAAACTCTTTGTCGATGGTTGATGCCAAGATTTGATTGACTCTGGATGGAATTAAATAGTAATCAAATTTGAAACTTTCTCCTGCAGCTGCTAATTCTTCAATAAACATGTTGTACATTGGAGGCATTGTTTCAACAGGCATGTTAACCAATCTTTCTGAAAAAATCATCCCAATTTTATTGTTAGAAGAACCTGATAATAAATTGGATAATTGGACTTGTAACTTCGGATTCGATTTGGATTTGGAGATAAAATAATCAGTGAGCAATTTGATTTGTGGGTCCTGTAAGTTATCGGACAAATTGACTATACTCAATATTGAAAAAGGATCTGATTGTAATCCTTCAGTTTTAATGGTTGTCCCAATATTTCCTAACTTTAAAACTAAATCTGCCATTTCAGAAAGTCCAAAAAGAACAGAATCATCTTGAAGCATCTGTCTCAAAAAGTTCTTTGTTGCATGGAAATCAACATCTGGGTTCAAATTGAAAAAATCAAAATCAACATTAACTACGTCCTCTCCCATTTCTTCATCGGATCCTTCCATTTTAAGTTCTTCATCTTCACTAGAAGAAACATCAATATCACTTTCACTGTCAACTTCTTCCTCTCTGTCTCTCTTTGCCATCTTTATTACTATTATATAGAAAAGAAATATGTAAGATTAAAACTTTTCAGCACAGCCTTGATTTTCTTTAACTCAATCGCAATCGCTTATAGATGACGGGTTTGAATGTGGGTTATAGCTCAAGTGAAGAGAGTGATGGAATTCATTCAAGTGGTGGTATAGAAGATACTGATCAAATTGCCTTTTCAGGACCCATGAAGGTAGTTTACCAAGATGCTAAAATGTTCGAACTACGAAAGAGATTGCATTCCACAGATGGAGATATCACTAAGCTTAAAGCTACAAGAGCAATGAAAAAGGCTAAAAAGGAGCAGATGGAAAATGATGGATCATATAATAAAGATAAGCGTGAAGTTTTAACACCCATTGAAATTGAAACAGATAATGACATTCGAAATGAAACAAAGCCAATTGAAACTAATGAACAAATCAATTCATCAAATATACATGTTCCCCAAGCTTGGTTGAATTTGAATGTTGCTCCTAAAGTGTATCAGAATAAATTTCCAATGCTGATACCTGGATTTAAAACATATTATACACCGAAAAAGCTAATCAAAGATCATTCTACAAATGATGGTAAGTTCTCAATTACTTCATTGAAATTTCATCCTAAGTTTGGGCATGTATACTTAACAGCCTCAAATTCTCCTCATGGAGTTATAAAATTATGGGATTCTATAACACCAGGTAAATTGATAAGAGACTATAATGGCCATAAATCACCAGTATTAATAGCAACTTTTAACGATGAAGGAGATCACATTGTAAGTTTGGGTAATGATGGCTGGGTGAAGGTTTGGGATGCTGAATATGGGAATGTTATCTTTGAATGCAAATTTTTAAAATCAACTACTGTGAAATTTATACCCAGTGCTAAGGAATTATTGATTGGATTTGAGAACGGACACATTGAGCAGATTGATTATACAAAAGAAGGTTCCGATATGATAATTCAAACTTATGATAATCATCATCAAGGGCCGATAACAGATATAGAATTCATCAAACCGTGGTACTTACCATCTAATGAAACTCATGACGGATTACCATCATTAAGGTTTATTTCAACTGGTTTAGATAAAATAATCAACGTTTGGATTTTGAGAATCAATATGCCTGAAAAACATATAACTTTGAAGAAATCAATTCATAGAATGTGTATCCATCCAAGTGGTAGTCACTTTATTTGCGAAGAGGTTGGAGGTGGATTAATAGCGTATACAACTGGGTCTGGTGAAAGTACTAGCAGTTCTGCTCTATCGAAAAAAATACATTCTTCATTAAAAACATTCACCAATATGGAAGGAGATCAGATATTATGTACTCCATTAAACCAAGGGCCCACATTTACGCCAGATGGGAAGACTTTAGTCATTGGTACAGCAAAGGGAGAAGTTTATTTCTGGGATTGGAAATCTTCGAGGGTCATAAGAGTGATTCAACTCGATAATAAAAATATTGGCTCCATTTCGTCTATATCTGTACATCCATTGGAAACAAGTTTAATAAATATTGGGGGAGAAAATGGGGTTGTTGGTATTTTAAATTAAAACCTAAATACTCTATATATATGTATACATATATTTGTATAAAATCAAGCGTAAAAGGAAACACTCTTGGATTTTCTTGCCTGGACTTCACCTATACCTTCGACAAAATCTTCGTGCTTGACAACAGATTGACCATTTCTCAATGCAATCATACCTGCTTCAACAGTGACAGCCTTTAATTGAGCACCATTGAATTCATCTGTAGATCTAGCCAATTCTTTCCAATTTACGCTATCGTCAACTGTCATTTTTCTAGCATGAATTTGTAGAATTTGGGCCCTGGATTCTTCTGAAGGCAATGGGAATTCGATCTTTCTATCCAATCTACCCGATCTCAAAAGTGCAGGGTCAAGTACATCAACTCTGTTTGTTGCTGCTAAAACTTTAACTCTGTCGTCTGAACCAAAACCATCCAATTGATTTAATAATTCCAACATTGTTCTTTGAACTTCTCTATCACCAGACTTGTCAGAATCAAATCTCTTTGTACCAATAGCATCCAATTCATCAATGAATATGATGGTTGGGGCCTTTTCCTTGGCGAGTTCAAATGCATCTCGCACTAACTTGGCACCATCACCAATGAACATTTGAACTAATTGAGGAGCAGCCAATTTCAAAAAGGTTGCATTTGATTGAGCTGCACATGCTCTAGCTAATAAAGTCTTCCCTGTACCAGGTGGACCATACATCAATGCACCTTTTGGAGGTTTTATACCTAAATTCTTGAATTTTTCTCCTTGTTGCATTGGTAGAACCACGGCTTCGACTAGTTCTTCCACTTGTTTATCCAAACCACCAATATCTGCGTATGACTCGGTTGGTTTTTCGTCCACTTCCATTGCTTTGACTCTAGAGTCGTATTCTGCAGGAAGGGTATCTAAAATCAAGTGGGAGTCTTTATTGACACCGATTAAATCTCCTGGCTTTAATTTTTCTGGTTCTACCAATCCGATCATTGGGAGAAACACCGTTTGTCTTGTAGAAGTTTTAATGACTGCAGACTTCCCTACCCTCGTTGAATCCAAATCAACATTTGCGCCTTCGTTAGTTGAATTTTCATCCACATCCAAATCCAATAGTTCTACGACATTCCCTACAAGATATGGCAATTGTTTATTATTCTTGATTTTCTCCTTGTTGTCCTTGATCTTTTCCATCATCACCGATTTGTCATGTTGGAGTCTTAAAAGTTCCGATTTGAAGATTTTAATTTCGTTGTCAAGCAATTTGGTTCTGTTCTTGATGTCAATGGTGGAAGAGTTGAGAATCTCCTCATCAATCGCAATATCCTGCTCCAGATCCTCCAACGTGGCCATTCTCTATGATAATATTCTAAGGAAAAGAGGTTCAATTTCTATAAGTTATTATTATACAGTTACAATTTTTCGCCACCTGAATAGGATATGGAATTGATTCATTAATTATCCACCTATAAATTCTATTAATATACATAATACGATTACTATTCGTGCACCGTTGCGTTCGTCTACTTTTTAGCATTCATTTGCAATTGCTCTCTTAATTTTTGGGTGAATTCGTCCTTGTTATCGTCGTGGTCTTCCCATGATTCTTCCCAAAGTCTTGATTCTCCCGCGTCTGATGTCGCAGAGTCGCCATTTGTCCACGTGTCTTGAGGGAAGTCTTCAAATTCGTCATCTTCCTCTAATCGCTTGACAAATTGCTCTTGTGAAGCCTTTAAATCTGCCATTTTTTATTTCTACCACTCAAAAGAATAACGCTTATAACAGTACTAATAAAAAATTATTCTATATAATAGTAAATAAAAATATATGATTAGCCAATGGTCAAAATCGAGGCACAATTTTTGGGAAAATGTGGGACATTGAATGGAGTCGTTATTGAGAATACGCCACTTGCTATTACTGAGGGATTGTTCAAGTTGATCCCTTTTCTTATACTAGCAAATCGGGTTTTGAACTCAATTGTATGGACATCATGTTCCAACACCCGCAATTTGAGTATAATTATTTTGTTTTCCATTGTGATACTTTACTGGGGGGACTGCACGTTATTTATGGTCCCTACTTTAGTGGCGATTCTGGTTTGTGGGGTTATTTGGATTTTGAATAAATCCGTCATGCCACTGAAATTAACAATACCCAACTCCAACGAAGGGAATTTGACAATGACACAAACCGTTCGTATGCTTGTGAATTTTAATTGCATCTGCGACTTCTTGTTTCCACTGGAGCGCAAAACGACGTTTGAGCTGAAACCTGTTTTAATAGCCTCAATTATGCTTACCCCATTGCACGCTTATATTGTGACCGAAATTTGCTCAGTCAAAGTATATATGTTGGTGATATATTTAGGAATGTGTCTATGGTACAGTTCGATGTTTGTGGTAAGTCGGACCATTCTTTGGAGATGGAAGGTTTTCAGAAGGGTTGTTCACTATCCAAGTGATGCAACTAAAAATCTCGGTGTTTGCTTCAAGAATATACGAGAGAATATCACTAATAGTAGAAAACAGCTAAACATTAAACCTAATCAGTAGGGTATCAAATCAAGTAATGTTGATTCCACAACACAACATCATTGGTCCAGTTATCTATCATCGAAAGTAACAGATATATCTGCGGGATTGGTTGGTTCAATCCTTTGGGAATTACCCGCATTCGATTTACTTCCTCAGATTCAAGATTTTAATGGCCATGCGAGACCTGGATTGACCAATCTTTGCTCCAGAAACTTGCGGTGACAACTGCAAATGGCTACATGTAACGTGCAATCATTCCCAATCTTGGTCTATGAAATTCCGTTTGAAGAGAACCTCTTCTCAAACATGCTCGATAAGTCCAAAAGGTGGCGTATCATCTCAAGAAATGGAACTATATCTCAGTTGTGACCGATTTTGCTGAGCATCTCGGGTGCTTCCCGAATAGGAAACTGGAATGCCAAAATTTTCGCTTGCGCCTACCAACTATTGGAGATGCAAAAGGAAGGCGTTAGCGCTTTGATGAATACTGCCATTAGTGGAGTGGAATTGGATTCATTAGCAGCGCAAAGCATCAGCCAATAGATTAGAAGTTTTATGGACCGCTTATCTGTTGGAAAAAACGAAATATTGCAGATATCAGTTCCCTGATAGCCCAACGGGACGCTTATCTCCACGGTGTAAAAAAAAATGTCTGGCTTATCATATCAAAATCAGATTGTTGAAAGAACAAATTATATAAATATACCATGGACCCCATGACGAAGGAACAGAATTAAAGAATGATTCTATATCTATACATTCTAATAATGAATAGAGTGGGAAATTTATTTAAATCATCACCGTCAGGTGACAGTTCAGTTGCTATGAATTCATTTGAACAACATGAATCGGGTGAGAAGAAAAACTATACAATTGAAATCGATGAATGCGATGATGAATCAATGCCTGTCGAATTCGAAAAAGGTACTGATGTTCATAAAGGTCTTAAAGCAAGACATATCCAAATTATTTCATTAGCTGGTGCCATTGGTACTGGTCTTTTCATTGGTTCAGGTGCGGCTTTAGCGCAATGTGGTCCTGCGGGTTTGTTAACTGGTTATTTGGTTCTTTCTGTCACTGTGTGGTTTGTCATGAATGAATTAGCTGAAATGGTCACTTTCATTCCAACTGTTGGTCAAACTACTGCCTTTGCTTTATGTGCTAGATACACCGGTAATCAATCTTTGGCGTTTGCTGCAGGTATCAATCTTTACTACGCCCAAGCTTTAATTGTGCCTGCTGAAATTACCGCCTCTGCTTTTGTTATTCAATATTGGACCGATATTAACCCTGGTGCTTGGATTGCTATCTTTTGGGCAACAATGTGTGTCTTGAATTTTTCCGCTGTGAAATACTTCGGTGAAGTGGAGTTCTGGATTGGTTCTATCAAGATTATCACCTTAATTGGTTTAATCATTGTTGCAATTGTTATTTTCTTCGGTGGTGCTCCAGCTTCCCATGGTGTTTTAGGTTTCCATTACTGGAACAATCCTGGTGCTTTTGTTGAACATTTGGCACCTGGTAACACTGGTAAATTCCTTGCTTGTTGGACTTCAATTATTAAATCCGCTTTTGCTTTCGTTCTTACTCCTGAATTAGTTACAGCATGTGGTAGTGAAGCTGAACATCCTAGAATTAACTTGCCAAAGGCTACTGACAGATTTGTTTACAGAATGATTTTCTTCTACGTTGTTGGTTCTTTGTGTATTGGTATCATGGTTGCTTACAACGACCCAAGATTAATGACTGCTATTGCAAATGGATCTTCTGGTGCAGCTGCTTCTCCATTTGTCATTGGTATTCAAAACGCTGGTATTAAAGTTTTAAACCATATTGTTAACGCAGCCATTTTGACATCCGCTTACTCTTGTGGTAATGCTCAATTTTACTCAGCCACTAGAACTCTTCATTCAATGGCTATTCGTGGACAAGTTCCACAGGTGTTTGCCAGAACCAATAGATTTGGTGTGCCATGGGCTGCTGCTATTTTGACTAATGCTATTAACTTGTTGGCTTTCTTGAACGTTTCCAACTCTTCAACTGTTGTTTTCACCTGGTTAACCAACATTTCAACTGTTTCAGGTTTCATTTCTTGGGTCATTGTCGGGATTACTTATATTAGATTCAGAAAGGCCATTGATTACCACAATTTGAACGATAGAGTTATCTACAGAAAGAAATTCGGTGTTCCAGCTGCATACTTCTCTGTCTTTTTCTACACATTAGTTTCAATTACAAATGGTTATGCTGTTTTCTTTGATTTCAATGCTTCAGATTTTATTGCTGCTTACATTACTTTACCAATTCTTTTTGTTCTTTACATTGGACATGCCATCTACACTAAGAACTACAGGTTTTTTGCTCCTCCTGAAGAAATCGACTGTACTACTGGTTTAGCTCAAGTTGAAAAGGAACAAGCCGAATATGTTGCACCAGTGCCAAAGAATTTTGTTGAAAAATTATGGTTCTGGTTGATGTAAACAGGCCGCTCCTGGGGAGCTTTATATATTCAGATTTAATGTATATATGTTATTGCTTTTAAACCGATCAAATGCTTTTTAATTAAATCTAGACGTATGAACATCAAATTCATAATTTCTCATAACTCCAAGCAGAGACTATGTTAATTCTGAAAATCGTAACTTCAGGGTTGGAGTTTTAGCAAGATGCTTTAGTTTTGCTTGAGCTTTCATGTTTATCGGTTAAAAAAACATTTCAACTACTTTTACCATTAGATGCATAGATAATGGAAAAGCGTTATTCTCTTAAATTGAAATTTTATAAATATTTATAAAAGCTATGTTTAAAAACCGAGAGTGCTTTTTTCACAAATATTCAATGTAATTCATATAAAAATCAAAGCTGTTTTGAGCTAAACTACAAAAATGTTATAATTTAGAAAAAAGAGAATAGCATAAACTTAAAGTTTTTTTTGATGAGCTTTTTTTATAAATAGCCCAGTGGTCAGCGAGTGTATTCGGTTTTTAAAGTTTCAGGTTCGAACATTGTTGAATTTTAATAAATGTAATTTTTTTTGTTAAATGTTTAGTTTGAATTAAAACCGCCTATATTTGACCGTCTTCTGTGACAAGATTTAGAATTGATCTTTCATCTATTTCAAGTTAAAAAATCCCCACAGCTTGTCTCCTCCCTCAATCTTCATATATTATATTTTTATCTTCAAATTTCGCCAATCTTTTTGGATTACTTAGATTCAAGCCCTATTATTATTCAAAAATGAATTTTATTAAGGATTATTTTGTCTCTATGGAGCAAAACAACTGTGATTATTGCATAGTAAATACATAAAAGTACAAATCGGGCAATTGGCTTACATAATAATTTATAGCGAAATTTGGGAAAAAAAAATCTTTTCGTCTTCTCCTTTAAAGTAAGGAAATCAATAATTGATCCATGAAGGAGAACGTCGTTGACGTAGCACCAAAGTGCATCACTTCGTTGGCTTTTGGAGCACTTTCCGATGCAGAAATTGTTGCACAGTCAGAAGTGGAAGTTAACACTAGAAACCTTTACGATCTTGAAAATGGAAGGAAACCAGTTTCCAATGGTGCCCTTGATCCAAAGATGGGTGTTTCTGGTAACTCCATAGCATGTACAACATGTAATGGAAATCTTGCTTCTTGTAATGGGCATTTTGGTCACATCAAATTGGCTTTACCTGTTTTCCATATCGGATACTTCAAACAAACAATGCAAGTTCTTCAAACGATCTGCAAATCATGTTCATCAGTTTTGCTAGATGATAATTTGAAGAACAAATATCTTAATGATCTGAAGAAACCAGGGATTGATAATTTGAAAAGAATGAGAATCCTAAGAAAAGTTTTGGACCAGGCTAAAAAGCAAAGGCGTTGTCTAAAATGTGGAGCTATCAATGGTGTTGTTAAAAAAGCAGCAGCTGGTGGAGGTCCTGCAGCTCTAAAAATTATTCATGATACTTTCAGATGGGTTGGGAAGAAAAACACATTAGAAAAGGATCAATGGGATGAAGACTTTGACAGGCTCTTCGACGATAGCCCTGATTTAGAGAAATTCTTTAAAAGATGTCACGATGACTTGAATCCACTGAGAACTTTAAATTTATTCAAACAGGTCGAACCATCAGATTGTGAGTTGTTAGGTATGGACCCATCAAAGGGTGGTAGACCTGAAATGTATATTTGGAGATATTTACCGGCACCTCCTGTTTGTATCAGACCATCAGTCATGATGGCGGATGCTTCCAACGAAGATGATTTAACTGTTAAGTTAACTGAAATTGTTTGGACTTCTTCAATGATCCGAGCAGGTATTCAAAAAGGAATCTCAATTAACTCGTTAATGGAACAATGGGATTATCTACAACTTGCAGTTGGGGTTTATATAAACTCAGATATTGCAACTCCTTCAATGTTACAAAATGGAGGCACCAAGGCCGCTAAACCAATTAGAGGGTTCTGTCAACGTTTGAAGGGTAAGCAAGGTAGATTCAGAGGTAACCTTTCTGGTAAGAGAGTTGATTTCTCTGGTAGAACAGTTATATCACCTGATCCTAATTTAAGAATTGATGAAGTTGCTGTTCCAGAGTTGGTGGCAAAGGTTTTGACTTACCCAGAAATGGTTACAAGGTACAATAAGAAAAAGTTGCAAAAATTAGTGATCAATGGTCCTGATCAACACCCTGGTGCAAATTATGTCCAAAAGAAGGATGAAGAATTAAAAAGAAACCTGAGATATGGTGACCGTCACAAATTATCAAAGAATTTGAATGTAGGTGATGTCGTTGAAAGACATATTGAAGATGGTGATGTTGTTCTATTCAATAGACAACCTTCACTTCATAGACTTTCAATTTTATCTCACTTTGCTAAAATCAGACCTTGGAGAACATTCAGATTAAATGAATGTGTTTGTACTCCATATAATGCAGATTTTGATGGGGATGAAATGAATTTACACGTTCCTCAAACAGAAGAAGCAAGAGCAGAAGCAATGAATTTGATGGGTGTTAAAAATAACTTATTGACGCCCAAATCAGGTGAACCAATTATTGCTGCAACCCAAGATTTTATCACGGGTTCATACTTGATCTCTAAAAAAGATGCCTTTTTTGATAGGGGTACTTTAACTCAAATTTTATCATCAATGTGTGATGCTACAATTTCTTTTGATTTACCACCACCAGCAATTCTAAAGCCAGTTTGCTTATGGACTGGTAAGCAAATTTTCTCACTCCTGATCAAGCCTAACAAGGATTCTAAAGTTATTATTAACTTGGATGCAAAGTGTAAAACTTTCCACCCACCTCCAAAAGGTCAACCAAATGAGATGTCACCGAATGATGGTTTTGTTTTGATCAGAAATTCTCAAATTTTATGTGGTGTCATGGATAAGTCTTTATTGGGAGATGGTAAAAAGCATTCTGTTTTCTATACGATTCTTAGAGATTACGGTCCTGTTGAAGCTGCAAACGCCATGAATAGAATGGCGAAGATGTGTGCACGTTTCATGGGTAATAGAGGGTTTTCTATTGGTATCTCTGATGTCACACCGAAGGAAGATTTGAAAAAGAAGAAGGAAGAATTAGTTGAAATCGCTTATGCCAAATGTGATGAGTTAATTGAATTATATAAGTTGGGTAAATTGGAAACTCAACCAGGTTGTAATGAAGAACAAACATTGGAGGCTAAAATTGGTGGTTTGTTATCCAAGGTTAGAGAAGAAGTTGGTGAAGTTTGTATTAACGAACTTGAAAGTTCAAATGCTCCATTGATTATGGCAACTTGTGGTTCTAAGGGTTCGACATTGAATGTTTCTCAAATGGTGGCTGTCGTCGGTCAACAGATTATTTCAGGTAATAGAGTTCCTGATGGTTTCCAAGATAGATCATTGCCACATTTCTTGAAAAACTCCAAAACTCCACAATCTAAAGGTTTTGTTCGTAACTCTTTCTTCTCTGGGTTAAGTCCACCAGAATTTTTGTTTCATGCTATTTCTGGTAGAGAAGGTTTAGTTGATACAGCTGTTAAGACAGCTGAAACTGGTTACATGTCGCGTAGATTAATGAAATCATTAGAAGATTTCAGTCAAAGTTATGATGATACTGTTCGTAACTCAAGTAATGGTGTTGTTCAATTTACTTACGGTGGTGACGGTTTAGATCCTCTGGATATGGAAGGTGATGGTGTTCCAGTTAATTTTGCCAGAACATGGAATCATTCATTCTTCATCACTTTGAACCACGAAGATTCTGCTTTAGCACCATATGAAGTTAGAAAGGTGATCAATTCAATTCTACAACCACTGAAAGATAAGTTGGTAAGAGTCGATAATCTTGGAAATCCTGTCGCACCTGAAGATGATGATAAAATCGAATACGTTGACGTTTTTGATGCCGAAAGAGCATTTTACGAATCCATCAAAAAATTTGCAGAGACAAAATTGTCAGAACTTGTCAAGTATAGAGTAGAAAAGGGATTACCAGCTTTGAACGACGAACAAGATGATCAAATGACTGACGTTGTTGATATCATCAAAGAGAATGCCGTCAATCAATTATTGAAAATATCTAATGCTATGATTAGGAAGTTCCTTGAATTATGTTGTACGAAATACAGAAAGGCCAGGGTTGAGCCAGGTACTGCAGTTGGTGCAATTGGTGCTCATTCTATTGGTGAACCAGGTACTCAAATGACTTTGAAAACTTTCCATTTTGCTGGTGTTGCGTCTATGAATGTTACGTTAGGTGTTCCTCGTATTAAGGAAATTATTAACGCTTCCAAGGTCATTTCTACGCCTATCATTAATGCTGTTTTAGTTAATGATGACGATGAAAGAGCTGCAAGAGTTGTTAAGGGTAGGGTTGAAAAAACTTTATTGGAAGATATCTCTTTGTACATTGAGGATGTTTACAGAGAAAACCAAGCATTTTTACAAGTTGAAATTGATATGGATACTATTGCTAAGTTACAACTTGAATTAACGCTGGATCAGATTATGACAGCTATTTGTTCATCAAAATTAAAGATCACAAGAGGAGATGTTGCAGTCGTTGGTAAGAATAAGATTCAAGTTACAGTCAATGATTTAATCGGTGATTTCAAACCAAATGCCAGAGCTACTGGCTCAAAGGAGCTAGTAGCTTTGATCTCTAAGGATCCTCAAGAAAGGGAGAGATTAGAAAAATCATCTTTGTTCTTCAAGATGCAACAAATGAAGAGATTGTTAACTAAAGTTGTCGTAAAAGGTCTGCCAAATATTTCACGTGCAGTTATTAACGTCAGAGATGATAATAAAAAGGAATTGTTGGTCGAAGGTTATGGTCTCAAAGATGTTTTGGCAACTGATGGTATCATTGCTTCAAAGACCAGAACTAATCATGTGTTGGAAATCTTTTCAGTTTTAGGTATTGAAGCTGCAAGAGCAAGTATCATTAATGAAATTGATTATACTATGGGCTCGCATGGTATGGCGGTTGATCATAGACACATTCAATTGCTAGGTGATGTCATGACATTCAAGGGTGAAGTTTTAGGTATTACTAGATTTGGTTTAGCTAAGATGAGAGATTCAGTTCTTCAGCTAGCTTCATTTGAAAAGACAACGGATCATTTGTTTGATGCTGCATTCTACATGAAAACAGATAAGGTTGAAGGTGTCTCAGAAAGAATTATTCTGGGTCAAACTATGGGTATTGGTACCGGGGCCTTCAAGTTAGCAGCTGTCGATGAAAGTAAGAGTCATAAGAAGAACAAGGTGGGAGTGAAGGAAACATGGTTTGACAATCTCTGTAAAGGTGTCATCCCTAAATCTATCAGTCTTAACAACTGATTAAAATGTAAAAGTTACTGTTTTATAGAGAAAAATTATTAAGAAATATTTTGGAAAAAGATATATAATGATTCATCGAGATGTAGATTTCGAAAAGGAGTTCAAATGCCTTTGATAATGTTTTGGTTCAATGTTTGGATTTTCGGCTGTTTTTGACTGTGTATCATAAATTACAACTTGATGAAAACAAATTACTACTTTCATAATACGTTAGCTGATCATAAAATTCATTCAATAAAGGTAAAAAAACTGTGCACTATAATAAAAAAGAAAGACTATAAGGAAAAGGATATATAAATGAATTTGAATAGAAAATGCAGTGAAATGGTAGTTATAATTTAGGAGTGGAAAAGTGGCGATGGTAATGATAATAAGGCACCGTTTTCAACAACCTGAATAGCCTGCACCAAAATCCACTCATCATCATCATCTTCACTGTGGATCCAGAAACCCTTAGAACCATCATTTTTAAGAAAAACAATTCTGTTATTAACAGTACGTAATTCCACCATCTTATTGTTAGAAGAGTTAAAAATGATGTCATCTGTTTCAACAATATGAGATTCCACAAAATAACGGATGTTAGATGCAATTACTTGATCTTTTTCTGATTCACTCTCAACAGAATCCAGCGACTTTGGAAATTCCCAAGGTTTTTTAGACAATTTCACCAATCCACTGTTCATTGGAGCAAGAATCAACAATTGCTTTACAGACTTGCTGTTTGAATCTTGAATCTTGTAATCTTGATCATTAATCAATTCACATTTGGTGTAAAGATCTAATTGTTGCCTTAAATAATTGGAGAATATAGTGAAATCGTCATTAATGGTCAGAGCAGAAGCAAGGTCTCCTTTAGATGGGCCGACAATAGCTGCTGAAGATTCTCCTGATAATGATTCTGATTGAATAATGGTCTTGGCCTTTGATTGAATTGAACCAATCAATTCTGATAATGGAGATAAATCCCAAATAAACTTGGCCACCTTTTCAGACCATGGTTTTAAAGTGATGGAGTAGTTTTCATCGTCATTTTTGGTTTTCTCATCGACTTGGAAGATTTCTCCATCTAGAATAATGTTCATATCATCTAAATGTTCAATTTCTGTTTTGGACAATTTTGCGTCATGTAAACGGATTTTCATACCACAACCTGCATCTCTCTTGAAGAGAGTTTCGTCAATAGATATATCCAAATTGACAACGTTCTTTGCGTCTCTTTTCTTCTTTTCATCTAACGTTGGGATCAGATTCAAATTGATAACGTTTTTTCCTTCTCTCTTCACAAGAGACGCCTCCTCAATCTCCAAATTGATATCCACTACATTCTTTGCATCCCTTTTCTTGAAATTGAACTCTCCGTCTTCAATAGACGTGATTTGAAACACGTTTTTGCCCTCTCTTTTCTCTAATAAATTAAATACATTCTTGCTCTCCCTTTTGTACAAGTCCATTTCCAAATCAAGCTCTTTGAGTCTTAATTCGTCAAACACTGGTGCCCCCACTACATTCTTCCCCAGTACGCTCACGCACAACCCCAAAACTGCGACTAATTTGGCCTTCATTTTATCTCAATTTATTTTATGAGAGGAGAAAGTTGTTGTAATCGACTTAAATTTGCCCTCCTTCTTCTTTATCACTATAAATGGCCTCCGACAGCCAATTCAGCTTCATCCACCGGTTGAACGAACAGAACGCCCACCTACACAGCTGGGAGACCCTCCCGCTTCCGTGGGACGACGTTGAGATGCAGGAGGAGCTTTACACAGGAGAGGAATCGAGCACCAACACAACTCAATGGATGGATTTGGCGATGGAGAAGTTTTTGATTACAAAGGAGGAAAATAATGAGAGTTCCCAGGCCGAGGAGGACAAGACCATTCTAAAGAGGCCAAGGATGTCAATGGGGGGAAGTAATATGCCACGCTGAGCGTTTTGCCACTGGAACTAGACACTTTTTCTTCTTGACGAAGTAGAGGATGTTAAGAAGTTCAGGCAAGGCCGTGTTGGGGAGAAGATTCGTCAGATGGCAGCACACACAGAAGGAAAGCGGAGGATCAGCATATTCGTATGCATCACAAAGACAGGCAAGTACACCAAAGGAGGATCTAGAAGTTTATAAAAAATCACAAAGACTCAAGGGTGTTTTGCTAGGAACGTTCGCGTTGATAACACTCGTTGGAGGGTTTCAATTATACACAAATAGAAACTGGGTGAAATCTAAAATATATGGGGATAATTTTGATAACGAAACTTTTGATGAAATGTATGATGGGTTGAAGAGAAAGAAAAAAGAAAGATATGAACAAGTCCTTGCACATGCACAAGACGTCACCAATCCAAATGGTCCAGAAATTCCAGGTGTTTATATTTGCGGTAATAATAAATACGGGCTTGTTTCAGAATCCGATTCACAGTTTGATGTTGTCCCATTATTTAAAAGATTGGATGTTTTCGATAATTTCATTGTCAAAGACATGTCGATTTCAGAGAAATCCGGGGCATTAATCAATGAAAAGGGAGATTTGTATCAGTGGGGAAAAGCATTTGGAGGAGATTCCCAAAAACCTACCTTGAAAGGCTTCAAACTTCAAAAGGTGCAAATTTCAAATGGGGCTGTTTACGCCTTGGACTCCAATGGTGAAGTTTATTGTCTTCCTGAATCTTCTAAAATTCAGAAGAAGAATTTGAATGAAGTTAACACTTGGCTCGGTAAAAGCAAAGTCCCATATTTCAAGCTTGACACAAAATCCCAAATCAAAGATATTTCTTCAGGTTTACAACATTTGATGTTATTAGATAACCAAGGTCAAGTTTTCACATGTGCCACCGGGTTACCAAACACAGTCATAAATCAATCATATGGCCAGTTCGGGCTGCCAGAATTTTCTCAATTCGATGAACCGCCAAAGCCAAATGAAGTCCATGATGTAGTTTTATTGAACAAATTTAAGAATAGTTCGGGATCAGTTGAAAACAGAAATGTACTCTCAATTGGCGCAGGGAATTACTCATGTTTAGTACGTGATGATTTAGGAGGTATTTGGGCTTGGGGTTGGAATAAGTACGGCACAATCGGGAAACCATTGAATTTCGACACTGAGTTTATTTCCTACCCTGTTAGAGTTGATGGATTGAGCAGCCATTTTAAGAAAACAGAGTTAGCTAAATGCGTAGACCTTGTTGTCGGAGGTGATACTGTATTTGCAACAGTTGCGGTTAGCGACCTTTACAAGTTATTCGAAGAAAGAATGAAACATAATAATAAGTTAGGCAATGAAAGCTCGCTTGAAGAACAATCTTCCAACGAAAATGTTCGTTACTTTGCATGGGGCCATGGTTTGAAGGGTAGTTTAGGTATTTCACCTCACATGTTTGTTCATTTGACTTCCGAACCAAAGGAAATGAAATCTCTGTTGAAGTTTCAAGAGTTTAGTGAGGTTACAGGTAAGATGGAACCAATTAGAGTAAAAAATTGGGCTATTGGACATCGTCATGGTGCAGTTGAGTTGGCTAATGGAGATGTAATGACATGGGGAGATGGTACATCCGGTCAATTAGCTGACGGTAAACGTAGCCGTAGAGGAGCACCGGGATACATTCCAAACCTATTGGAGCCAGGATCAAAGCATGAAGATTCCAAATGGAACAATAGAATGCAGCTTTTGACTACTAAGGATTTCAAACAAGAACTTGTTGCTGGATGGGACACCACTGCAATTGTCTACAAACGACTATAACATGTACATACATAAAAAAATAAAATAAAATAAAATAAAATAAAATAAAATTCATACTCTCATTCGGAATCACATTTTTTTTTCTTCATAAAATTGAGTAGATGACAGTCAAACAACTGCGAATGGTAGTTATGGGTGCCCCAGGGTCTGGGAAGGGTACAGTCACCGGTAGGCTTCTTTCAAAATTTCCTCAAATTCACCCTTTGTCTACGGGGGATGTTTTAAGAAGAGAGATTGCACAGGGATCAGAATTGGGGATCAAAGCACAATCATTCATCAAAGAAGGTAAACTTATTGACGATTCTACTATGGCTGATTTAGTAAAGAGAGAACTTGTACAGAACAACTGGCTTGGATCCAGTTTTCTCTTGGATGGATTCCCGAGAACCATTGGCCAAGCAAAGGCTCTTTCGTTTGTTCTTCATAACCATCCTGTCAATTGTGTTGTTGAATTGGATGTTCCTAGGGAAGTCATCATGGATAGAATATGTAACCGTTGGATTCATCCTGCTTCTGGAAGAGTTTACAATTTGAAATATAACCCACCAATTACTCCTTTCAAAGATGATATTACAGGAGATGATTTGGTTCAAAGATCTGATGATACTCCTGAAACTGTTAATGTTAGACTCGATCATTACTATTCACAATTAGATCAAATCAGAGATTACTATAAATCTTTTTCTGATGTCTATCACGTCATCTCCGGCCCTACCAGTGATATAGTCGCTCCAAAGCTTCAAAACTTAGTCCATTCCTTATTCAAATAGCTCCCCATTTGATTACCTCTTTATAAACGCTTTTAGCTACTTTTGTTTCTGTTACGTTATCAGAACAGTCATGAATAAAAAATTCTTACATTCTTACTCATATTGGATCATCTAGGATCCAAGGCAATGGCATCGAAGGTGGTCAAGCCCAAGGCGTGCCTTGTGTGCAGACAGCGAAAGATTAAATGCGACTCCCATTTAATGGCGGGGAACCGGTGTTCCAACTGTGCTGCGGCTAATATTGCCCAATGCATTATACCCCAACCAAAGAAAAGAGAGAGTAAGAAACTCAAACAAATCTTGGAAACACATCCAGAGCTCACCAGGCCTGCAATAAATACATTTAAAAATGAATTGGATCCATCGTCAGATTGCATTCATTTAAATCATCAAACTATGTTGAAAGGAAAAGTTAGCTGCTTGGCTCAGGCTGAATACCATTCAGGCATTGTATCAATACCAGTAACATCTCAGCTATTACGGGACTACATTAGATTGCACCCAGAAAAATTTCCAGAGTATCTTTCCATAGACCCAGTGGATTTGAATTATTTGAAATCATTAAAGTGTTTCACCTTGCCAGATTTGGAAACTTGTCAGAAATATATAAATGTCTATTTCAGTGTTATGAATGCGCAATTTCCGATAATCAATGAACATCAATTTAGAGCAGAATACTCAAATTTGATAAATGGGGATTTTCCAAGTTTACTTTTGTTACAATCAATATTATACTCGGGATGCTTTTTTTACTATGAGCCAGATTGGACTGAGGAGCAAATACACCAACAAAAGCTCAAGTCTGAGATATTCCATAAAAGAGCAAAGGCTTTATTGAATTTGGAGGTTGAAGTTGATACCCTCTGTCAAATACAGAGTGAATTAATAACTAATAAATATTGGTATACAGTGGCAGCTGGGAAAACAACAGGCTTTTCCTATATTGCATCCAATATTACTAAAGCATATTCTTTAGGAATGCATATTGACCAGCCAAAAAATATGAATCGTTCATTGATAGAAAAAAGATTATTCAAAAGGATCTGGTGGTCATTGTATATAAAAGATTGCCTTGCTAGCAATTTAATAGGAAGGCCATACATAATTGATGATAATTCCTTTTCTGTTAAAATGATTGAAGAAGAAGATTTCTTTGATACGGAGGAGCTTAACCAGGAGTGCTCTTTAGCAGGTAAATTTTTTATTCACAGAACCAAGCTTATGATCGGATACAAACTCATCAATATAAATCTAAATAAAATTGAAAAAAAGCGATTCTCTCCGGGTGAATCAAGCAAATCATTGATGAAGGAGTGTGATCAATACTTACTGCAGTGGATCCAAGAATTACCTAAGGAACTTGTATTTCACACAGATGGTGAAAATAATTCAGTTTTGAATGCAACTTTGGCGATTGAATATTATAGTTTATTATCAATGGTACACAAGGCCCATATTTTCAAAATCCAACCGAATAAAGATATTGAAGTATCATCACCATATTCATCATGGGCAATAACAGTAAAGTCATGTCATATGATCTCAATTATTGGAAAATATCTACAAACCACAGGTAAAATTCTTCTTTATCCGAGAACAAGTTGTTCATTCATTACATTTGCAGGATCAATGTTAATGTATCAACTGTATAACCAAGATCCGAAGGTAGTTGAATTGGCTCGTAAAGATGTTGAAATTTGCATCAGTGTATTGGAGCATCTGAAACTAGGTTGGCCGTTTGCTGCATTATTTCACTTTTTCTTAAAATCTTTCTATGAAGATAACAGCAAACGATTGACAATCATTAAAAAAATGCTGGATTTTTGCAGAGAATCCCCCATACAAACAAGCCAAAAAATAAATTCAACAAGAACTATGAACATTTTGAATAGCATCAGTGTATTACCAAAAATTCTACCAATTGATAATTCAAAATCCAAACCTTTATTTATTCAAAATATTTTAAAAAACAACTCTGCTGTGAGTAATAATACAAATGAGCAAACCAACCCACAGGCAATATTGCCATTACCTAGTATGTCTTTACTTGGATTACCCCAAACATTGGATTTTTCTCCTGTTATGAATGATTATAGATCACAACAGTTTCGTCATGAATTATCATATCAATCTTCAAGAGATACCCAGGCCCAGACATTCCACCCAAGTCCATTGAGATCGCCAGCTCCTCAAAATCAAATGCTAAAAAATCCAATAAATAATTCACCTCAGTCTAGAGATTCAACCGTAAGTGGAGTGAATATGGATGCAATAATGAAAACATTTGATGAAGTCATGCCTTACGGAACATTCCCTGATTTAACAAATTCGGATTGGCGTCCACAAGTTTCTCTATCAGCTGATATGTCGCATGATAGTACAAACTTTAGCAACGAGCAAGATTATGATGAGAATTTGCTTGATGAATTTATGCTATTCTCAAAACTGGGAGGAGGATCAGGGTTTGGTAACTCTACAAACAATAATGATGGTTTAGGATTTCCTTAATAAAAGGTAGTTTGAAATTAACTCTAAAATTAACTATCACTTAAACTGTATACACATAAATTTATTAAAAGAGGGAATCAATAGTCTATTATTCAAAAGTCACATACCCCAAACGATCATATATACTTCTATTTCTAACTAATCCATCGTAGATTTTATAGCTTTCACTTATTTTTTCACTTATTGACAAACGTTCATTGTGCAAAGATTTTGATTCTTCAGGTGTTCTTGATTCGATCCATTGAACAGTTTTAAGAATAAATTCGTCAAATAATTTAGATCTCTCCTCCTTTATTTGGGCCAATTTTTCAACATTGTTTTCTTTCAGTCCGTTATCTTGAGGAGTTGGTTCTAAATACTTCCATTCATAATCGTCAGTACCGCCCATTTCAGTCATCAATTGATCCTTGGAAATCCACTTCTCTAAGTCTTCAGCAGATTTAGTGAAGTTGACCTTAGATGCGACAACGGGGTCAAGCCATTTTTTGACGATAGCCCAAATACCTGAAAAAATCCATGGAGCCTTGTGGATAAGTAAAACACCCAAACTTTCTGGATAGTGAGCTTCAAATGCACCAGTGATATATTTCACAGGATCATAATCCATGTTGCTCATTGTAAAACCGGTCAAATCAAAGATTAAAACACATTGATCAACAGGTTCAGTAAGAAGCAATCTTGCATATTCGATCAACAGCAAGGTGAATTCTTCAACTTCTTCACTTGTTTGTTCCGAACTTAAATGATATCTAGGTCTAACAATGACAATTGGTCTACCCAACTTGTCCTTACCACGGATGATACATTTACCTTTCTTAAATTGAATAAGAACACCATCTTTTTTTTGTTCCAAACAACCCAACTCTCCGGTTTTGAGCAATTTATCAACATGTGACTTATCCATACGCCATTCCAACGTATTTGCAATCATCACAAGTGATTCATCAACATTCCATTTTCTAGCTCTAATAAATCTCAATAGTAAATTATCTGGTGAATCATGTCTTAGAGCATCCCAAAATCCCTCGATAATTTTGTCAGAGTCCAAATTCTTCAAAGCGGAGTGTACTTTAATATCTGTTGAGTGCTTAACATTTGGATCAATTGCACTTTGGTTTGATAATGTTCTTTGCAAATCCTGATGGTGACCATGGACGACTGGTTCGTCGTTTTCTTTCTCTTTCTTGTTCTTTTTCAAACGTCCAAAAAGCCCGCCTTTCTTTTTAGGCTCCTGGATGTTGGAGGCGGCAGTATGCTGTTTTTTAAGTGAATTTCCGGCCTCCATTGGCGGTGGTGGAGAAACGTTCACACCAGAGTAATGGAGCATATACATCCAAACCTGCTTTAAAACCCTCTCTTGATCTTCATTCAGGGTACTCGCCCTTCCAGGCATTGTTTTAGCTACCACTGCCATTTCTCGATGTACAAAAGAAGTGAAAGTATTCTTACAGAATATGAAAAATAAAAACACCAACAGATCTATATAAAAATGCTCATGTGCTCATGTGCTCATGCATTCAGTTACGACACAAAGCACCAATAGCAGCATTCTGGGCTTCAGAAATCATTTGGTACCTTTCTTTTGTTCCAAAAGAAGGTAAAACACCACCCGAGTGAAAAAGAAGTGAGCCGAGAAGAGCATCACCTGCACCAGTTACATTGACAATTTGATCAGAGTTGATGTCTTGAGCTTTGAAATGTTCAATTGTGACACCAAGACCATGTCTTCCAGCATTAGAGCTAGTAGTAATTGACCAATCAGAACCATAGCTTTGCGCTCTGTTGGAGGCTTGAATATCGGATGTGATTTGGAAAATCATAACTCCATTGGAACCATCTTTTAGAATAATTGTTGGCATGAATGGGAGTAACTGGAAAGCCCTTTGAAACACCCCGCTTTTTAAATAATGTTTGACAAGAGGGACTTTGTGACTTAAGAGATCTAATTTATCACGAAGAGAATTTGCACCAATTGCATCAAGAACATTAAACCATCCATCTAAATCATCGAATTTTTCTTGTTCGTTCAATGCCTTCACCATTTCATTCAATTCATTGATTGTAGGGGTGACTAATGAGATTGGAGACAATGGAAAGACAGGAAGGTTTGTAATTTGAGAGATCTTGGAGCATTTTGCAGCAGAAGTTGGCTCAAATACTAAATTGATGTTTCTATTTGAACCAACTTCAATTAAATCGTTCATTAATTTCACGCTAATGTTCGCATCAAAAACCAACTGAGTAGGTTTGTATTGATCCAATAGAGGAAGAACATCTCCAATTTTCAATTCTTCAATGATTCCCATATCGGCACATGCAATCAACAACTCACCGTCTCCTTTGTGAATGGAAACATATTTTGCAGTGTTGGCACTGTTCAAATTGATCAATCCAGAATCAATCATACCAATCTCTTTCATCTTTTGAGATATGAATTGACCACTTGAATCTTTCTTATTAACTGCAGAAATCAACAAAATTGGTTCATTTGATGCGTCCTGAGTTGCTCTAGCAACGTTAAAACCAACACCTCCAATACTCTCAATAACTTTCCCTGGGTTTGAATCTTCCAAATGTGGAGTATTAGAATTGGTTTTGCACAGAACATCAACCGCAATTGATCCAACAACACATGTATTCACTGTACCTGTTTCACTTCCAATTGGATAATTATCAACCAGAACAGGCTGACTCAAATCATTAACCCCGTTCTTAATATCACTTAGTCCCTTTGCAATTTTGCATCCCATTCTTGCATTGTTTTTCACAAATTCAACATTACATTTCACACTTTCACCCTTGGTTACACTATTGATTCTTCCTAATAAAAACGGAGTCAGGGCTTTTCCACGAACCCCCAATCTATCTGCTTCAGATAATGACTCGTCAATAACTTTATTAATAACATTGGAATCTAATTCGACTTCCACTGGAGCGGGAACACAAAATACTTGACCCGCTGGAAGTTCCATTTGATATTTACTAGCATACAATAAACGGGCAGCTGTTTCTGCATCTTCAAAGACATAAGGACTAGAAATACCGGAATCTCTAGTGTAAAACCCTGGAACATTGACACCAAGTGTTTCCCCTTGACTGATCAAATTTAATGCTTCCCTTTTGGAACTAACTTTCCCCGATTTTATCAAATCTTCAAACATATAATCATCAATAAATGTGGACACCATCACACCTTTTGTTTCTAAATACTCCAAAGTTCTACCAACATCTAATATACTCTTAGGTCCTGAACAAACAACCCCTACTGGTGTCTTTGCTAATTCTTCTAAGTCTGCAGAGACATCCATCAAATCAAAGGGTCTTGAAACTCCCCCAAGTCCACCTGTTGCAAAAATATCGATACCAACACGATTACATAAATCCATTGTAGTGGCAATGGTAGTACCACCTGTTATTTTCCTACCAATAACTGTACCAATATCTCTTCTTGAGATCTTCATTTTCGGTGTATTTGGGTCACCCATTTGTTCCAAATCAATGGCATCACATCCAATCACCGCCTGTCCATTAAGGTATCCCATTGTTGCTGGGACACAGCCATGGGATCTAATAATTGATTCCACAGTCTGTGCCATTTCAATATTGGCAGGATATGGTAATCCATGAGTGATAATCGTTGACTCAAGCGCCACAATTGGTGCGTTCGTATTCAGTGCATGTTTTATTTCAGGATTGACTCTTATAACCGATGAAATTCTCCTGATCGGCGTTCCATACCTTAACATCTTCAACTTAAAGATGTCAAATATGCCCGAAAATTTTTTTACCAGATGTATGCTTTGTACGTATGTATTATCATGATTTTTTAAATTTATCTTATAAACATTACCAAGCTGATTGTGAGATTACCTTTTCTTTTTTGAGTCTTTATCCATTTCCTTATTATTTTGAAGCCTGAAAGAGGAGAAAAGCATGTCAGCAAAGGACTTCAATATATCCACAAATATGACTAAAATTACCAATCCAATGGATGTCACTATTAACAATGAATTATCAACAATGAATTGCTTATCAAGTTTGACCCCAGTATCTATTCCTAGTAAGAAAATATTGGGAAGGGCACCAGCATCAACCTCGTTGTCAAAGTCGTTATCAAATCTGTTTTTCCCACGGAATTTTTGAGCTTTTGTCTTTTTAGTCAACCAAGTGTCATCTTCTTCTTCCTTTTCAACATTTCTTTCTTGCTTAGTATTTCTTTCAAATCCAAACCACCTTGATCTATCAAACACAGTGATATCCGGCCAAATCCAACGTTTCGACCTCTTCGCTCTTTCCTTCATACTTGGTAACAGTAATTTAGGATCCTCAGGCAGTTCATCAAATGTTAGAAAGAAATCTTTTTTCAAATCTTCTTCGCCGAATTCTTCTGGGGTGGTAGAAGTGATCAAGATGAAAATATTTGGAGTTGGCAACTTTTTGACAATTTTATAAATCAACTCATCTATCTTCAACAGTTGCTCAACACGTTCATCACTACCAGGTTTGGCATATAAAACATCCGATGGTATCGAAACATCAATTAATCTTGATTTGGTATCTTCATATTTGGCCACATCTGGTTCATCCAGTGTATTGATTTCAATTTTCGATACATCACAATGAACTCGTAAAGATTTCTCAACTTGTTTTAAATTTAATTCACTTGGATTAGTGACTCTTCCGATTGATACAAGTGTGCTAGCCTTACTCATAATTCTTCTACTCCATTCCCAACTTTTCCATTCTTGGAAATCTTCTAATAATAAACCCGGAACTTTCACAATTATGTAGGCATCTGATAAACACTTTGATACAACTCCACTTGTGTCTTTAATAACTTGCAAAGAATCCATAGGGGCTTGAATTGGTGGCGTCGTGTTTGTCATCTTCATTTCAACTGCATAAAATGGATTATCTTCAACATAAATATGATTGGAAAATATGAATGGTATACTCAATTCAGCATAGGCCACTGTTAGAAGCAGTATCAGACATGAAATCCCTCTCATTCTTCCCTGGGGTGTAATAATACTTGACAAATATTAAAACGAAAATTATACGCCTTTATATTTATAAATAAAACTTGCTCATGATATACAAATTAACTTTACCATTACACAATAACATTGGCTTCTTCAACAGCGTAGATTTCAAAGAACTTTTCAAAGAGATTAATTAGAAGTTCAATATCAAAAGATCCACCGGTTTCTCTGATGGAATGCATGGATAATTGAGGGTTTCCCAAATCTAAAGTTCTGAGACCCATCTTGGCACTAATCATTGGGCCAATAGTTGAACCACAAGGGGAATCGTTTCTAGCAACAAACAGTTGCATTGGAGTTGTAGCCTTAGACCCAATTCTCTTCATCAATACTATACCAGCAGAATTAGTAACATAACGTTGGTTGGCATTGACCTTAATTACGGGACCTTGATTTAATTGAGGTCTGTTGAGAGAATCATAGTTTTCAGGATAGTTTGGATGAACACCATGGGCCATATCAGAAGAAATCATGAAAGATTTAGCCATTGCCTGTTGGAAGTATGAAGCAGGTAATTCTTTGCCTTGAAGATCAACATCAGGTGTTAAGGTCAAAGCGGATATTCTACCGACAACATCATGAAGAAAAGAAGAATCAGCACCTTGGGCAGAAAGAGATCCAATTTCTTCATGATCAAATAACGAAATCAATTGGATACCTTCTTGTTCCTTTAATAATTCATCTTTAGTGGATTTCAGCAAACCTTGAGTGGCACAGAAACAAGTAACTTGATTATCTAATCTTGGTGAGAAAATGAACTCTTCGTTCATACCACCAAGAACTGACAATTGTGTATCATATAAGACTAATTCAAAGTCTTCAATTTGAGAAACTTCGACTTCCAACTCCTTAGCAACAATATCCAATAATTGCTTATCATGTCTAGAAACGATATCCTTGACGGACTGGAATTCTTCTGGTGTTAAATCTTCACCTTTACAACATCCACTATCAGTTGATTCTGATTCTTCTAAACCAGCAATTGGTTTAAACTGTGTTTCCTTATTAAACTCAAATTTGACATATCTGTCCTTTGTTAAATGAATTGCTAATGTTGGAATTCTTAATAAAGGTTTGTCAATCTTCACAAGCTTGGAAACCAATTTACCATCAACATTGACAAAAACTCTACCAGCAACACTCAAATCTCTGTCAAACCAAGTGTGCCAGATCCCACCACCGTATGTCTCCACTCCAATTTGAATATATCCTTCTTTTTTGGATTTACTGATTGGTTTAATTCTTAAAACTGGTGAGTCTGTATGTCCTCCAACCATGGCAAAAGGGTTACCAGGAACATACTTCTGACCAACAGCAAAAGCAATCAATGAAGATGCATTTCTTGTAACATAATATTTACCTCCCTTTTGGATTTTACCTGCCCAATGTTGACGTTCTGATAACTCCACAAATCCCGCTGCTTGCAAAGATGAGCGCACGTTAGCTACAGCATGATAAGGTGTTGGTGAAGCATTAACAAATGATAGAAAGCCTCTAGCCGATTTTAAAGATTCTGTTGACATTCTTTCTTATTTAGAAAGAAGAATGTGATTGCCGTTTAGGTAAATGGCATTGTTAGTTAATAGTTTTTATGTTTATAAGAAATTAATGATTATACAAGTTATTTAAGCGGATCAAAATGTTTTACCGGATTTCAAATCCCAGTATTCCCTTCTTTTGTCCTTAGCCATAGAAAGAGCAGATTTACCTATCGATTTGGAAGGAGAATAATTTCCATCATCATCATCGTCATCTTCTCCTGAATTAATGCCTAGTAGTTCAGTCTCTGTTTTGTTTGTAGTCCTTTTTGTCCTTTGGGAATCGTTAAATCTTTGAACGATATCGAAGAGCTCCTTTTCATGTTCTTTAGGGTCTTCTTCATCAGATATGTAAGAGTCTGAGATATTGATATAATCTGTATTGATTCCTGCTTTCTGAGTAGGAAGCAATGGTAGCCCATTAATATATTGAGGCTCTTCATCTTGTTTCTTTGATGTAGATGACTTTTTATCCTTCTTTTTATCTTTCTTGGACTTCTTCTCTTTTTTGTCCTTTTTAGATTTCTTCTTTGGAGGTTGATCATCATCCTTTCTAACAACTTCAGTCATAGCTAGATTATTAACTTCAGATCTGGCATCACCAAAACTTCTTCTTCTTCCTTTCCATTTGATGATTCCACCAAGAATTGATTGTCCAAGTCTTTGTTTGAATGTTGAAGCTTGTAATGTATAACATTGATTGACCAGCAGTTCAAACGCACCACCAAACGCCCTTTTAATATCTCGAAGGTTGTAAGTTCCTCTTGTAAGATTATTTAAGGGATCATGCGGATCTTGGATTGATAATGCAAACATATTCCTGTTCAACAATGAAGCATTTGAGGATTTTGATATGTAAATTGGCTGAGGTGGCTCAGTTGAGTTTGGGGCTGGTGTGGTGAATGCCAATGCAACATTATCGTAACCAAAATTGTAACCATACAACTCTAAAAATTCTATCAATAGTACACCCAAATTTTCCAATGGATCAATACTATTTGTAGCCAGTCTTGGATGAAGTTTTAAAAATGAGTACACCATGCAAATGATTGAAAAACCACCTAAACCACCAGTATGAACCTCGTTGAGCCTTCTTGATGCTAAGAATTGTTTGACGATCAGCACTAATTCACGTAACCCTGGGGTAGTTTTAATCCATTCAATGATAAGTTTGGCAGCGGTTAACCCATTTGTTCTTTCAAATGAAACATCAATGTGAATTTTAGTTTTTGGGTCCACAAATTTGATAATTGGAACTTTTGCTTTAGCAATTGGAACAACTTCAATCCCCAAACCGTTACTTCTGATATATGACGTCAATTTATATAAGGAGTTTTTTGAATCATACTTAGGAGCACCATGCTTTGTCACAACAACACAATCAATATCCGAACCTGGAAGATAAAGATCAGTTGCGTATGAACCAAAACATAACAAATCGGCATCTGGCCACATTTTAGTTATATGAGATCTCAAATTTTGAATAAGTTCGTTTCTGGCCCTGATTTCGTCTGCTGATGGAGAAATGTACTTGATGAAATCAACAATTTCAGTTGTCAACCAATCTGCCATTGATTTTTGTTTGGTATGATCATTATTTCGTATCCATGGGAAGTTTGGATTAATTTCCCCAATCGGATGAGAAGTAGCTGCAGGTTGATATGAAGTACCGTCATCATTGGATAAATAGGCATTATCGATTTCATCATAGCCAGAAGGTGCTGGATCATAACCTGCCATATCATCACCTTGTTCTTCAGTATCAGACATATCAAAAGCAATGTAATCTTGATCCATATTTAAAGATTGGGAGTTTGTTCTTCTTCTTTTTCTTGGAGGGCTGGAGCTAGATTCATCATCACTAGAGTCTGAAACAACATTGTTCATATCAATTACTTCATCATCATCATCATCAGCATCTTGATTATTATTAGCTTCTATTTTTTCATCATCATCATCATCATCATCTAACACAATTACTTCATTTTTATTTGATTTACCATCTCTTTCAGACTCTGAGTCTGATACACTAGCATCCGATATTATCACCAATTCATCATCGGATTCTTCACTCTCCTTATTCTCACCTTGTAGCTTTTCAAATACGTTGTTCTGTGAAACGCTTTTAAGCTGTTTTTGCTGCATTTTCTGTTTTTTTTTCAATCCCTTCTTACTGGGCTGCTTTTCCCTTGTGAATGATCCTCTTCTTGGGGCCAATTTCTGATCCTTCTTGGTCTTTTTCCTTGGTGTTTTGACCATAATTTGATGAAAAAATGCTTCTTAACGAAATATTTTTTTCTATTCCTTCTTCCCTTCTTTCAAGTCCTCAATCAAGTGGCAAATTGGTAAAGAATGGCTGATAGATACTCATTTTCGCTTACAACGTTTTCACCATCGGGGAAATTGAAGCAGATTGAACATGCGCTTGCTGCGGTTAACCAAGGTGTTACTGCCATTGGGATTAGAGCGGCCAATGGGGTAGTTTTGGCCACCGAGAAGAGATCCAAATCTCCATTGACTGAGGACACATCCAGTAAAATGGGACAGATAGGACCAGATTGTGGGATGACATATGCTGGTATGGGACCTGATTTCAGAGTGTTGGTGGATAAGGCTAGGAAAACGGCCCATTCCGATTATTTGAGAGTCTATAATGAACATCCTCCTGCCAAGGTGGTGGTATCACAAGTGGCACAAGTCATGCAAGAGGCAACACAATCTCCTGGGGTGAGACCTTATGGTGTGTCTTTACTCGTTGCCGGCCACGATTGTCTATACCAAGTTGATCCTTCGGGTTCTTATTTCCCTTGGAAGGCAACAGCTATTGGTAAATCATCTGCTGCTGCGAAGACCTTCTTAGAGAAGCGTTGGAATCCCGAGTTAGATCTTGATGATGCTGTTCATATGGCCCTTCTAGCATTGAAAGAATGCTGTGAAGGCGAATTAACCGGTGCAAGTGTAGAATTATCAATTGTATCTGACCCAGATGACTCCCTTTTAGGCTACCAGGGTGTCGAAGGTGCCCAAGGCCCTCGCTATAAAACTCTCACAGCCTCTGATCTTGATGACAGGATTTCTGCACTGTAATTTTATCTTTCTTTTATAGTGTAATCACAACATACGGACATTATGATGAGCAACAAAAAGGAGCATTTTCTTTGCTTAATTGTTATGATGATTTTTTATTTCTTTATCAAAACAAGAAATAAATAAAGATGCTGGCCCCAGACAAGGTGGTGGAAAGGGCCATCGAGACACTGTGTGTTTGTTCATTTGAAGGGTTAAAAGTGAGCGAATTTTGGCCGATGGTAGAGGTACAATTAGGTGAAAATATTGATGAATTTACGCGTCAAGTGGTATGGAACTGGCTCAGAAACGACCAAAGATTCATGATTGGGACATTCACCGCATCTAGTGGGAAGAACAAGAAATGCGAGTTTTCGAAAGTCACAGAGGAATTGTCAATTTCGGATATAATGTCAAAAAATTTAACGGTGAAAGTCGATGATGATACACAATCCATATACCTAACAGGTGTCAAAGCTAGCGACAATTCATTAGGAAAAATGCCCTATGAATTACTAAGAATTATTGCAAAACATCGTGCAAAAGGAATAAATTCCATTGACCTAATCAAAGAATCGGGACAAGATTCCAGGTCTTTAACGAACAGACTTCAGTTATTAGAAACCAATCAATTAATTCTCAAAATGGGGGTGTCTGCCGGTAGATTCACCACGAACCATATGTATCATTTCAGATTCATTAAATCAAACACAATAGTCATATCTGACGATACCGCTAATACAGACACTAAAAGTAATGGGAATGGTGGCGACGATAGATATGATCGATATGTTTCAATTACAGAGATAATGAAAGCATTAAAGGCATCCCCAAAAGAAATGCCTGTTAGATTAACTAGAGATTTATTTGAGGAGTTGAAACTCATTCAATCAGCATTAAAATTAAGATGGTTTAATAGTATCCTAAGGTTTTTGGTTGCCCATGGATATGTAGAATTAATTCAAGTTGAACATGGTGTAAAGAAGCGATTTTTCCCCGCTGTCAGATATGTGAAAGACTTACCAGAATCCTCAAGTAAATCAGATTTAATGAACAAAATCAAAGAACAAGAAAAATTGGACGAAGGAAAAGTAGTTGACAATTTGGATGATTCTTTAGTCGACGATCCGATCCCTCAATTTAATAGATTTTTCCCACTGGTTAATCAAATTAGGAACTTTATTAAGGAAAACCAAGAGTGTATGATATCAGACATTGAAAGTAGTCTAACTTCTGTTTTCAAAACAAAACAGGTTTCAAATTTTATTGAAAATATGATGTGCACAAATGAAAATCATTTTCAACAAGGTTATATTATTGGGCAGATATTCCATATGGGGAAGATCAAAATGTATAAATTGATGACTTTTGATCATTGGAATAAAGGCCAGTCAAACATAGATGATCTTAAGTTTACCACTAATGGGATGAATGATAAATCTCTTCTTGAAATAAATGCTGAATATCTGATAAGATTCAAATTTGATCGTCGAATCCAAATTTTAGAGTTTAAGGATTCCAACAACGAGACTAGAACCTTCATGACTTGGAAACTCAAAAAGAAGGATCCACTCAATCCTGTAACTGCCAAATCTTCAGCTTATCAAGGAAATTTGAGATCATCAAATGGATTGCTGGAGCTACAAATCAATGGTAATAATGTCGCAGTTGTATCAGTTGATAAAGATTCATATTCGGAGCAAATGATACAAATATTAAAATATATCAAATCTTCGAATAGCGAAAATGAAATTGCTGATATAACACCACCTTTAGAAACAATAGTAGTGAAAGAATCACAATCTACACCAAGTCCGACTCATGTAGACGTTGGGCCTACACGCAGGCGAGAAATTTTATTGAATGAAGTAAATAAAAATAAATGCGTGTGCATTTCTGTTGAATTTTGCATAAATCTTTCTCAAATGATGAAAGTTGACTATCAAATTGATCGACGTACTTTAATTCGTGACGCGACTCAATTAGAGTCTCAAAATAAAGTTAAAACAGAAAAAATTGACGGAAAAAAGTTTGTTGTTAAATCTGTTATCAATGAACCATCATATGATGATATAATGCTAGCGATCAAAGATCCACCTAAAAAGATGGTTTCATCTAGAACATTTACCGATAAAATAACGATCGAAGATGTTGCTATATTTAATGAAAACAATTTGAAAAGAGGATTGAAATTTGCAGATAAGGAATCACGTTTACAACATGCTAGTGAACGTCAAAGAGGATTTATTTCAGAAACCGGAAGGGTTGTCAAAAGACGTAGAAGAAAAAGAAAAATTGATGAAATTAATAAAAATAAAGAAGAAGGAGGTGCTGAAATGGATTACGATGATGATGATGAAGACTCACCGGAAGAAGATTATGATAAAAAAGATACAGAGTTGGGTAATTTGATCGGTACAATGATGGATAAAAGGAAGAGAAAGAAGTTCAAGCCAGGTACTAAACAGCAAGCAAGAGTTGCCCGTGCTTTTAAGAAAATGAGAACATCTGTTAAAATGAAAGAGGATCATATTTTGCTGTTTATTAAGGCAATCATAATTACCCAAAGTTTGAGCCCTTACTCAACAATTGACTGGCCGAGAGTTGCCAACGTTTTTGATGATTCATATAGTAGTGAAACTCTCAGAAGAATGTGGCCCCGTTATAAGAAATTGCTAGGGATTAAAAATGTAACACAAGCAAGAAAAAATTGGGAAACAGTGTTGTTGGCAGCTGTTGAGAACCAACAAGTGAACTCTTCAGATTTGGTCGATTATGATGTGTTCAAAATGCTTGATCTTTGGAAAGTATACAGTACTGAAATATTTATGGGCAAAGGTCAAGCTTTAATTTCGAAAAATTATCAAGATAATTTCAAGGGCTATCACTTTGAACAATTGAAGGAAGATATTGGTGTTGATGTTTATAAATCACCTCCAAGTTTAATTGAAAAAGAACAGGCATGGATCATGAGGTCATTTACATACCCCGCAGATAATGTTTCTAAACCAAACGAAACATTCAGACATCAATCCGTCTCTCCATCATTGTTACAACAAGCCAAGATAAAATTGAAAGGTTTATTTGCAACTCCGGTGAATAAATTTTCAGGTGCTCTTGTTAAAAAGTTATTTGAAAATATACCAAAAGAAGTATATGCTAAGGCTTTAACTGAGTTAGAGGACGACAAAGCTATTGCATTTTTAGGGGAAAAATCGAATATCAAGTTTACTTTAACAGATAAAGTTTTAACTGTTTTGGAATGTAAGTTGACTCCTGAATTTATCGAGTCAGCAATGAAGTTTGAAAACTTACTTGAAAATGAAGTTGATACCTCCCATACAGGGATTCTTTTGTCAGCTAAATCTCCCGTTGCAGTATATGCACCTCTATTCAATTACATAGCTCAGGATTCCATAACAGTTACGAGAATTGACCAAAAGCCGATGTCATTGGATTCATACACAACAAAATCGAGGGATAGATCAAAGTTGGAATCCGACTTTTTATTATCTCATTTTGTCAAGTCTAAATTAGAAACCATGAATTTAATCAAGCCATCAACTGGGGCCCCATGTTCAGCTATCTGGATTGATTTGAAAGGCGATTTCAATGCTGAGCTTTGGAAACGGTGTGTTTGTGTTATAATATGGGAAATATTATTTCATCCTGGAACTAGAATAGAATTATTGTGCAGAAGAATACAACCATTATTAGAGCCAAGTGAGGTTAAAATGATCGTGGATTGGATGATACAAAGAAAATGTGTCAATAGAGAAAAGGATTGTTACTGGGCTACATATAATTGGTATAATCTATTTTGACAGTTCAAATAGTGTATTTATAATTTATCTATAATTTCTGTATCATTTGACCTTTCGGTTCTCCATCCCCACGAATCTTGGAGTTTCTTTGACGATATTCTCTGAGACATAATATGATCTGGTTTGAAGTTTCCTAGTTTTTCGCTGCATTCAGGACATGTTGAATTCCCATTTCTCTTGTACTCCATTATATTTGTTTCATCGTAGACATGAATACAATTTCCATTTCTAACTGGTACTTTCATCAAGGTTTGAGAAATTGGACAATTCATACTGACAACACCACCGCCTCCAATTTCCAAATCACCGGACTCCTCGTCATAATATGGATCCATATCTGAGGGCAATTGGAAAGTTGGATGCACTTTCACGAATAGTTTGGCTTTGATCATTTTTATAACTTCACTGACAGGTTTAGATTGAAATTCAATTCCATTTTGTTCTTTGAGCAATTCCATAGAGCTTTTAGATATAAAATCATCCTTTGAATTCAATACCCTTTGCCACAGATCACTATCATCATTCAAATGTTCATTTGTTGATTTATCCAAGACCAGTTGAATCATTGATTCTATATTGTCATCTGTTACTTCTGAATTCCCATTAAAGTCGTCCATCTCATTCAACACTTTCCTCTTAGCAGCCATAGTAATTAACCGCTCTCGATCCATCAATTGCAGTTGATTCAGCTGTTTATTAACCTCTTCGTTCAAAACGGAACTCAAAATCGCATCTCTATCGTCTCTCGTTGGGGGTTTCGCTCGCAAAAAAAGCATCTTCAATTTACTATCCACGGCAGATCCAAGCGCCCTGGATACCAGATCCAAATTCATCTCAACGTCCACACTTTTGGCCATAAATGTTATTTATTTATATAATAATATACATGTAACGTTTTTTTTACATGTTTATGTACTTCTATACTAACAGTGTATACAATGAACACCTTGCATAAGATCTTGACCTTACAAACTGTTTTGAAGGAACGAGAACTGAAGGAGAAGAACCCCGGAAAGAGCCTAGAGGCCTTTGACGCGTTTAGTCTGGTCAAAAATTGGACTTTATATGATAAAACACAAGATCAGGTCAATGAAAAGGAAATAGGGAACTACATCGAAAAGGAGAAATTGAATAATATGGACAATGGGAAGATTAAGTTGATGATTGAAGAATTGATCAAAGAATTCAAATCAGAATGGATTGGGGAAATCATTGATTTGGAAAAGAGGTGGTCAAAGATCAACTCAGAAATTGAAGATATCGAATCAAATAAGATAGAAGATCAAGTGTTGTATGATGAATATGTTGCTCTTCACGGAGAAAGTAAGATGAAATCTAAGAAAGAAGATACTGACCCCGAGCAAGTCAAAAAGGAAAACTCCAAGGAGAAAGAGGGAGAAAAGGAGCTGACGAAAGAAGACGCAGTAGAAGAAGGGAAACAAATAGCAGACTCAAAGGTGGTAGAAGAAGAACCAAGAGAAATACATAAAAGGACGCGTGCCAGATCTTCAAAAATAGAAGGATCGTCAGTAGATGAAGAAGATAAATCTTTGGAAGATCACATTTTAGAACCTGCACCAAAACGCATAAAAATACAAGATCAAAAGAAATCAGACACAACAGCGACAAATCAAACTTCCGAACCGTCCGAAACAGCTAAAGTCGCTACCAAATCGTCAAAAACTATCCAGAATTTATTGTTGCAGATATTATCACAATTGGAATCTCATAGGTTTTCTTCGATGTTTTTGAATCCAGTAACCGAATCGGACGAGCCAGAGTATTTCAAATTGATTCACAAGCCAACGGATCTGAAAAGTATCCATCGAAAAATCCGTTCTGGAGACATCGATTCATTGGACAAACTCGACTTTGAAGTTCGTTTGATGTTGGCTAATGCAGTAATGTATAACGACATGACTACAGAAATTGTTTCCAACTCCATTAAAGAGGTGGAATCGCAATGGTTGGATCTACGCGACATCTTAAGGGAAAGTCTTATTTAACTAAAAATATGATATGGAATATGTACATACAAGTTGGCAACGGCTGGGTTGATTTCCTCACTTGAGTTGGGTCATAAGCTTTTGGTTTTGTTCTTGGAAACGGGTACCGACTCTTTCGGAGTGCTTGAGGAACTTCTCAGAACACTTGGTGAGACAGGTGGCTTCTCTTGTGGTGAGGTTCTCTGATGTGAAATCTTGAACACAGTCGTTGAAACAACGGTCAACGAGGGAGGTGTAAAGTCTCATGAAGTCGGCCATTTGCTTTTGCTCGACGATCTTTTGGAAAGTTTGTTGTTCGTTTAAGTTCAATTGGTCCATTTTGGCAGTCGTTGGAGAAGAAGAAATCCATCCAGAAATGAAGAAATTTTTCACTTTTCATCAAAAGTGAGATTATAGTAGGAAAAGATAAATTATAACAAATGTCAAGTCTCACATTTGAAACTAGAGCTGCCAATCATAGCGCTCCTATTGCAAAGAGAGTGTTTGAAGTTATGATTGAAAAGAAGTCTCTTCTTTGTCCATCTCTAGACTTTACCACAACAAAAGAACTTTTAGATACACTTGATAAAATCGGTCCTTACATCTGTATGGTTAAAACTCACATTGATATTGTTTCTGATTTTTCCTTTGAAGGCACCATTGTCCCTTTGAAAGCTTTGGCTAAAAAACACAACTTCTTGATCTTTGAAGATAGAAAATTTGCTGATATTGGTAATACAGTTAAACATCAATACAAGGATGGTGTGTATAAGATTGCATCATGGGCTGATATTACAAACGCACATGGGGTTACAGGTCCTATGATCGTCACAGGCTTGAAACAAGCCGCACAGGAATCAACAGACGAACCAAGAGGTTTATTAATGCTTGCAGAATTATCATCTAAAGGTTCTTTGGCAAAGGGTGAATACACTAAGCAAACCGTTGACATTGCAAAGACAGACAAAGACTTTGTCATTGGTTTCATCGCCCAAAGTGATATGGGCGGAAGAGACGAAGGTTTCGATTGGATCATTATGACTCCTGGGGTTGGTTTGGATGATACTGGTGATTCTCTTGGTCAACAATACAGACCTGTCAGCGAAGTTGTCAAAACCGGTTCAGATGTTATCATTGTTGGCAGAGGACTCTATGGTAAAGGCAGAGACCCAATCGAACAAGCCAAGAGATATCAAAAAGCAAGTTGGGATGCTTATCTTGAAAGAATTGGTTCTAAATGATTATTAGTCTAATGATCTTATTATTTACATATTATTATACTCTTGATTTTTATGGTCTAAGCCAATCTTCTTCTAACTCGTTTGTGAGTTTCTCTCTCCCGATTTCAAATACCAATAATCCAATACTTGTTGCTGGGACATTGGCTAAGGCAAATTTATTAAATCCTTTGTACATGAAATTGCCCCAAGTTAACCCACTTGCCATTTGTTTCTGCAGTATTATATCCCATGTTTGTTTGTATGAATGGTAATATATTTTGAACCATCTTGATGTTTCAATTCTACTCACCTCATTATATAAATCTAATGCCTCCAATCTCGCCATGTGTATTTTTTGAATCTTATTGATTGGATATTGTATACCCATTAATGTGTAACCTGCACTTGCACCTGCAATTAAAACAAAAGACAATCTTAAAACACGTTCCCCTTTTGTCACTTTATTTATATCTTCAGCATCATCAGAAACATCTAAGCCCAGCAGTTCTTTACTATTATCAGCAATCATTTCTACACCGTCGAAAACTCCCTTTGCTATAAAATAGCCATAGTTTTTAATAGTTTCGAAAACGGTGAAGTAACACCCAAATCCGATACTTTCTTTGATGAAGTTCAACCAAAAACCAGCAAAAACCCCGGTCAGTCCAACCTGCTGTAATTTCTTACATGCATAATTAAACATATTCCCTTCTTTAGCTTGTTTTCCTCCAATCAATTCGGCATATGTAGATCTTGAATAAAGTGCATCTAATGGACTTGCAATTATAGAGCTAACTGCTCCTGCAATGAAGCCGGCTTTAAAAGTATCCCAGGTAGTCACATAAGTCCTGACGATTGCATTAAGGAAGGTAGTTGGATATATTAATAAAGAATCAGGGTCTAGCTCTTGTTCTTCTTTCATTTGCCGTTCAATCATATGTTTTCGTTGATTTGCATATGAACTAAGCGATAAAAGATAGGAACCATATAATACTGCACCGACCAATGCATTTGCGATCAATGGAGGTGCTACCTGTTCGCTAACCCACGCTAGCCCTTTCTTTTTGACACTTCTATATATTAATGCCAAAGATGAGTGTGTGAGTACGTTCCAAGGTTTATTCTTCAGTTCTGGTTCCAGTAGTATTCTAGTTGGTGTCAAGTAGTCCCACCGCGGGGGCCTGAACAGCTTGGCGGGTGTTTTAAGATACAAATGTGTCAATTGAAGCATAAAAGCTCTTGAAGTGGATGTGGCGGTGATTACAGACGTTGATTGCATGGCTGGATAATGGTCCGAGTGGTCTTTGTTCGCTGAATCGATTGGCATCATTTCCATCTTATGCCCTCGGCCTCTTCGACCCTTTGTTTCTCAATAAAGCTTGAAAGTGTCTTGTATACATAATATTCTTGTAATATTTCATTTGTCTCTTGTTCTTTAGATGACATCTATAAAGCCCCTACACGCTACAGATCTTTTCCACCACAACAGTATCAACCTGGACCCTCTGACAGAGAACTTCTACCTGTATTTCTATCTACACTACATCAGCAACTTTCCCGCCATTTGTTACCAGTCTAAATCCTCCTTGGGTAGACCAACAGGGTATATGTTGGCTAAAACTGAAGGAAGGGCCAAGGAATGGCATGCGCACATCAGTGCGGTTACTGTAGATCCTCATTACAGGAGAATCGGACTTGGGTCTGAGTTGTGTGACATTCTCAAGGTCATCGTAGAACCAGAAAGGCCCATCAATGCATGGTTCATTGATTTATTTGTCAAATGCTCCAATAAATCAGCAATTACACTGTATGAAAAATTGGGTTATAGCGTTTTTAGAAGGGTGGTGAGTTATTACGACTCCGATAACGAAAATCCCCTTCGTCAAAAGGGTACAGATGATAATGACGCGTTTGATATGCGATTGTCTCTTTTGAGGGACTCGGGCAATGAAACAATCAGGGAAAACGGCCGCGATGTTCTCGTTCTCCCAGATGAAGTGACATTTTAATAGGTAAAGGAACATTTTATAGGAAATATGCATCTATAATAAATATATATAAAAGGTTGGTATCAAGTTGTCAAGGAATCGTAGACGACGTTTGCAACCTTAACCCCCCAATCCCAATCGGGATCCTGTATATATTGATCTTGGCCATCTCTAGAGAATAATCTTAATTTAGTGACATCGTCACTTGGCCAGTCGATGGATTGATCGAAATTTAAAAATGCCAAATAAGGTTTCAGCCAGGAATTGGTGGCCTGTTTTTCTTGCGAAGTATATCCGGCTCTTAGTTGATAAAACCAGACTGAAATATCACATCCATGAGGAACATTGATTTTTGGATCAATATGTTGATCGAGCCATTGAGATCTGAAGCCGATTCTGTATCTGAAAATATCCTGTTGAGGAAACCCATATTCAACTAATTTAGATAAAAATCCTCTCGCGGAAGAATACACTTGGCCATCCGAAATAATTGCACCATAAACCTTTCGAAGATCTTCTTTAAAATCATCACTTTGAGGATCTAACTTATCTGCTCCATAAAGGTCCAATAAAGCAGGAACAACCTTTCTAGGATAATAGTTTTCAACTTGCAATGGCAATTCTTCGATGGTTTGTGGGGTATTCAACAAAGAATATTTGATTAACTCATTATCAACTTCACCATTCAAAATTCTTGATCCTTTGTCGATCATCATCTTAGTAAATTTCCCGGTCTTAATGTCATTGACAATATCACTGGAAATGAAAAAATTATCCGTCACCGCTCTGAAAGTGTGAAGATTCAATTCTGGAATGAAGTCTTCAATGAACCCTGATTCCAATTTTCTCAACGCAGCTAGTTTCTCAGCACTGGAAGCGGATTTGTCAATATTCAACTTCTCAATGATTTCATCAAACTGATCCTGGCATTCTTCAATGGTCTTTGGTTGGACATAAACCAAATTTGAAAAAAATGCCAATTGCTTGATAATTTGTTTAACTTCGGGGTTGTACAATTCATAGGCCAATTGGAAAAATGCTGAATACGACCCTGCTGATACACCACCTACTGTAATCTTTTCTGGATTACCTCCAAATTCTGCAATATTTTCATAAGTCCATTCCAAAGCCAATCTTTGATCCCAGAATCCAAAGTTCGAATTTCTAGGGTTCTCTTCCAAAAGTTCCTTGGAAGACAAGAACCCAAACATATTCAATCTATATCCAGGAGCAACTAAAATGTACTTTTGTGCAAACTCCTTGTCGTCGAACATTTCTGCAACATTGAAGAAATCAACATTTGGTGTGGAATATTGTAAAAACCCTCCATGAATGTAGAACAAAACTGGCCATCCTCCTTCTGGTTTGTACTTATCACTTGACGGAACCCAGATATTATTATATTGAATGTATTCTTCACTTGGTGACTTGGTATACCTAAATTGAGGGTGTGGAACCGATGGCTGTGGGCATTTCAATCCAAAATCTCTGTAATCACCGCTATAATCAAAATCTTTTGCAAGCGCCTTCGGCAATGTGAACCTATTTGGTCCTTCAATTTTCTCTGCGTATGGGACTTTACAGTACCTATTGACAGTTACATCTCCGGTTTCTGGGTTGACCAACGAAATACCCTTTAATTTCCCCAGTTTTGTCGATTTCAGCTCAAAACTTGCTGCATTTTCTACTGACAGTGTTTGTCCCATTCTGTTTTTGTTCTGTCCGTTATTTTCCTTCTCTCATCATCTCAAGCGGGAAGTTCAACCGGTTTTATATCATTATCTTATGCGGGCCATAAAGAAAACTTCTCCGCCGCATGTAAAAAAAGCCAAGAAAAGGAGAAAATTATCAGATCCGAAAGATCATCTCAATAGGAAACTCCGTCTTTTTCTAAAACCGAATAATATACAACCAATATGAGAATAGGACATGTCATACCCAGCTGGATGCAATCAGTGGGGGGATATATTTACTCACAATGGTTTTTTGTGATCTTAGGGTGCCTGATAGCAATCGCTAATTCATATCCGCAATTTGCCTGTCATGGAGGAATGATAAGAGCCGAATATACCATTGGGTATGGAGCAGTTGCAGTGATTTTTTTACAATCAGGACTGGATACGGAGCCAGCAAAATTGAAGGTGAATCTGTTCAACTGGAAAGCACATTTGACTGTTTTAATATATTCGTTTCTTATCACATCATCTATTGCATATGGAATCATTTGTGGGATTCAAGCATGTGGAAATAAAAATATCGATGAATGGATGCTTGTTGGTTTGATAGTCACCATGTGCTGTCCAACAACAGTAGCCTCCAACGTTATTATGACCAAAAACGCTGATGGTAACGAGTTGTTAACTTTGTGCGAGGTGTTCATTGGAAATATCTTAGGAGCTTTTATCACACCTGCTTTGACTCAGATGTATTTAGGGCCAAATACTGCGTGGGCATTTGCAAATCCTAAAAATTTCATGGGCGGTTCCATCGGTAAAATTTATGCCAATGTTCTGAAACAGGTTAGTTTGACTGTGTTCTTGCCTTTAGTTGTGGGACAAGGCTGCAGATATTGTTTCCGTGATTTAGTTATCAAATTCATGAATCTCATCAAACCATTCAAAATTGGGTCTTGGATGTTGCTCATGATTATGTTCTCATCATTTTCAACTGCTTTCAAGCAACATTCCTTCAAGTCGGTTCCTCACGCTTCCTTAATTTTCATTTGTTTCTTCAATGTTGCTATATACATGTTTTTCACTGCAGTTTGTTTATTCACGTGTCGTTTTCCTTTGCCATCACCCAACTCTAAACTCTATCCTATTTTGGATAAACTACGTTACAATAGAAAGGACACTGTATCAGTTATGTTTTGTGCTCCTGCTAAAACGGCGGCTCTTGGTGTTACTTTAATCAGTTCCCAATACGGAGATTTGAATCCGAATTTAGGAAAATTATTAGTTCCCTTGGTTTTATACCAATCTGAACAAGTCTTCTGTGCCGGTATTCTTGTCAACATCATCAAAAAATGGGTAAAAAAGGATGAACTGGATTTCCCAAATGATGAAGAAAGTTCACTCTTTAATGGCTCAGAAGGTTTAGACCATTCCAATGTTGAAATGAACTCCCAAGATACTTCCCAAGTAGAAATTTCTATGGTTCCAAATACCAAGAAATTATAAAGAAAAACTGCATATTTACTTTATAGCTTGTATAAAAGTTATTTTTTATGTAGATCCATAATGCTTCATTACCATCCTCTACAAGGAATCCAAACATCGGTGATGATTCCCTCGGTATTCGTGATAAAAAATGAATTGAAACAAGCCATATTGATACAGACATGTTGAACTAGAATTTCAATTTTTTCACCAATCGGAATCATCTTGCAGTCATCGCCCAATGGTTGTAAAATACCATGCTCTTGTGATAATCTATTCAAATACCACACACCATAAGGAGAATCTGAAAACATCTGACCAAAACCCTTAAATTTATGAGAAGTTTCTTTGGTCATCGATAAAACACCTGTATTCGTTAATATTTCACCGATTTCTGTATTTCTTTTTGGATACTGAGATAAAACAGTTCCTAAGATAAAAGTGGAAATATCAGACTCTGTAATTGTACCGGTTGCGGCTTGTTGTAAATCGGAGATGAGATAGTTACCAGCATGTAATTCTAAAGTAGCATGCAAAGAATCAATTAAAGTTTTCCACTTGGACAATTCAGTATTATAGAAAGCTCTTATTGTAGGAGATGCACCAACACTGATTGTTAGCTTTTTTGTTTTGAATGTTGCGTCCAATTCAAAAAGTGTTGCAACGGCATCATTGACAGAGTTTATTTCATCCATCAAAACATTTCTTGAACTATCTAATGAATCAGCTGAGTAAGAATGGCCACCGTGAGCATAAAATCCATACAAATCAAAATATTGCTTGTTTTCAATGAACTTTTTGATCAAAATGGTTAAATCTTGAACACCAAAGACACCAGCTCTGTGAGTTCCCATATCAATTTTGATGTAGACAGAAAACTTAAATCCTTCTGGTAGCTTGTCTTTATTGGATTCAATATAGCCTTTGATATTTTCGATATGCTGAACGTTATCAATGAAAATGGTAAATTTATTGAATTTCTGAGAAATTGTAACCACATCAGGAAGCATGTCACTAACTGCAACAGGCAACCCATAAACGACATCGTCAACAATTTTTTCGCCTGTTGTTTCTTGATAATCGGAAATCAAGTATGCTTCCCTTAAGGTGGAAACCACAATAGATGAATATTTAGTACTATTATAACCAGCAACGTTGTACCCTAATTGTTTTAATGTTCCTTCAATTGTCTTGTGGGTTTTAATGTGTGCACGATATTTAATCTTATTTACAACACTTGAATTTACCGCTTCCAATGCGCTTAATAATTTAGTGATGTTGTTATCAACAACTGACTCTTTAATAACCAAAGAAGGAGTTGGTAAGCATTTGTAACTCTTTCCTCCAAATTGTTTTAAAAGAGTGCTTTTCAAGTCTGTTGGGTCCAATGGATATCTTAATGATGGAGTGGCCATGTCTGATGCCTTTTATTCAAAGTGAGCTAAACAACAGTGAAGAAATAAGTGCCATACTTATATTATCGGTAATCTCAAATCAAAATTCTAAGCGGTGCTTCTTAACGCCGCAATGGCCCGCACTTGGAAAAACGGTAATTACATGAACAATCTTGTCACGTGATTTTGCAAAGCAAAATCGTTTATGAAGGTGCAACAATTTGAAAGCCCTAAATTTATATAAATATGTGTTTGGAATTATAATAGTCTATGAGTCCAAACTATTGTAAAAAGTATCCATATCACTAACTATAGCATCGATTTTTTTATTCATGAAATTCTCACCAAACATAAACTGTAAACCATCATCCAGGAATGTGTATGCAGATTGTTCCGCAGATTCTTTCGACTCTTCTGAATTAGTTTTGGGAGTTAATGAAGGCGTTGACAAATTAGTAGCTGGATAAGTTTCTGGTGATTGATCGTTTGAGGCATTCTGATTTTTTGCTAAATGATCATCCACATATAGTTTGAATTTTTGAATTCTTTGAAACCTGTTGCTTGTGAAACCATTCCAAACTGGAACCAGTATTTGTAGAACTTCAATACATCTTTCAACAATTTTCATTCTAATGTCACCGGTAAGAACATCGACGCCTATTATATCATCTATGGTGAACTCATATCTTGAGTCTAGCTGGGATAAATTTAATTCATGTGATGGATACTGCTTGATATGAGACAAAACAACATACATCGCTTGAAACGGAAAACATAACCTGTTATACCACATGCATGTCGGTAAAACTCTTCGACCAATTACTAATTTTAATATTGATTCATTGATCAAAACTAGCGACTGCAAAACCAGATCAGTGGTTAATTTATTAATCCAATTGTCATTTGGAACATAATTCAATGAGTGTCTCAAAACGCACATCAATACTGAAGATTTTGATATCCCCATTCTCGTCTCTGTTACCATCCATGTGCGATAATCTGGTGATACGTCCTCTTTGCTCAGTATCTGCTGTGATATATCGTTAACTATAACAACCGAATTTTCATAAAATGATTCCAGTTCTTGATACTCTTCTATTGAACAGATTTCAATCTGATTAACTTTATTCAAAATTGAGGACCAGACTTTGGCATTATGCAATCTTCCTAAAAAAAATAAAGACAGAACATCATTTGAATTAGTTGGAAATAAACTAACAGACTCAAAACTGTTTTCATGCATATTTGTAGGCAACCCTGTATAATAGGTACACATTGAATCCAAAAACCAAATGAAACAATAAACAACGTCTCTCAATGGAGTTGAGTTTAGTTGTCTTGTTATTTTTCTATGTAACCCAAAAATTTGGGCCAGCTTGCACAAAGATGATATTTGAACGGTAGCAGGAAATCCATTCATTGATCCAACATAATAAATCAATGCTAAACTTGTCAACGATGATAATGATGGTGTCACATTAGTATTTAACATATATCTCAAATTCTCGATACAGTTGAAGTAATCAATTCTCATTACTTGGTAATTCATATTTGGCCGTTTTTTATCGACAGCATCGTTAATTAAGAGAGAAGTTGTAGAGCAAAATAAAACAGCAAAAATTAACATTAAGGAATTCAAATCGTTGAATGCCGAGGGATTCATCCAGTATGCTTGATATTTGAAGTCATACTCCTCTCTATCCACTATCGGTATGATTGGAAACACATTTTCGAAAAAGTGTTCAACCAATTGATCGCACACTTCCTTTTTTGGAATGAATTCGATGATCTGATTCAAGCTTGTATAGTGCTTAAACATGACATTAAAGTCAAATACAGCAACTGTTTGATTGACATTCTTTTTAGAATCTACGACCCACGAAACGTTGGATGAATGCTCATAAAATGGAAACAAACTCATGGGGAAATATTTTGAGTATTCACCTGTTGAGTTCACGATCAATTTGAAATTATAATTCTCTCTGGAACGTGGTTGTGGTGTGATTTCTGTATTCGGAATATCATGAATATCGGAAAATACACTGTTACGTCGTGATTTTCTTCTACTCTCTAATTGATCTTCTGTAAAATATACGCATGTGGATTTCATTCGTGTGCATCTGTCACACGATGGTTTTGTTTTGCTACACTTCCTTTTGGATTCAAAACATCGCTTGCATGATGTAATAGTTCTGCATCTAAACACTCTCTTCTGCGTTCCCTTTTTGCTGCTTTCATCTCCCATCGTAAGATTCTCAAATTTAGATCGGAAAGAGATAGTAAAAATCATTGAGTTATATTTTTTATCGTCTCGTCCGCTTATAGCCGCAGGAAATATCATACCTATAAAACCTCCTGTTTAGGGCCTTATTGGAAGAAATGGTAGTAGGAATACCTTTGGAGTCAGTTAAAATGAAGGATTCCATTGTTGTCATTGGAGCAGGGATCACTGGACTATATACAGCATTTGCACTAATCCACGAATTGAAAGTAGATCCAAAGGAAATCACAGTTATTGCTGAATACTTTCCAGGTGATTGGTCTAAGAACTATACGTCGCCTTGGGCAGGTGGGAATTTTTCATGTATCAGTGGATCAGACGAATTTTCTCTCGAATGTGACCGTTTGACTTACACAAATCTCCCAAGAATCAGAGATATTTTAGGTGGTGAAGAATTATCAAGTATTGTTGAAAAGCCAGCTATTGATGCATTTGAAAAACCTTTACCAAAAAGGAAGATCGAATCGCTCAAGTCTTATGTTAAAGATTTCAAGGTTTTAAGTAGCGAAGACTTACCTGGTGATGACAAAAGAATTACATCCGGTTTGACATACACAACTTTCAGTTTCTACGTTCCAAAATATTTGGCTCGCATGTATACACACTTGAAGGAAATGGGTGTTACCTTCAAAAGACAAAAATTGAATAACATCAATGAAGCTTGGTTAACTTTCTTTACTAAAGCTGTTTTCAACTGCTCTGGCCTTGGCGCCAAGACCTTAGATGGGGTCAAAGATACCAAGGTTTTTCCAACAAGAGGACAAATTGTTGTTCTTGAAGCACCACATGTGCAGGTCAACATGTGCAAATGGAACTCTGATTCGGCTACTTACATAATCCCAAGACCACACTCGGGTGGTCAACTGGTTTGCGGTGGATTTTTGCAGAAGGGTATTGATAACGGTGATACATTCGCTCATGAAACAGAGGATATTCTCTCAAGAGTTACTGAAATGTGTCCAGAAATTTTGGACAAGCCTTTGAAGATTATAAGAGAAGCCTCTGGGTTGAGACCATCAAGAAATGGTGGAGCTCGGGTTGAAGCTGAAACCTTAGAAGATGGGAAATTAATTATACATAATTATGGTGCTGGTGGTTACGGTTATCAATCTGGATTTGGTATGGCCATGTTTGCTATCAGATTGTACCAGAAGGAACTGCTTAGACAATCAAAATTATAAATTATTTACCTCAATATTTTTTTCTATTTATCCTTTTCTTCTTCTTCTTCTTTTTCTTCTTCTTTTTCTTTTTCCTATTCTTCCTCTTCTTCTTTGTTGTTTATTTTTGATGATTACTTAATTAAATAAAATATAAATCGATAAACTCTTTTACAGCTTGTAAAAATGAAAATATTTATAGTTCTAGCTTAAGCGGCTTGTGCTCTGTAGACGGTTTCTGCTACTGTAACACCCCAATTCCAATCTGGATCATCGACGTACTCTTCAGATCCATCCCTCTTGAACACTCTAATTTTTGTATGATCGTCCGTTGGCCAGCCTTGAACTTCCTCAGCAAAATTTAAGAAGCTCATGTATGGAGTTAACCATTTGTTTGTTGCAACCTTTTCATCTTCTGTGTATCCCTTACGAATGTTGAAAAACCAAACTGTAATATCTGCTGCATGTGGGACTTTATGTTGAGGTTCAACATGTTCGTCAAGCCATTTAGCTCTGAAACTGATTCTATATCTAAAGAGATCTTTTGAAGGAAACCCATTTTCGACTAACTTTTGGAGAAAACCTCTACCAGACGCATAAACTTGACCATCACCAATTATATCACCGTACTTCTTTCTAATTTCCTCTTTTAACTCAGCTTCTGGTAAACTAGTGTCAATGTTTCCCGCCTTGTAAAGATCAAGTAAGGTTGGAACCAGTTCTCTAGGATAGTAATTTTCAACTTGCAGTGGTAAGTCATCAACAGATTCAGGGGTATTCAATAACGAATATTTCAAGGCTTCGTTATCAACCTCACCATTCATAACTCTAACACCCTTTTCTTTCAACATTTGCGCAAACTTTCCTGAGTCCAAATCAGCAATTAAATTTGGATCAACAAAATCCCCGTCAGTGACTGCACGAAAGGTGTGCATACTCAAAGTTGGGATGAACTCTTCAATGAAATCAGTATCTAATTCTCTCAAAGCAGCAAGTTTTTCAGCACCGGAGGCTGACTTGTCAATATTCAATTTTTGAATTATTTCATCAAATTGATCTTGACATTCTTCAATTGTCTTTGGTTGAACATAAACCATATTAGAAAAAAACACAGCCTGCTTGATGATTTGCTGAGCTTCTTTATGGTACAATTCATAAGCCAACTGGAAGAATAAAGAATAAGATCCCGCTGATAAACCAGCTGCTGTGATTTTGTTAGGGTTTCCGCCAAAATCAGCAATGTTCTTGTAAGTCCATTCCAAAGCCAATCTTTGGTCCCAGAATCCAAAGTTTGAGTTTTTAGGATTTTCTTCCAACAATTCCTTTGAAGACAAAAATCCAAACATGTTCAACCGATAACCAGGAACGACGAGAATGAACTTCTCCTTAAACTCACTGTCATCGAACATTTCAATGATGTTAAATTGATCTCCATTGGGAGAGTTGTATTGAAGCCAACCACCATGAATGTAAAAGAGAACAGGCCATCCTTCTTTTGGCTTGAACTTGTCAGAGGTCGGAACCCAGATGTTCAAATACTCAATTTTCTCATCACTTGGTGATTTCAAATAGTTGAATGCAGGATTTGGCACTGATGGTTGAGGGCATTTCAAGGCAAAGTCAGTGTAGTCTCCTGTATAATCAAAATCTGCTGGCAACTCTTGTGGTAAAGTGAATCTTTTGGATCCGCTAATTGGTAAAGCATAAGGAATATGGCAGAATCTGTTAACTGTAGCTTCTCCCGATTCCGATTTAAATGTTCTGGCTCTCATCACTCCTTTGTTTGGAACATTAACATCACAGATTGTAGTATTGGTAGTAGAAACGGATTGTCCCATGGTTAGATCTGTTTCTTTGGTTGCTGTCCATGAAAGAACAAAGATTGCACAACAAGTTTAGTTTTTACTCGGAGTTGATCCCGCTGCGGCAGAATGCAGAGTGAAAAAAAATTGATTATGCGGGTGCGGGTCTTATCTGCAGGAGCGGGAATATGACTCCACCGCAGTCAATCAGAGACAAGAAATTTTTCACCCGATAACGCTGAGGTATCAGCGTCTTATTATCGGAGTAGTGTATAAAAGGAAGGAAGATTTCTAATACAGTTTGAAGAAATAGAAATGGGACATATCAACGAACTAATGTCAGTTTCTGAAGACGAAAAACTCACAAGTAAGGTCACACTGGGTGCCGTTGACTCAAATCAACTGGACGCTGTAGTTTCACCAACAGGAAAAATAGTTCACATTGCACAAGATTCAGCACATTTGGATCAAGCACTGCTTTTTGCTCAACAACATGGCCATATTGAAGTGTCACCACAGGAAGATAGAAAACTGCGTATGAAGTTGGATATGATCGTCATGCCTTTATTCTGCTTTCTCTACATGATTCAATTTATGGATAAAACCTCGATTTCTTTTGCAGCAGTCATGGGTATTCAAAAGGATTATGATATGAAAGGACAAATGTATTCCTGGACAAATTCTGGGTTTTATCTTGGATACGTTGTGGGATCACCATTTGCTGCCATTGCTTGCCAAAAATTACCAACAATTAAATTCATCTCCTGCGTTATTGTTTTGTGGGGTCTTATCCAATGTCTTCACTGTGTTCCAAAAACTTACGGGGCTTTCATGTTCTTGAGAGTTTTCCTGGGATTCCTTGAATCTTTTGTCTCACCTATTTTTGTGATCATCTTAAATCAATATTACAATTACTCTGAACATTTTGGACGCACAGGTTGTTTCTATGGATTTAATGGTCTTGGGACTATTTTCTTATCAGGTGTCTCTTACGGTTTGTACAAGCACAAAGATGGTTACTCAATTAAGAGTTATAAAATTTTATTTTTAATCATCGGCTTATCAACAATTATGATCGGATTCTTGATTATGTTTATTATGCCAAACAAGCCAACTGAAGCTAAGTGGTTAAGTGAAAGAGAAAAGGAAGTTGTTATTCAAAGAATTAGACACAACAATCAAGGTTTTGGTAACAAGAAATTCAAATGGGACCAAGCAAAAGAAGCTTTCACGGATCCAAGAACTTCTATTTATTTCTTGCTTTCCTTAAGTGTTGCTATTCCAAATGGTGGTATTTCAGGTTTTGGTTCTATTATGCTTAAAGGTTTTGGTTACGATACACTCATGTCTTTATTAATGAAGATGCCTCTGGGAGCTGTTGAGTTGGTTTCTTTGGTAGCATTACCATTATTCACCTATATTACCCCAAAAAGAATGCCTGTTGCTATTTCATACATGGTCGTTGTTTTAGTGGGTACATGCATGTTAGCATTTTTGACAAAGTCTAATAAAGTTGCTGCTTTAGTTGGTTACTATATTATTGGTGCTGCACCTGTTGGTATTATTTTAATTACATCTTGTGTGACATCCAATACTGCTGGTTTTACCAAGAAATTAATTACAAATGCTATTACTTTGATGGGTTATTCTGCAGGTAACGTTATTGGTCCTCAAACTTTCCGTTCAAACGATGCACCAGATTACATGAATGCAAAGGCTGGTTCTGTTGGTTGTTACGCTGCAACAATAGCATTGATGTGTGCTTTGACAGCTTATAACATATGGGAAAATAGAAGAAGAGATAAGCTGAGATCAGAAATGGGAGATGCTTATGTTATTCCTGAAAACTTGGAGTTTGCCGATTTGACTGATTTCCAAAATCCTGAGTTCCGTTACAGAATTTAAGTGCTGGTTCACTTTCATTATTTCTTTTTCATTCATAGTTATTTTTAGTATATAATTTGTCTTATAATTTGATTTCCAGAACTGTTTTTTACCATGTAGCATGTAGCCATCATTGGCCGAAAATTCAATGTGTAGATTTCCCAAATAGGAAATAACGATAACCGTTATCTAAATTCTGATTTCGGTAAATAAAAGCTCGATAATATCCACCAACTCACCGCTGTTTTTAACAGTTGGCCCCTTTAGAAAAAACATTCTTGAAATATGGGGCAACTTGTTTCAACTGAAAACTGCTCTGAATACAAGGTTTCAATTCCTGGTCAAGGAGAACTTACTGGTTTAACCTTAAAAAACCCAGTCAATGGAAAAGAATCATTACATAGGTTTGCAAAGGTTCCATACGCTATGCCTAATACTGGGTCCAAACGTTTTTGTTTGCCACAAAAAATAAATGATGATTTTGATTATACTGGAGAATATAAGGAATTCGGCGATAAATGCCCGCAGCCTGTGTTCCATTCTAAATATTTCTCATATCCAAAGGCACCAATTGATGAGAAAATCCAGTACTTGAATGTGTTTATTCCAGCATCTGACAAAAATAAGCCGAAAACAGGCTGGCCTGTTTTAGTGTACATCCATGGTGGTTGGTTGCAGTATGGAGATCCAAATAATGAATATTATAATTTGATGGAATTATTAGGAGATGATGGCACTGATTTTACTCAGAAATTTGTTTTTGTCACTCCTGGATATCGTTTAAACATTTTTGGGTTTTTGTCATGCAGAGAATTGTTGGATGAAGATCCTAAATTGTTGAATCAAGGATTTTGGGATCAGAGACTGGCAATTGAATGGACTTCTAAATATATTAAATATTTTGGGGGTGATCCAGAAAAAATAACTGTTGGAGGGTTATCAGCTGGGTCTTATTCAACTTTTTTCCAATTGGCTTATGAATTATACCATCCAGAAGAAAAACAAATTATTAAACAGGTTTGCTTTTTTTCTAATATGATTTTGACTCAGCCAAAAACAGTTGATGAGTACCAAACGCAATTTGATGAAATTTCGCAGGTTTTAGGTCTTGATGGAAAATCATCAAAAGAAAAAATTCAAGCATTAAGAGATCTAACAATTGAACAAATATCATACGATTTAATTCCAAAATTGAAGCTGCATACTTTCAGAGCGGCAACTGATAATATGTTTGTGTCTTCCTCGCTATTAAAAGATATTAAAAATGGGAAATTCGGTCATATGTTGATTAAAAAAGGTGTTCGAATTTTGCATGGTGAAACTGATAACGAAGGCTTCTTGTATTCCTTATTGGATACACCACACTCTATTGATGAACTTAAAACTGAAATTGAAAATTATTATCCAAAAAGCGTTGTTCCAACACTGCTTGATTTGTACAATGTAGAATCATTCGATGAAAAGGCCGATGATTTTCAAGAAAAGTTGACTAAGCTTTATGGTGATATCATTGGAGATGGTCAAATTTTTTGCTCTACTAGAGGATTTGCGAAATATGTTACTGATGCCGGTTTTCCGGTCAAAGATTACTACCGTTACAGAATTAGTTTCAGAGGTAAGTGGTTGGACAAATATTTACCTGCTGAAAATAAAATTCCACATGCATACGATTCACCAGTTTGGTTTTATGCATTGAGAATGGGATTTTCGGAACAAGAAAAAGCAAAAATGGTCCCATGGATGATTCCATACCTGAAATTCTTGAACTTCGAACCTGAAATTCCAGAATGGCCAACTGATAACATTAAAAAGCTTAGATATTTTGACGCTGAGGGTAACATCGAATACATTGATGATCCAACATGGGATTGGGGTATTAAATTTGCAGAAGCAGTTTATGATGTCCAATTGAACACGTAATTTTCAGGAACCACTTTATTTTTTGTAATAACAACATGTTATAAAGCACTATTATTGATATTCTAATTTCTTTTTTTATTGATTGTAAATGAACAAACTCAGATGAGTGTAAATACTACGCTACTGGTCAATATCAACCAAAGCCAAGATTTTTTCTGTTTTTTTACAAAGATCGAATTTTTGTAGATATGAACAAGTACAAGAAGATAATGAGTGTTTCATTAAAAAAATCCCCAAGTAGTGTAAGGATTGGGTGAGTAAAAAGTAGTTTGAGACTTATAAAACCTCAAAGGTTTCATTTTTCTAACTTCTGAATCGTAAATTACTTGCGCTTCTTCTTCACTGTACGTCTCTGTCACCTTTTTTTCTTCCCTCCTAAAATATGAAAATGTCTTTCCAATGGCTTTTTGTACTTTGAGTATAATCATTAACAGTATAGTAAAGAGCAAAAAAAAATATTATTATGGTATAAAACAAGAATGATGCAATAAAAGGCAAAATCAAAAATTGAGACTTCGGAGTTGATAAGAACTCAACTCCGAAATTGCTCAGCATTCAATTTTTCCACATGGTGATCTTTTTATCTAATGCGCCACAAAATATAAGATATTCTTCATCGATAGCTGGCGAAATAGAAGAACATTTTATTCTACCATCATTAGATTTCAATGTTGCCACAACTTTTCCTGTTACCAGATCAAAACCTCTAATAGTTCCGTCATCCCCAACAATCCAAACCCCGGTTGAATCAGGTCTGGGCAATAAAATAGCACTTGAATATTTGTCCTGTGGTGACATAGTGTTATAATTTGAAATAATGATTTTTCTAAAAATCGGGACATTCGACTGCATCGTTTGAATGTTTTGCTGGTGTGAGAAAAGAAACTCCAACTTATCACTTAACGAATTAAATTCAATTAAGTTTGGATAGAGATGGGAGTTGTTGAGAATACTTTCAATGTCAGGTAAATTAATAGTGATGAGTCTCATGTATGGAATGTGATCTGTTGCAATTGCAAAGATGTTGGACTGTATATTAACGATAGACATCGGCTGAAATGAATAACTTGAGAATTCAGAATCATTTAATGAAATACGGGCAACGTCTATGACTTTGTCTTTTCTAATGACAAACATTGAAAGCAAAGTTGAGTTTAGGCGCCCAACTAATAAAACCGGTAATAGTGATTTGGCATCAATTGACATAGAAAAACATGTTGGATTAGTTGGCAGTTTGAAGTCTCCACATATATGAGCAGATATTCCACTGTCAAACCTTGTCAGTTTACCAATCACCAATCTACCATCCCATCCAATAGATGTGAAATAACCAAACATAGAATCATCAAGTGAATCATGCACTTTCAACACCTTAAAATCAGTTATCAATCTTCTATGTAATTTTAATGGACCATTTAATAGAATTCTCTTCAAATTACAAGTTGATTCTTCCATCTCAAAGATATCAAGAGTACCATTCATGTCACAAATAAATAAATAATTTTCAAAGGTCGCAATCGTTTTCATAGGTTGGCTCCCACTCAACGGACTATCCAAGTTTAATTGGACTGAATTTGATTTCAAGTCATAAATAATCAATCTATTTGAATTAGTAACAAAAATCTGGTAGCTCGATTCTCCAAAATTCCAGTGATCAGTACTAATAATTAAAGGTTGCGTTTTCATGTTTGGGTCTACTATACTCAAACTAGTTTGAGTTTCAGGATAATCAACCCGCCATTTCTTCAATCCGTGATCTTTACCATCAGTTGAATTTGAATTTGGCGCATTTTCTTCATCGTCAGAAATATTCAGTTGGTTAAAATTTATACGATCATGAACGATGGTGTCTAAAGATTCATCAATAACCAATGTGTTGAATTTCATGTTCAATTCTCTTTCTAATTGATTTAGTGTCTTGTTCAATCCTTTTTCTTCCAAGTAATGGGCAACAAGTGTTTGAATATACTCATCTGGATTCATATTTTGGTAATATGGATATGGACTTACTACTATAACAATATAACGCTTTATAGATCTAAATTGAAATCAAAACTCCAGGGTTTCTAAATATTTTTCAAATCGCGTGAATGTCACGTGTTTTGCATAAGGGTTGTTATATCTGATATAAAATATAAATAATCATCAGCATCGAAATGTTTCAATATTGAATCATTGATATTACTTATTGGTAAGGTTTAAATACAATTTTTATTGATCTGTGTTTTGCAAAAGTGATGTAAAGGAACTATAATGGTCGTATTTATTAAAGTGTTGAATAATTATGCTGAGCTCAAAAAAGCAGTCACAGGAAATTTTCCAAATCTAATCATCAAGGTCGCACAAACAAGTTGAAAAAAAATCTGAAAACTTTCTCTCTAATTGAGTGTATTCATTAACTAACAGGAAACATGGGTAAGCCAAGAGGATTAAACTCAGCAAGAAAGTTGAGAGTTCACAGAAGAAACAACAAGTGGGCCGATCAAGCTTACAAGGCTAGACTTTTAGGTACTGCTTTCAAGTACTCTCCATTCGGTGGTTCTTCCCACGCTAAGGGTATTGTCTTGGAAAAGATTGGTATTGAATCTAAGCAACCAAACTCTGCTATTAGAAAGTGTGTTAGAGTTCAATTGATCAAGAACGGTAAGAGAGTTACTGCTTTCGTTCCAAACGATGGTTGTTTGAACTACGTTGATGAAAACGATGAAGTTTTACTTGCCGGTTTCGGTAGAAGAGGTAAGGCTAAGGGTGATATTCCAGGTGTCAGATTCAAGGTTGTCAAGGTTTCTGGTGTCTCCTTGTTAGCTTTATGGAAGGAAAAGAAGGAAAAGCCAAGATCATAAATTTGTTTAATAATACGTACATATTTACCCAAATTTTTTGTGGTCCTTTAAAAAAGAAATATAATATAAAAGTATACAATCTATCTATTACATTGTATTCAATCCCCTACCTTCAATTGAAGGGCCTGATTTTTTGGAAGATTTTTTCTTCTGTGATAAAACAGTAAGTTTTTGGGCAATCTTCTTGAAAGTTTCACTCTTTTGAGACATTGTAGAAACTTGAGATTGTAATAAATTAGCATCAACTTTGGGAGCCATTGTGTAGGCACTTGTTCTGGCTTCTGGTGCGGCAGTTCTTTTTCTTCTATCAGCAGCTTCTTGGTAAAGGGATTTCTTTGTTGGCTTGATAACTTTATCGCTTTGTAACTTTGTCTTGGTCTTGAAACGTTCATGATCGAATTGGAAAGTTGGGACTTTCTTAGATCTATAATTATCGGATCTACCCATGATCGGCCTAGTCCAATCCCCAATCAGTTTTTCTGCAATTCTCTTCAAAGAAGGATCAACCTTCTTTGATTGTTGATAAAATAAGATCACTTTCCCTAAACCAGATTCTCTCAAATGAATTGTTTTAATCGGCATTTTGATTAGCTCAGTTAACAAAGTCCTTTGAATTTCATATGAAGGTAAAGAGGCATCTGGTAGAGGTTCTAACCAAATTCTAACAGCTTCAAGCATGTTATTATCCAAGATTGAATCATATAAGTTAGCTTTTATCAATGTATCTTTAACCATTGGTAATAATTTCAATTTGTTTGTTGCTGGTTTTTTCTCATTGATGCATTCCACATCTTCGTATGCTGCTTGTTTCATTCGATTCTTCAATGCTGAAATCACTTCATCTTGCATGGCTTCTAAGTCCACTTCGTTGTTGTTTCTTCTCTTTTTAGTAGGTTTTTTCATTAATCTATCGAACCTTTCTTCGAATTCTCTTCTTTTACGGTCATTTTCATCTTCTTGTTCTTGTTGTTGTTCGTCTTGTCCGAATTCTGCATCATCTATTTGGTCTTCTTCTCCGTCGTTAAGATCGATTTGGTCTTCTTCTGCATCTGCTTCTTCTTCCCTTGTTGCCTCCCTCGACGTCTTCTTGGTCTTCTTCAAGTTGGCAACGTCATTCTCTAAATCCGGCTCCTCCTCTTCGGCAAAGTTCACAAACTGGTCCATTGCTGTATCACTCATTATAGCTGTCAATTAACCAATTAGCTGTTGTTGTCAGAGGAGGGCAAAAATTCAAATTTTTACTATATACGCCTTTGTCAACTTCTTCTTCTTCTCCTCAAACAATATCGAATATGAACGGGTACTCAGAAGCGGACTTGAAGAAGCAACAAGACGAGATGAAGAAGATCAACGACACCGTCACCAACTATACTTTGGCCACAGCCGCAGTTCTTGGATTCACTCTGTGGCTCGTTCCAACTGCTATTCATCTCATTAAGAAGAACCTTGTATAAAGACATGTTGATGTATGTATATGTATATATATAAAAGAAGTATATAACTAAGAAAGTACGTAGCCTACTGAACACGAACCCACCGACATCAGCGAGTGTTATATAATTTGATTGGAAAGCTCTTCCAATTGATTGGACATGAAAACCAACTCATCTCCTATGGTACTGGGTTCGATTTCGGACATGGCCTTTTTTATGTTACTACATTTCTTTGCAAAAGGATGTAGTTGAGATAAAGATTGACGGAGCTGTTCAGCCTTGGTTATTTCGCTCTGGATTTGTTGAAGCAATTCCTTCTGTTGCTGCAGTTGAACATCTTCCTCTTGTTCAATATTTGAACTTAATTGTAAATCCTTATGATGCGGTAGAAGTATACATCCATTATCTAATAATTGATCGGGGATATTAAAGACGTTTCTGAAAGCATACAATTCGAAACGGTCAAAGTTCTTATTGATAGCATGTTCCATGAATGATTCTAGCTTGGCCGTTCCGTTGATAGCACCCTCGTGACCACCTAGGATCTTCTCAATCTGTTCTGTACTTGCGTACATTATATCATTGATTGCATTGATTATATCATCTACGGGGTCCATAGGAGCATATCCCAGATGTTCTGCTAAAATACTGGTACTTCGAATGTATACATCGTCTTCCACTGACATTCACCTCAATGTTTTTACTTTGATTAGATAAAATCAAAACATCACAAAAATAAGGAAATTTTTCATACAATTATTCATGTATAAAGGAGATATATTTTATTGTTATTATATTACTATGTATGGACTATTTTATTCGATATAATCATTCGGAATCAGAATCGGAATCGGAATCGGAATCGGAATCAGAATTAGAATTAGACTGAGATTTGCTTTCGTCATCAGATTTGGAATATTCAACTGCTCCATTACTTTGATCTTCTTCTTCTTCTTCTTCTTCTTCTTCTTCTTCTTCACTTTTGCTGTTGTTATTATTATTCACTTCAACTCCGTCGATTGTAATATTGACAACAGCTTCATCATCATCAAATTTCATGTGCTGTCCTCCTCCATTCTTGCTATTAGAGTCTAACCCTAAATTCAACTCTAAAGGCTGTTCATCTGCTTCCTCTCCCTTTCCTAATAAAGTCCCTTCAACGGAAATGGACTTACCTGCCGCTTGAATTGAACGAACAGTGAATTTTAATTTCCCGTCAATTGGTAAAGAAGAATCATCAACCCAGTGGCCTAAAGTTGGACCTTCGTTTTCGTTTTCATCTTGTTGATTCGGCACAAACTCCCAGTTACTTGGTATATTTCTCTTTCTGATAGTTGCATTGAAAACATCATTGATTAACAAACCTATGTGACCTCTTGATTGCATTATACAATAACCTTCTAAAACATCTCCAACTTTTGGTGACCAGACAATGAATTCCACTCTAACCCACATGAAGGTGAATGGATTTTCCTCGCTTACCTTAGCTAAAATGGTATCATCATTAAATTCCTCTGTTATCAATTCAACTCCACGATAACCGATCACTATCCCATCCAAATCCCTGTTGTATTGCATAACAAGTTGGTTTAAATGTTGACTCTTTATTCCCTCTAATGGTGCATTCATATGGCATGGTGCAAGTGAAAGATACATTTTACTTTTCACAAGATGAAAACAACGTGAAACTCCGGTTTCTGGGTCCACCTTGTTAACCAGTTCATTCATCTTGACTCTCTTCTTATCTGAACCGTCAGAATCCAAAACTTTTCTTTTATTCATGTCTTATTTCTGTTTCAAATAGTTAATGAAGATGAACAAAAAAAAATTTTAAACTTCAACTTTTAAATTTTTCACCTTCTACCAAACAAGCGAGAAATCCGCTTAGCAGAATTAGTCTGGGTATTTTCGGCCAGTGCCGTCATCATGGTCACTTTTCCATTATGGTTTGGGGTTCCATTAAGAGCTTCTAAAATAGCGCTACCTCCGGTATGTTGACTAGCAGCCATGGGAGTAACTTCATGCATTCTTTCCTCCTCCTTGAATTGCCGCAAAGTTTCACCCTCTTGAGAATTCAACTTACGAAATAGCGGTTTATAAGCTGCCCACTTCTGTCTCATTTGCTTCCTCATTCTATCTGCTGTATGGGCATCTTCATCCTCAGTATACTTCGAAACACCAGTAAATCTTACTCTTTTGATGATTTCTCCATTCTCTCCAATTATTCCGGTAGTATCATTGGCATCAACAACAATTGTATTTCCTAACGTGGACAATGAAGAGGAAGAGGAAGAGCCTGTCCTTGAACTCAATACATGTGAGTTGGATCTTGATCTGACGGAGCCACTTCGTGAAAGTTGATTAGACGCCGATCCTGCTCTTGATCGTGTATTAGTGGAACCAATGGCATTAGAATTAGATCTGGACCTCTGGACGGCGGCAAATGCAGCTTGAGCCTCCTGTTTGGAAGACTTTTTTAATGAATTCAATGGAGATGACGACATTGAGGCCCCAGGAAAATTGGTTCTAGATTCCACTGGACTCAATGTAGGTGGTGATGCTAGTGATTTTCCACTCAATTCAATTTCGAGATCATGTGAATCAAAATATTTCTCTTTTCTATCAACACTCTGGACTCGTGCTTGACGAGTAGGCCTTTTTACCTCTAAAGGTTTGGCAATCATACTTCCATTTTTCTGTGATTTTAAAATATGCATTTGCAGTCTCTGTTGTGCTGTCAACTGAGGCTGCATTGGTGGTGCATTCTGTTTTTGCTTCTCTGGTAGTGATTGCGGTGATTGGGATGAAACATCTGACTGTGAAGATTTTGCATTGGAAGCTGAGGTTGAACTGCCGGATGTATTTACGGAGATCGAACCAGTTGGAGTATGAACCGGTTGACGAAGTCTTATTGTACCAACATTAGCCACTTGAGAATTCTGTTTGATTGGCGAGATGACCGAATGGCGCCTTTGCAAAGTTGGAGACGATCTAACACTCGATGTCCTTCTCAAACCTTTCAACGAATCATCATCGGGTTTAGATACCTGAGATACGCTTCTCAACGGTGATGATGACTCTGATATTGATAACATTTCATTCCCAGTTTTTGGCGCTGGATTTAGAGACAAATTTGATAAATCTGAACCTACCTTATTTGTTAATGAGTTACTTCTGGACGGTGGTTTAACGGTAGTTTGAAATGGTGATTTGGTAGAAGATGTAAATGACATTTTCCTTTTCTCATCTGTAGAGACTAGCTCACTTTCTTTGATTTCCATTAATTTTTTAGTTAAATCACTAGATTTTGTTAAACTATTGGATCTACTCGATGATCTGCTTGGTATTCTGCTTGGAGGTCTCAACATAGATTGTTTAGAAGCAGACATTGCCCCATTCGTAGCTGCAGCCCTCATGCTAGAAGCTTTCTGAGCCAAAGCGGGGTCAATGGTAACACTCTGACGGCTCCTGGAATCTAAAGCTCGTTGCTTTATTTGAGCTCTAAGCTTCTCCTGTGAGAACACATGTTCCTTTTTATCTTGTAAAATTAATTCCCATGAATCACATAAATTTTTCAAAGTGTTAATGCAGTTCATTAGAATGTCGCACATTTGTTTCCCTGCTTTTCTCGACTCAATTATATAAATTGTTGTTATTTGATCCATTTGCTGTTGTAAATTATTGCTATTTATCGGTGTCAATGTTCTCTTCGAATATTTTGAAATAATTGACAATATAACAGTGTTTTGTTTATTACTTCCAAATAAGATACTCATCTGTCCTAAAGTTTCCTTCAATTTTCTGTCTGATCTTGCAAACTGAGTAAAATATGTAGCATTATCGAAATAAATCCAGCGTCCAATTTTTCTAATTTCAACATATAAATCTGCAATTCGCAAGAGATTGAAATAAATTTGATAATAATCAGATTGATCCAAAGGACATTTCATAGTTAGCTTAATATGTGCTGCCTTTAGCGACTCAATTTTTGTTTGGTAATAAAGACATTGTTGTGTCAACATTTTGAAATATGAATGACGAAAATAGCTTTTTATTTGATCTTGATGGTTCAAGTCAGTAAACGTCGGTATATCGGAATGATTAAATTTTTCAATAAGATTCAATTCGTCAAACTGATCTTTTTTATCAATCATTATATACACAAATAACTGCTTATTCTCCTCCTGATACATTTCACGAGCCATTTTAATTTTTTCATTTAAAACAGCCCTAGCATTAGCAATCAAGTTTTGTAGCATGGTAACCATCTCAATGGATTTTTTCTCACTTGGTAATTCACAAAATGACCTTTTTGAAGACCAATTGGATCCGATAACCGATTTTGTGTCATCTAATGCTTCGAGTGAATCCCATGATAGCGGGGACAATGCCCCTGTTAAATGAATCAGTTGTGCAGTATTAAATTTATCTCCTTTCTGGATCAACTCGGACCTTCTATAAAAATGGTCTGACATATTGAATATTGAGCCTGCCATCAGGACGATTGGTTTCAAATCCGGCATTATTTTCGCATCTATTTGAGCTATCAATGCTTGAAACTTCCTTAGTTTAGAATCTACATAATGATACTGTATCAACTTCGCTTCCAACGAAGTGACTGGCGGCTTCGGCGGGCCCATTAACTATCTTTTTTAGGAAGAAGAAATTTATGTTCATCATCTTCGTTGTTATTAAGATTTCCTACTTACAATAGATACAATACAAAAATCGCTCATCATTTTCTATTCTCATTCACGAGCCACTTCCACACTATATCCTTTTTATGAGGGGGGGAAGATTTCGAAATTGGGTCTTGGCCTCTCAAACGATCCAGCATACCTTTTTTTTGAATTTCATCCCATTTATCTAATCCTTTGGAGCTGACGATCGTCATTCGTTTGACATCATGGAGTTTCCTGAACCACCACAAACTCACCATTATCCCTAATAAAATAGAAGCACTAACAACTACGCCAAAAGCAATTTCTGATTCCTCTATGTAGTTTTTCAAATTCATACCATAGAAAGCTGGCATTATTGTTGCAACAGTGAATGCCAATGTCATAATGGCAATACGTAATTCAAAAACCATCAACGAGTTTCTGTTGGCATCTAGAATAATGTTTACAATATCCTCGGTACTTTTGATGTCGTTTATCATAGTCTCTGCTCTTTGGACTAATTCATCGCATTGTTTATAATAGGACTCAAGCATCAATTCTAAATCTGCAGGATCATCATTCATATTAGTTAGATGCATTCTTTGCAAATCATCATCGTTGTCGAGTAACTCATCCAAAACATCCCTTATAAGAGCCGATTTTTGATAAAACACACCCAACTTTTTACTTTCAACCAATAAAGATTTCAACTTTCCTCTGTCAATATCTGAATCCAACTCTTTTAAAATGGTCTTTGCTTGACTCAAATGAACAGCTAATTCGGCTTCTAATACGGCCATAACATTGACCAATATGCATTCTAAGGATCGGAATTCATAAACTTGACTTATTGAAGATTTAGATTTTAATTTAGACTCCAAATCATACATGAAAACGCCCAATTTTCTCACGTCTGTATCGTTTGTGATCCCTTCGTTTCCTTGTTTGACGTCAAATACATATACCCCATTAGATTTGACAAGTGCTTTTATAAATAACATGTTCACCAAAATTGACCCTCTTCTAACTGCGATCACCGGTGCCACATCTACATTGGTTGTATCAATTTTCCTCAAATCACGAGGAAACAAGTTATTGGATTGAAGAAACTGTGATCGTGAAAATGACTTGGATATGGCCGTGATAGTTCCTGATGAATCAAACGTTGTAGCTGAAATGGTAGATATTGGCGGCGTCATTGAAGGTAATTGTGTAATATTTCGTCGCCATGTCAAGCTATATGATAATGCTGATCGATTTATAAATTTAGTTAGACCCATGCCGAAGTGATTGTATGGGTATTTCGATGGTCAATTCTAACAATTATGAAGGATTTAAAGGCTAATGAAAAAATTATTCCGTTCCATTTATATAAGTAATGATTAGAGTATTAACAACAAAAAAATATAAACGTACCATCAGAATTTACATAGGTAAGAATGAGAAAGATCCATAATCAGTTGAAGAACTTTCTAGAAGGGGAAGGACCGAAAAGTTCCAATCTAATTGCAGGCAATGCAGTTTCCGATAACAACTTGAGTCTTTCCTCTAGAGTGTTGTTGACTGAAATCTTACCATTTGCGGAAACAATAATTGCACCACCAGTAATTGAGTCAGGAAGAGGAGATTCTTCATCAATGGTGACATCCACAGCAAACCCTGCCTTTTCATTGAAATTTGAAGCAGCAGTCTTGATAGCTTCCTTGGCCGCTTCGATGTGACTAGGCTTGACTCTAATCGTAACAGTTGATTCCATTAAAGCATAGAGGCCTTCCTCGATTAAACCAGCGAGTAAGTTACCGTCTGATGCCAATGTCTTCAGTTGTGATCTAGCAGCTTCGAAAATAGTGTCCAAAGCCTCTTCTCTTGAGGCCAAAAGCTTCAATCTTGTATTGTTTGCAATCGTCGATTTTGTAATCTGTTGACTTAGACGAGCCTTGGAAAACTTGTCTCTGTATCCAGCGTCAATGGCGTTCAATTCGGAACGAACAAGAGACGCCTTTTCAATCTGATATTCTTCATCCGCTTTCACACGAATCTCAGTGGCTTTTTCCCCAGCTTCCTTTTGAATAAACGCTTGCATCTTCGCAAGCTCGCTTTGAACCTGGGTCTCTGACAATGCTCTGGCCGACGACATCGCTATTTCACTGATAAAGGAAGAGACAGTGAGAATTCAATGGACACTTTCGCGCAAGTACGATTTGCCTATAAGGACCATCACGTAATCTTTTTTTCATTTATTTCTTTATCACAATACAAATAATATAATAGTATATGGTAAAGCTTTCAGGTCTGAACAGGGTTAACTCAAATAACATTCAGCTGTTGGCAAATGATCTACATAAGGTACTATTTCCGAAAAAATACAAGTCCAAAGCACCCCAGAAGCGACTTTTAGAGCTCTCTAAACAACATCTAGAACACAACGGGCTAGCGGACAAACAGACAAGTCAAAATGAGCCCATATCATTCAAGTTACCTCCTTTAATAGGGCCTAGTATTAGCCATCACTTCAAAAACATAGGAGACTGGTCACAAAAAGAATATCTGGATTTGATTGAAGATTTATTTCTATTAGGAAATACACCAGTTGCGATCCCAAAAACATGGGTACTGAAATCAGGATGGACTAAGTATGAGCCAGGAAAGAAACCCGTTCAGGTCGAATATCCTGAAGATAATGCGTTAGTTTTTGATACTGAAGTCCTGTACAAATTGTCACCATATCCTATAATGGCAACAGCCTTAAGCTCTAACGCTTGGTATGCCTGGGTTTCTCCGTACCTCACACAAGAATCCAACCAAAACAATCATTTGATACCCCTTGGACCAACCAATGAAAATAAATTGATAGTTGGACATAACGTAAGTTATGATCGTGCTAGAGTATTGGAGGAATATCAACTAAACCAATCTAATTCTTTTTATTTAGATACTATGTCCCTTCACGTATCAGTTTCTGGAATGTGTTCAAGACAAAGGGGAGCTTGGATGAAATATAAGAAAAATTTAAATGATTCAAACAACTCAAATGTTGAACATTATAAAACCCTAAATGATTTTAGAAGTCTTGCAACAACGGATGCGCTTAAAGATTTATTGGACAATGAAATCCTTGACCAAGAATCAATGTTGAACACTTCACCTTCGGACTCTGATTATGTTTCTAGCGCGCTCAATGAAGATCCGTGGCTGAAACATTCGTCACTGAGTTCCTTAGCTCATGTTGCTGAACATCATTGTAATATAAAGTTAGAAAAGACAACACGAGATTATTTTGCTTCGTCAGATCCTCATGAGATTGTAAGCAATTTTCAATTGCTAATGAATTATTGTGCCAAGGATGTGTTTGCTACTTATCATGTTTTCAACAAGATTTGGCCTGAGTACAAAGCAGTCGTTCCACATCCAGTTTCATTTTCCGCTTTGAGACATATTACGCAATCTATTCTACCGACAACTTCTGCCTGGGATGATTACGTTGCCAAATGTGAACAGATGTATCAAGATTCCAAAGTTCAAATTGAATCAAAACTACATGGAATTTGCAATAATATTGTTGAGTTAAAATCAAATGCAGAAGAGAAGCCATGGAAAGACGACCCTTGGTTATCTCAATTGGATTGGGAAATAACTCCCATAAAATATACAAAAGCTGGAGCCTTATTCAAAAGGCAAAAGTTGCCCGGGTTTCCAAATTGGTATAAGAAGATTGCAGAATCTGATGGAAGTCTGAATCTTACTACTAAAACAAGGGTATCTGCTTTGCTTTTAAATTTAAGTTGGCATGATAATCCCATCATTTGGACAGAAAATTATGGGTGGTGCTTTTCTACTTCGAAGGATAAATATGATGAATACATAAAAAAGAGTTACGAATACATTGATATAGAAAGGATCTTACCACTAGAAGATAGTTTAGAAGAAATTGAAGATCAAAAAGCAGAGGACGCTAGAAAGAAAACTGAGAAAAAAGCTGCTGGGTGCTCGGATGAACAAACATTTAATAACCCAAGTTCAAGTACAAAGACAAGGACGAAACCAAAACCAAAACCGAAACCTAAACAGAAGAAGAAGAATGAAAAGATTTCTTTTGAGTCCGATCCTATTGTGATTACCACATTGAAGAAAATTCTCAGTAAAGGAGAAATCATCTTCAAGATTCCACACGAGAATGGACCAGGTTCAAGAGTTACATCTCTAATGACAAAACCATTTCAAAGATATTTTGAAAATGGCACACTTTCATCATCTCATCCTGTTGCTAATGAGGCAATTGCACTTTCTGTCCAAACAAGTTATTGGGTTTCATCCCGTGAGCGTATAAGTGGTCAATTTGTTGTATTTCAAGATAGTAAAGATTTGAAGCTTGATTCATTTAATGATGAACACAGCAAATCCATTTGTCCAATTATCCCTCCGAAGGATGATAAAGTCGGGATCATCATTCCTCAAATCATACCAATGGGTACAATCACCCGTAGATCTGTTGAAAAAACTTGGTTAACAGCATCCAACGCCAAAAAAAACAGATTGGGTTCAGAACTAAAATCCCTTGTAAGGGCCCCACCTGGTTATTGTTTCGTTGGTGCTGATGTTGATTCTGAAGAATTGTGGATTGCTTCATTGATGGGCGATGCTGTGTTTGGAACTCATGGTGGATCTGCTTTAGGATGGATGACATTAGAAGGTACTAAAAACGAAGGAACAGATTTGCATTCAAAAACTGCAAAAATTCTAGGTATCAGTAGAGGTGAAGCAAAAGTGTTCAACTATGGCCGTATATATGGAGCTGGTAAAAAGTTTGCTACCACATTACTAAAAAAATTTAACCCTGAAATAGGTGATAAGGAAGCAGCAGAGACAGCAAATAATTTATATTCTGCTACAAAGGGCATGAGTGGTCAATTAAATAAAAATAGAATTTGGTTCGGCGGTTCAGAAAGTGTTGTTTTCAACAGATTAGAACAAATTGCTGAACAGGATTTTCCGAAAACACCTGTTTTAGGGGCCGGTATAACTCAAGCATTGCAAAAATCTAATTTGAATGCAAATTCATTTTTGCCAAGTAGAATCAACTGGGCTATTCAGTCATCTGGTGTTGATTATCTCCATCTCTTATTGGTTTCAATGGAATTTTTATGCAAGTATTACTCCATCGACGCAAGACTGGCAATAACCGTTCATGACGAGGTAAGGTTTTTAACCAAATGGGAAGACAGATATAAGTGCGCTATGGCATTGCAAATTGCAAATCTTTGGACACGTTCGATGTTTTGTTATCAAGTTGGCATTGATGATGTTCCCCAAAGTTGTGCGTTTTTCTCTGCTGTAGATATTGATTGGGTTTTAAGGAAGGAAGTGGATTTTGAATGTGTGACTCCAAGTTCTCCTGAAAAAATACCTGCTGGAGAATCATTGGATATCAATCAATTACTTCAAATTTTGGATGTTCAAAAAATGTTAGATCTGAAACGAGAGGAGTTTTGGAAAGAAGAAGGATCTGGTGAGGTATCTGAAGTTGATGAATATGAGAGGTTGAGAAAACCGACAGAATCATTAGACAAGGATCTGGATACTGAAACTAAGATTCTCTCTGTCAAACTCCAAATTTGCCAAAATGAAACTGAGTTCAAAGAACTCAAAAAAAAATTCTTTGATGAGATTCGTATGGGTGAACGTAGAGCTTTTGGTAAAGCGATCAAGAACGAGAATTTACAAGAAGATGTTCTTACGGATATTCAACTGAAATTGGATAGACTTCCAGATGATCTGGAAGAAGTCACCGTAAATTCGGGTGTCAAAATCAACTTGGCAATTGATGAAGCCTTAAATGAATTAGAAACCGAAAAGTTAAAAAGGGGGTCAAAACGGGCAAAAGCTAAGGCAGGTACCATTAATAATGCTGAGGATTTTGATATAAATGAAATTCTTTTAAAAAAATTGACAAGAGGAGAAAATGTCAAGTTTATGGATTCAAAGATAACTAGTTCAAAGATGAGACAGAATGAAATGAAGAGAAAATCAACAAATAGGGATGCCATAGCATCATTTGATCAAAATTTTCCAATTGATGATGAATTCAATTTGATTGATTTTCCTGACAGAGACGAAAATATAAAATTTGAGGACTTGGATGTGTCTTTAAAGTCATCGTCGTATTTAAAAATGAAAGATAGAGGTATGAATTCAGCCTTTAGAGTTTAACTTTACTACTTGTATATTCGTGATTACAACCTTTTATAGATATATTACGTAATCGATCTTCTAGCGCGGAGTGTATGGAAAATAAGTAGCGGATGATAGTGTAAGCTATTATTATGGGTAAGCTAAACAAAGTAGGATAATGTCGGCCCATTTTGATTGGAATAAGATCCCTGGTATTCATATTGAAAACAGTGATAGAACAGAACATGAAGAGCAATTCTCTAGCGGGGAATTTGCACATCAAAACGATCGAAACGGACATTTTCACTCAAAGTTGGATTCAAATCACGACAATAACATAGTTAATAACTCATTGAGTAAGATCATGAATACACTGAACCTTGGAAACTTTCCAGAGCATAACAGTATGGATAATTTGACTGCAAAAACAAATAACTATACAAATTTAGCCTCTTCTTCTTCTTCGTTGAATAACACGGTTGGTTCTGGTCTAGCTCGTAATACGGAATTTAAGGTACACTCCTCAAGTACAGACACGATTATTGCAAGTGATGATGTGAATGCCATGCTGTCTGTTTCCAAAGAAGAGCTCTCAGCTCAAGAATCAAAAACTTACTATAATTGGTATCACACGATAAAACGAAGAAAAGCGAGGTTTGCCAATAGATCTATTTCAATTGATGATGTTTTAGCATTTCTGGGTAATTTTGGAATACCCGTACATACAAAGGAGAGAATGAAGATCTTATTTGGTAAAAAGGCTGAATCTTTGAATGAATCTCAATTTTTTGCATTGATGAGATTGATTGCTCATACCATGGCAGGAGAGCCTTTGAAGAACTCCCTTATTAAAATTCCTGTTGCTATTCCTAGACCTATTCCAATTTTGGCAAAAAGTCAAAAAAAGTTGAAGAATTCAATATCCAATAGAATACACAAACATTCAAACGGCAATGACAAACATAAACTAGATATCAATTCATTTACTGAGATGCTACTTACGGGTCAAACACCTATCACCGCAGATGCAGATGATCCTTCAACTAAAAAAGTTAAATTTTCAGAAATTGTCACCTTTTCACCACCTCCATTGACAGATGAAGAATACTTAGCAATCATTGATGCTGATAAGAAGCTGGAGTTGGAAAATTCAAGCTCTAATTCAGACTCCATTGATTATTCGCTGCCAATGGATCAACTATTGAAAAAATTGAAACAGCAGCAGGCAGATTCAATGCCCAAACAGACAGATACCCCGCCACCTCAACAACCAGTCAATGAAAATGAAGACGAAATTCTCAAGGATGTTAAAATTGACTCTTTTCAAAAAGTTACTCACTTGGATCCAAATACTGGGAAAATTCCACAACCTTTGAAGCCCAATTTGACTGGAAGTGCATCCAAATCTATGAAAGAGCATTTTATTCAACAGTTTGATCAAACATTTAATTTTGATCCCGTACCATCGTCTTCCCCTGATATAGGGAACATAACATCATTAGCAGCTGCACCTGCTGTCTCATCTCCTTCTCCACAAATGATGTCAAACATATTTGGAGTGAATCAGCAACAGACACAACCAACACGACCAAACGAAGCACATTCCGGAGCTGACTACTTTTCTCAAAATATTTCAGAGCAATATATGACTCCTATGGAAAGCATTTACAACAATGTAAACAATACGCTAATGAGTAACTCCACTGCTCCAACAATGCAATCATGGAGTTCCGAAACATTAGTATCTAATGGAGCTCCCCAGCAATCATTGAATAGGACAAGGACTTTATCTGTTTCCAATTCTTCTGCCCCATCACTTCCACCTCCACCACCTAGATCAAGAAAATCATCAAGGGCAACTAACTTTAATTCGCCAAATGCTTCTACCAGCTCACTTCCTGATGGATCGCATCCAAGCTTACCTCCTAAACCTATGTTGAATTTGGAACAAAAACAAAAATATATTTCTTCGATGCATCAACAACCACAACAGCCGCCACTTCAGCAACAACAGTCTTACCTGAACTCTGGTCAAAATCAACAACAACAGCAGCAGTATTTGAATGCGATGCAACAGCAACAGTACTATTACTTGCAACAACAACAACAACAGCAGCAGCAGCAACAGCAGCCACAACAACAGCAGCAGCAACAACAACAGCAAAATATGTGGCTAAATAATCAACAACAGCAGCATTGGCCGGGGGCTCCGTGGTAAAGACCAAATTATAATTTTATATCTTAAAAGTGTGCTGAGCACATTTGAACCTCGAAAGAAAAAAACATAACTGATCCTGGCGATATTTTGAGACGTGTAGTTGTTTTTGAACGTACGTAAAAGGAAGAAATGCCGCCCTTGGAGTCGATTGACGCGTTGGCATTTGTGTTGCAGGAGTGTACGTTTATCTTGTCGACACTTAGGAGATCCAATCAGACATCCTCAGGCCCCTTTGCGTCATTATTGATTAATCAATTGTTAAAGGATTCAGCAGATGACTACTATCCAAAGACACAAAACGACAAGAAATTGAGAGATGAGGATCACTTTTTAAGTGGATTTGTGGAGTTGAGATCTCTTTTAATGGAAATTAACAACATTGAAGATATGGATGTGATTACGTTACTACAGCCATATTTGATTGTTATTAAATCAAAGACAACTTCATGTGCAACTATGGATACAGTTGTTACTTCATTGAGCAAACTGATTAAATACGGTATTATAAATAAAGATCAACATAACATCGTACCATTGCTATCACAAATTGTTGCATCATTGTGTCATTGTAAATTTAAAGGTGATGACGAAATCCGTGATGATATATTGGTTATCAAAATAATTCATTTGCTAGAAACAATTACTGTCTCATCATTAGGAGAAATCTTGACTGACGATTCTATGTATGAGATTCTCTCAACTTGTTTTTCGTTGGCAATTAATTCAAGAAGAAAGGAATTGTTGACCGACTCAGCAGAATCAACTTTATTGTCCATAACAACAACGGCATTTTCCAAACTAAAAAATTTAGAATCAAAACCTGAAATTGATCATAACGTAAAAAATTCTCAAGTTGAATTCACTGCTGACTCGTTGCCAACAGATACAATCGGAGGATCTTCTGGGACACCTGTGCCAGAACTTGAATCAACTGAAGATTCAATTGACGAAGAACACTCCGATTTCAAGATTGAAGAATCTGAAAAGCAAAATGTACTAATTGATTCTGATACTACGCCATTTGGTATCACATGCCTCAGTCAATTTTTAAATCATACAGTCGATATCTTATCTCCAGAAAGCAAATTTAGGTATACTGAAGGCTCTAGATCGCTAGCACTTCAGATTATGATCATCATTGTTGAAGTTGCTGGTGTTCATTTAGTCAATCATCCACAATTATTTACTCTGATCTCAGATGATTGCTGTCACCATTTGGTTAGATTAATCCAAAATATTGAGTCTCCAATAATAACTACTTATGCATTAAAATTATTCCTATATTTTGCTTTGAATATTCCATACCATTTGAAAATTCAATTAGAGTTGATTTTTACGACCATATTTGAGTCTGTTATTTCAAAGTGGGACTTACTTGAAAAGGATTTGGATGATGACCAAAAAATTGTATTTAATACCGATAAGAGACAGTTATTAATATTTCCTACATTAACAGAGGCTCAAATTGAAAACTTAAAGACGAAGTATGACACTGGAAAATCATCATATTTGAAGGAATTATTCATTGAAACTATAAGTGTTCTATGGTATAGATCACCATATTTTTTTATCAACCTATTTCAGACGTATGATTGTGATTTTGATAGATCCGATTTAACTGATTCTCTTTTAAAGCTTGTTTGCCGTCTTTCGGCCTCAGATTCTGCATTTTTCACATCGAACAATATTACACCACTATGTATGGAAGGTGTTTTATCTTTTATTAATAGCTCTTATGAAAGAATCAGAATTGCAAAGACAGAAAACATTTCTCTTTCAAGCGAACCAAATTCCTTGATTGTTCAGTATACTAAAAAATCTGACTTCATTGATTGCATTAAAAAATGGAATGAAAAACCAAAATTGGGTGTTCAAGCATTAGTCGAAAAAGAGTTTATTAAAGATGGTAATGACGATGGTGAAATTGCAGAATTTCTGTTTAAAAATTCTGGTCGTTTAGATAAAAAACAGCTTGGTGAATTATTTGGTAAGCAAACAAGTGCTACATTATTCAGCAAATTCATTTCTTTGCTAGACTTCAAAAATTTGAGACCTGATGAAGCTTTGAGACTGTTATTAAACTACTTCAGATTGCCTGGTGAAGCTCAGCAAATTGATAGAATTGTTGAGACATTCAACACGAGATATGTTGAATGTCAAGATTCTGAATGTCCAGAGACTAATGATGATGATGAAACAGGTGAAGAAGAAAAGGTTTTGCCCGATGGAGATTCGATGTACGTTCTCTCTTTTTCACTTATTATGTTGAACACAGACTTGCACAACCCAAATGTCAAGAAGCCAATGAGTTTGGATGATTATCAAAGAAATCTCAGAGGCTGTTATAAAGGTAAAGATTTTCCATTTTGGTACACCCAGAAAATGTACAACAGCATTAAAGAGAAAGAAATCATCATGCCTGAAGAACATAAGGGTACTGCTAAATGGTTTGAAACTATTTGGCATTCATTGGTAGCCGAGCAAGAGAGTAAGTCCGAAACCAGTCAAAATAAATACTTACTTATCAGTGATAATGGAAAAGATTTGAAGACTTTGCTTGATTTTGATAAAGTTTTATTTGCAAAACACTTCAAAAAGTTATTTACTGCTTTGATTAGAATGTTTCATGAAGCAAATAACGACAGTGTTATTAACAAGATTGTTTCCACCATAGAAAAGTGTGCAGCAATTGCTATATATTTTGAATTGGATGACATTGTCAATGACATAATTGATGTCATATCTCAATTGTCCGCTGTTACTACATTCCAAAAATTGGACCATTCAACTGATGATAGGGATAACTTGGCTGTTGTTGAGCTAATACTAGATGACAAGCGAACCATATATGCAAGTGATCTTTCGATTATGGTGGGTAAAGATTATAGAGTACAGCTAAGCATTATTGTTTTATTCCGTGTTTTGAAAAGGTCCAATTATCATGTTTCCAAGGCCTGGATACATGTAGTAAGGTTAATTCTCAAGCTTTTTGAACATGGTCTGATAGACCCAAATTTATTTGACGAATTTCAAAAGAAATTGAATTATGAGCCATTGAAGAAGCCTATGGGTGAATATCAAATTAATAAAGCTGATGGATCTAAAGAAAACGGCTTGTTCTCGACATTTTCATCATATTTGAAGGGGTTATCTGATGATTCGCACGAACCAACTGAAGTTGATATTGAGCAAACAAACAATTGCTTAGAATTTATTGAAAGTACCGGTGTGGATTCTTTATTAAAGCAAGTAACTAAAACTAGCAATGAAAATCTGAATAAAATGGTTCAAATCTTAATTGCCTTGTTACCAAAAAGCACCAAACATAGCAAGAGATACTACACTGAAGAAACTTTATTTTTATTAGAGGTGATAACATGCTATCTTTTAATTACAAAGAACAGTAAATTAATCAATGATGTCTTGAATAAATGTGATGAAACCATCAATAGTGAGGATAGAGATCTAAAAATGTCTGCGGTTTCAAGAGTTTTGTCGTATAAGTTGTTATTATTACAAGTGACACCAGTTGAAAGTACTGAAGTTTTAAAAGACACATTGATCACATCATTTGAGCTAGCCAAAAAATCTAAGGACTCATTCATCACTCATGGTAAATGCATTTTGTATCCTTTGGAGCAGTTATCATTAATTCCTGAGTCATGGTGTCAAATGGAGATTATTAACATTTCGGAATTTTGGAATATTTTGAGAGTTTATGCATCATCTTCTTCTATGACAAAATCTATATTCAGTTTTATTCAGAATATTGTTTTAAATAATCCAAATTTGATTAACATTAACAACTACATGGATATTTTAGGTTTACTTGATGAAATTTCAGCAACTGGTGCTCTTGGTGCTCAGTGGGAACATGAATGTGATAAACATTTGGCAGATGGTCTCAAAGTTGACAACATTGTCAATCCATTTCAAGAAATCGTGGATATTGGCATTGAAAGCATTAAATTAACAAGTCAATTAACTGAAGTTATAAACAGTGCAAATTTTGAGCGCAGTGTAGAGGAAAAGAAGAAGGAAAGCGATGAGGAAGTCATTTCCCCGTGGTATCCATTAATTGAAGCACTATCACATCAATGTTATAATCCTTGCCGGGAATTAAGGGCACATGCAGTCAATACTTTGTCTAATACCTTGATCAATAATAAGAATTTACCTTTGGATAAATTATCCAAGGGCAGAATTGTCGAGGGGAACTTCAGATTAATCTTGGAATTATTGAAACCAGAAATTGGGTCAACTGATATAAAAGGTATGATAAAAACTCAAAAGGATATCCTCAACATAATTTGCAAATTAATCTTAACATATGACCTAGAAAACATGGACAAATGGGTTGAAAAGGTTTTCGCAATTGCCAGTCAAATGCTAGAAAATATTCATTCTAACTTCTCTAAATCTGCAAGCGAGGTGGATGTGGAAGTCACCGAAAGTCTGAGAAACGTCCTTTTGGTTAAAAAGGATGATTTACAATTGGACAAATTAAAGGGCTATAAAATGGAGAGCGTTCTTAAGTCTCTCATTGAGGATGTTCTGAACGAGACCTCTTAGACTTTTGTGTAGAGTATAAAAATATTAGTCATTTTACCAATCTTAAATAAGAGATTATCGTTTTTTGCGGTTAAAACTCCGAAACTTAAAACCGCACCTATCGATTTGTTTATCACTTTCTTTTTCCATTTCAATTCCAATGACCAACATCGTAGTTATTGGATCAGGTGTCACTGGGCTCACTGTCGCTCATGAATTGCTAAGATCAGATCCAACCAACAAGGTCACAATTGTGTCCAAGAATTTCCCAACTGATTTCAAAATTGATAAGTTTTACACTTCACCAATCGCAGGTGCCAATTGGCAATCTTTCGCTGGGGATGATGAGATTAAGGTCCAAGACATTGATACTACAGGGTACTACAAATTTCAAAATTTGCTCAAGACCAGACCTGAAGCTGGTGTTACTGCACGTCTGAATAGGGTTTTGGTCACGTGGGATAAATTCAAAAACGTTGACGGTAGTATAAAGAAATTCCCATGGTTTACATATAAACTTAGCTGCAATTTTAAAGAATTAGATCCAAAAGAATACAATACTGAAAAGTTCGCCTATGGTTATGAATATGATGGTCTTGTTATTCGTACAAGCTATTATATGACTTTTTTGCTCAATGAGATGTGGAGAATGGCTGGCTCAGTTGCTAGTGCCAATCAATTCTCAGGTGTCCCTGGTGAGAATGGATCACATTCTTCAAGATTTAACTTGAAAAGATTCAATTTGAGTTCAATCAAAGAAGCTTTTCATTTACATGCTAATGGAAAAGCAGACATTGTTGTTAATTGTACAGGCTTGGCTGTTAAGGACTTGGAGGATTTAGAACCTTCTGAGAAGGAGAAGATGGCCCCAATTCGTGGTGTTGTCTTTGTTGTTGAAAACAACACCAATTTGGACCGTATCACTATTGTTGAAACAGGAAATGATGAACCTTCTGATGAGTCTCTTTATATCATGCCAAGAAGGGAAGGTGAATTAATTATAGGAGGTTGTTACCAGAAGGGTAATTACTCAGAAACTGTAGAACAGGATCTGAGAAATAGAATTTTGGGGAGAGCAAAGAAATATTTACCTGAATATAACTGGTCGAATCTCAAAATTGTTAGAGAACAGGTTGGCTTCAGACCTTACAGAGAAGGTGGCTACAGAATTGAAAGAAATGGTAAAGTAGTTCATTGTTACGGAATGGCTGGTGCCGGATTTCAATCTTCTTGGGGCTCAGCTGAAATAGCTCTTAAGCTTGTTGATGAGTTGAAGGGTCGTATCTCTAAAATCTAGAATGATTGATAGTGTTTTTAACCTGTATAATTTTTTAAAAATTATAAGCGCAATTGGAAAAAAACAAAAAAATAAACGACCAGGGAGAGGATTGAACTCTCGATCTTGCGATTAACAGTCGCACGCCTTAACCAGCTTGGCCACCCAGTCAATTGTTGAAGTTAAAACCTTAAGTGTATATAAGGATTCAAAGAGTCCTAAACCCGCTTAAAACTTCTCTATAGTGAATGTTTCCAATGTCTTAATTTAACTAGTTTTTCAAATACTTTTCTCTAGCTTTTGCTTCCTTTTCTTTTCTTCTATATTATGTAATATATATTATTCAGAACAAGAAAATTACTGTCAATTAGTCTGGTGAAATGAAAAGTAACCTAATTTTGAACTGTTGTGCATGTCAATAATTGAAACCTTTTTTCTAATTGTATGATTTTCAGTAAATGTCGATCCTTCATAGGATAACACCAGAGAATTTCGAATTCCTAAGCTAATCAAGCAAAACATAGCCTTTTATACAAGTCACTTGCATCAACAACTTCATTTGAAAAAAACCCATTTAATAAACTTGGAAAGTGAACCCTATTGCTTCTGATGAAAATCCCATTAAATGGGAAACAATATATCAAAATAGATCCCATGTAATATCTTTCATAAACACATACTTCTACTTGTGTATCACATTTAACAACGCAACAAGTCTAAGTAAGCTTGAAAGTATTACAAACAAATATTGATAACCTTTACTCTATTTTGGCGCTGAGCTCCACCATAATGCTAATTGTATCAAAAAACTGCACAAAAACTCCCCCCTCTCCCCACCCCGACTGCTCACTCAACAACTATAGTACACGGGAAGCATTCGGCAGAGCGGTCTGCAAATAGGCTGGAATATATAACTAAATACTGCTATACAATTAAAATAATTACAAAATAGAGCAAAGAAAAGAACAACAAGTGGAAATTAGAAATTAAACCAATGACTTTTTTTGATACCCTTTTCAACCTCTTCAGAAAAAAAGAATGTCAATTATTGAAAGAAATCGAGTACTTCGCTATTTATAAGTTTTGTAACTATTAGATGTTTGTTAATATTATTCACATTTCTTGTAATTATGCTAACTGTAAATTTATAATATAAATGAACATAAGAATAGAAACAATTTCTTATAATTTTACTGAAATATTAAATTATTAGCATTATTATACACTCAGTTCATAAATAAATAATTTGTAATTATGAAATAACCATTTCAGTCACTTGAATTATCTTTCAGTGACTTATAATTATTTTTCGGATTATTTAAGAATTCTCTTTAATTTATTTATAATTATTGGTTCCAAATTTCAACAGAGGCTTTCCAATCATACTCGATGTTTATTGTTGAGTTTGTAATCAAACTGTCATATATTAAATGACAAATTTCAAAGCTTTCGAAGTCTAAATTTCAAAGAATATGAAAACGCACAGTGATACCAATATCAATTGCGTGTAGCTTGAGCATCAAACTAAAGTTGTTGGAAAGGGTAAGATTTAGTTTTGTGTTGTATTTGGAAATAATTTTATCTTTCTCACGCCCAATGACCTTGACTTCAGCTATAATTATCAAGTTTATGAATTATTACATAGTAAATCTACTAGCTTCTCTCGTAAGAGTCCTTTTCGGTGGTTTAGTATTACCAGAGACAGTAAACAAATTGTTTCCAATAAATTTCAAAACATTATTACCTGTTCTTTTCCATGTTGAGTTTTCACTCTCTCTAGACAATAAACTGTTTACTGTCTGACTTCTCTTCATTGTGGTATATGATTGAACATTATCTCTCATATTCATCTTATCATGATTCAATAAAATGGCTCTATCAATTGAATTAGGCAAACCTCTATGCCTTCCTCTTATCATGGTAGCGACCACAACCAATTTTGATAAGACATTGAATTCACCACATAATGAAGTATTCTTACCAGGATACCCCATACTTAAACCAACTGTACCATAAGCACTTGTCAACTCAAACATTATATCGAAAATTGAAAAATCATTTTTCTTGATCCTTGCACTTTCACAAATACAGACAATGAAAATCCCTAAAAACAAAAACCACAAATCAAACGATAACTGTCTACGAAGATGGGAACCAATGAATTGCAGTCTTTTATTTTCTCTATTCGGGTGATCTTCATCCTCTTCGTCATCTTCATTTTGATAAACACCAAGTGATTGTTCCTCATAAACATTTGTTCTTCTGATGGAAATGGCCAATGGTAAGACAGATATATACATCATGACTGTGTAAGAGACTTTAATTGCAGCATTCAAAGTTGATAAATCAACAATTACAAAACCAGCTGTTCTCGTCGAGAAAGACTGAAACAAACCATCAAGAACTCGATAACCTTTTGGTAAAAATGCCAACTCTTCTGAATTAAAATCTAGAATAATGAATAGAATCCAGTCAATAAGATTCAGAATCACTAGGACTGTAAATAACCACCATGTTGGTCCAGACGGGAATAATAATGTAAAACAACGACGAGGGTGCAACAACAAGAAAGTCAAGGAGTCTCTGTATATCGTCAATGGCTTTGAAAATTTATGTAGAATCCAAATGATGAATCGTAAAAACACAGGAAATCCAGTATTACCAATAACAATGAAAAAACATGAAACAATTGCAATGTAAGCATTTTGTTGAAAAGGAAACATGGAATTTGGGTTCAATGTAAACCCTAAATCATTAAACACACTCTGCGGAGTGAAGAATCCCCACCAAGTAGGTGATATTCCAAATTCCTTCATCTCATTATAATAATGATCTCTGGTTTGAATGAATGGCAAGAAAAAAACGACAGCCAACACATGAAAACCAAAGTAATAAAATACTAATATCCAACTTAATAGTTTCATTGACTGGTATTCAACACCACCTAATTCTTTCTTCTGCTCTTCTGAAAAGGTCACAAAATTACTGTTTCTACCAATAGTTGGAGTCCAAGAGAGGTAGTTTGCACGATGAAGGTCTTTAGAAAATTGTGATGCCAAATCATGCTCTTCATCATCATCATGACGACCAGTTAGTGTTCTCGCAAAAAAGCTAGCTCTTCTTTTACCCTTATGAATAGCGTGCTCAAAATTTGATGTAATTTTATTAATTGGTGACAAATGTTTGACTTCTGAGCTTGATGTATCGCTAGATATTTCTTCTTCCTGACCACTGATTCCCTCTTCCACTTCATCAATGTTGTCACTATTATCATGAGCAAAAGGAGATGAGTCTTTTTGATTGTAAGAGGAGATTTGGTAATGCTGGAGTGGGATATGGTGTAAGCTTTCTTCCTTCTTTTTTTGCTTTTTGAGTCTTTTCCTTTCTTTAATTAAATTCTTTCTTTGTTTATGACCAGGCACTTTGTTTTCCCGCTCTAATTCTAATGGTCCTTTAATTTTGAGTGCTGGACCAAAATCGATCTGCTCCTTTTCATTTTCAGGTTGTTGTTGTAGAACAGAAATTGACATAAGTAAATCTCTTGGGTTAATATCTCTAGTTCTTCTTCTTTTTTCATTTGAATGTGCTTGTTTAGATTTGGATGGTTTTGGCAAATCTGCAAACTTTATATTTGGACGTTCTTGTTCTGCAAATCTTATATGGTGTTCTTCGTTAGTTGGAGTATCCAATTCATTATCATCGTCGTCATGAATTCTTGAAGCACTTTCGATGTCTTCTTCAAATTCACCTTCATCCTTATGGTTACTATCTAAATCCAAATCGCTATCATCGCTTGGCTCGGTTAAATGCCCAGCTAGCGAATCTGAGTTGATATTGTGAGAAATGCCAATAATTTCATCATCTGATTCATGAGAGAATGGAGATATTGAACGAAGTTTGGCTCCATTTTGCTTATTATTGATGTTTTCATTGAATCTATCTGAAATTAGTTCGGACCCATTCAGTCTTTCATTATCATTCTTGACCATGGTTTCAGTTTTCAGCCTAGCCAATGTTAAAGTCCTCCTGCTTTGAAATTGCTTCACAGATCTTTCCTTGATATCATCAAAAACCTTTTCAAACCAATATAATCTTAAGAAAACCAAAGAACCATGAATAAAAATCGGGGTTGTGAACATAGCAATCACATATATTGTTATTTGTTGATAAAGTTCAATTTTGTTAATATCAATCGTATTCAAGCCTGCTTGGGTCGAGGCTCCGGCTGCAAAAACTAATGAGTCAATATAGCTAATGTTCTTATTCCCATAAATAACAACAGAGCCAAAAATGACCCATAATAGAATGTAAACATAGTGTGCAACAATAAAATTAGGAATTAGCTTTTTTATTATAGGACCAACTGTATCTTCAATCTTATACATCACCTTTCTGATACGATAGCCAATGGTTCTTTTAAATACCAATCCTCCACTTTCGAAGATGGTTCCTGTTCTGTCCATAAATGATTTTCGCCTTTCTCTTGGAGGGTGATCAGACAGCCTCTGCGTCGGTCTTTCTCCCGAAAAAGAAGCCATCTCCACCATATCTGACACCGAATCAGAATTGACTCCGTAAACACTACGATATGTCGCCTCTTGCATCCCAAAATGGCTTATTTTCCCTCTACAAATATAAAATGTTTTCAATTTTGCAAATATTTTACTTCGCCTCTCTTTCTATAGTGCCTTGAAAATACTCCTTATTGAAATCCCCTTATAGTTGTGAGACAAAACCTTTTTACAACAAATGAAGTAGTTGTACAAATTATATCTATATAAATATCTCCTTTGGTAGGACGAGAATGCAGTATGGTACATTCCCATTACTGTTGTACTCATTAGAGACTAAGCTCATGTGCTCAGCATCAAATCATTTTCCCATGATGATGGTACTTAAATCAATATCATCATCGTCATCACCTTCACCACCACTATTAGACTCCCGTTCACCACTTTTATTTTCATCATCAGTTTCTCCTCCTACAGATTCATCTATGTCAGTTCTTCCTTCCATATGACCTCCAGTATCAGGAGTATCAGTGAAAAAAGAATCATGTTTGGATCTTTTAATATTAACAGTGCCATTTAGAAAGTCATCAATCTTTCGCTTGACATTAATGCCAGCAGTAGTAATACTGTCAGAATTATCCACCACATTTCCACGATTGACGTTTGTATTCGCAGAATGGATACCATACATTTGGTTATTTCCACCAGGTGATGTATGGACATCATTTACGTGTTCACTAACACTATCGTCCACATCACTACCTTCTAGCCCAGCAGTTGAAGAAATGGCATGAGATGGCAAATTGTAATCGGGGTCAGATATTATATCGTCCAAATCATCGGTGTAAGTAGTCCGCGATGTATTAACATTGGTAGTCCCGGCAGTGACAGGTTGCGTTGTAGTTGTAGGATACTCATCAAAATTCATACCCAAATTCCGTAGTAAATCATCAGTTGAAACTAAAGGTGTCAATACATTTGGTAAATGTACTTCATGGTGACGAGGACTATTATTTTCATTCTCATTATTTCTATTGTTTTCATCATCATGAGAAGGTCGCTGCTGTCCTTGAGATTTCAAAATCTTAAATTCTCTTCTTTTTCCTTTAGGATCTCCCTTCAATGACCCTTGACATATCATGCAATCTGTGATAATTTTTTTGACTGTTGATTTAACTTTATTCCAATGGTATCTCTTTGTGATTAAAGTGGTTGTCCTGTTTATCCCATGGTGTCCGTCCTCATGAATTTCTCTTGTTATCCTGAATTGATCATTGACATTAGATATCACCTCCTTTTCTTTCAAAAATAATTTACCATCATTTACTCTATAGGAATAGGATAGAGATCTTAGTCTACCTTTATCTTCCCTTGAGAAATTGCTTGGATATTGACCAGAAACTAAATAGTTCAAGATCTGGTCAAACCTTGAAATTTGCTGTTCTTCGTTGATGATTTCCAGTGTTCTTGAGTAGTTTAAAGAATCAATTAAACTGTCCTTTGTACTTTTGAGGATTGCACATTCTTTAATTTTCCCTAATCTTATGAACCCACATTTACTTAATACTTTCTTCGCCGCAATATTTGTATCGAAAACCATTTCAACAATACAGTTGTTATAACCTAACATTGGTGCCCATCTAACAAAGCATTCACATAGAAAAAACCCAATTCCTCTTTTTCTAATACCGGCATTGACCAATACATTCATGGTACACACCTGAGAACATCTACCAGGGTAATTAGATTTAATAAAAAACGAACCAAGGCATCTTTTCGACCAGTCATCAGATGTCAAGTTCGGATCAAAATGGGTCGAATCTCCTATTAACATTAAACCAACAAATTGTCCAAACCAATATGATTTGAACTCTTCCAATGTCAATGGCTCAAAGAATGGCTGCGTGTCCCCTCTCGTCACTTCATCATTGTATTCTTGAAATAAAAACTGCAGTAACTGGGAAGGAATTTCATCCACATTCATAATTGGGTATATTGTAGCTGCAGTAGCCAAGTCTTCGATATGAATAATAACTCTCTCTATACTCCCATGCGTTGAGTAATGTGGAGTGAAATGGGTAGCAGAAAATGCAACGTTTTGAAACCCTCCCATATTAAAGAAAAGAGAGGTATTAGAATTAGTACTATATGATTATTTTTACTTTATACAAATAAAAAATACTTTGTAGCAAACGACATACCTAACAGCTACAGCGGCTGTGAAGCTGAAGATGAACTTGTGAGAATAGGAGCTTTCGCCTGTCTTCCCCAACCACATTTTAAAGGCCTTCCATTAATATTAAAACCAAATAATTGAACAATTGCCATAGCAGCTCTTTCATGAGAATCATAAGTCACAAACGCACAACCCTTATCAGCCATCAATTTGAAGTTTACAATGTAACCAAAATTTTGAAGAAGAGGGATCAAATCGTTCTGAGTGGTGAAATGTGCCAAATTTCCTAAATATACAACGGTTAACCAATTGGGAGCTTGTCTCAAGACGATTTCGTAAGATTGAGGGCCTACCACGGAAGTAGTAATATGCTGTTGTTGAGATTGTAACAAGATTGGAGTAAGGATTCCTTGACTATTACCATTGATATCCATAGTGTTTGCATAGGGTTGATAAACGAATCTATTATTATTATTATTATTATTATTATTATTATTATTATCATGATTGTGATTATTATGATTATTATCCTTATGATTATGATTATTATTATTTTGTTTATGGGATGCCCAATTTAATCTTATTGCACGATCTCCTAACATCTTACCATTCATGCATTGCAACGCATCTGATGCATCGTTTTTATCTTTAAAATTAACAAATCCATAACCTCTTGATCTGCCCGTTTTCATGTCCCACATTACATTGGCCTGAACAAGAGATTTGTAGTTATTAAATGCTTTTGAAAGAGAATCATCATTAATTTCCAGAGATAAATCTCCAATGAATAAATTGAAAGTTTCTGAAACTTCTTGCAGTTGTTGAGTTTGAAATGCCCATGTAATTTTGATTGCGCAATTATTCAAAAGTTTCCCGTTTATGCATTCCAAAACTTCTTGTGCTTGGTGATTTTGTTCATATTCAACAAACGAATAATTAAATCCTTGTCTATTCTTATCATGGAGAATCTTGATCGATTTAAATGGGTGTTGACTTGAAAAAAGTCCTGATAATTCTTCTTCTGTCACACTTTGATGAATATTTCCAACGTATAAAATTGTTTTGGACAGCTCCCTTCCTCCTTCTAGGACACTTGCAATGTTAACATTCTCATCTTGGTTCGCAGGTCCTGGATTATTGTCTCCAACATTCGAGATCCCAATTGTCATTTTATTTTATTACCAACTAATGTATTTCGTCCCAAAAAATTCCTATACAGTAGGTCAATTGCGTCTTCTCTACCTTTCTGTCAAGTCCAATCCTCAAAAACGACGCGTTTATGTCGATTTCGCAATCCTACCTGAAGAACATAAAACGCATATAAAATAGTTAAAAATTTCGCCACTCTCTCTCTTCTTTCTTTGATCCCTATTTAATAAGATCTGCCAGCTATGCTCCACACTTCCAACCCTGAACCGGCGTCTGCGATTGATCGGACTCTCCCAGAGTTTCCTGCTGCTACGCCAATTGATGAGGACAATTATTTCCGATTCCACAACCCGCCATCGTACCTTTCAACGATCTCCAAAGACGTTGCCACATTCATCGACTTTCACAACAATATCCCGAATAGAAAGATCGTCCTGGTCACCTCAGGAGGTACCACCGTCCCACTTGAAAATAATACCGTTAGATTCATTGATAACTTCTCAGCAGGTACGAGAGGTGCAACATCGGCTGAGTATTTTCTTGAAAACGATTATGCTGTGATATTTCTTCATAGAGAGTTTTCTCTTCTTCCATACTCTAGACACTACTCTCACACTACAAATTGTTTTCTGGATTATATGAAACAAAGTGAAGATGGGAACAAAGTTGAAATAAATGATCAATTTCAGCAAGAAATGTTGAAGGTGTTGAAGAAATACAATGACGCAAAATCAAACAATATGTTGTTGCTAGTTCCTTTCACAACCGTTCATCAGTATCTCTTCACATTGAAATTAATCGCACAAGAATTATCTGTGATTGGATCAGATGCTTTGTTTTATTTGGCAGCAGCTGTGTCAGATTTTTTCTTACCAAGTTCTCGTATACCCGAACACAAGATTCAAAGTCAAGAATCAGGTGGTAAACTGGTAGTTGATTTGGAACCTGTTCCAAAGTTTCTAAGAAGGCTGGTGGATTCTTGGGCCCCAATTGCAATGATCGTGAGTTTTAAATTGGAAACCGATAATTCAATTCTAATTAAAAAGGCTAAATCCGCATTGGAAAGGTACAATCATCAATTGGTTATTGGTAATTTGCTTCAAACGAGAAAGAAAGAAGTTGTTTTTGTTGAGCAGTCATCAGAAGATTGGATTAAGTTATCAGAAGATCAAATTAAAAAGGACGTTGACATTGAAAGTTTGATTATACCAAAAGTTATAAAATTACACTCATCATGGACAAACTCACATAAATGATATCCCAATCCCCCATTGAAGACCATGTTTATAGTTATCGCCCCTTGTTATAGCTAAAGGTATGACCCAGTTTAATTCAAATCTAGCCATTGGATGCGCATATATAATCCCTGCACCACAACTCAAACTGTACTTACTCATTCTTGAAAAGAAATCAGTAAAACTTTCACCCGATGGATTGTTAGTAAAGTTGGTCAATTTTCCACCGGTTGTAAACAAATGTGCTTTAAATCCAGTACCTTGAGGCGTGAACGGAATTCTAGAAATGATAGACCCATTAAATGAATAAAATACATCTCCTCCAACAGGTAATCCCATATCCTTTGGACCTAAACCTGATATCAAAAAACCTCTAACATCATTAGATCCACCCAACTGGAATTTATCCATTGGATGTACAGAACAACCAGCAAATGGCTTGATTAGCCCTGATTTCCAAGTAAATTGAAGTATAACATCATTTAAATCAATTGATTTACCCATTTCTAAGGTTGACTTGAAGAATTGATTCTTAGGAGCAAGTCCGAGTTCCAAAGAATGTTTGAATAGTTCACCTTTGGTTGCCAATGTTACTGAATCTCTAGAATCATAGGTCATGGTGTGCGTCAAACTTGATTTGAGCTGTGATCCAGCATTTAATAAGAAATAATCATTCACAATTGAATTGTTTCTATATGAATGGGTTGGGTTTCCGATATGAATTGATCTAATTAAATTTTCAAAAGACAATTCATGATTTATTTTCCCTTCACTTTGCAAATGAGTTGTTCCCACTTTCAAAGTAAGACCCCTGATCAATTGTTCGTGGAATGTTGTATAGTCAATGAATTTGCTTGAATGATATCCGATCATATCAAATTTATAATTGGGAGAATTGAACAATGGTGTACTCATTGACATCACGTATTGCGAACGATTTGACTTTCCTATTTCATTAGATGCTAATGTTGTGTCTAAATTGATCATTTCTCCTCCACCCAGTATATTCTTCCATTGGAAAGTTATGTAACCATCACCCTCTCCATTACCAACGTTTGTTCCGATCTTCATGAAGAACTTTTTTATGGGGTCCAAATGTAAATTGGCAATCATTTCCAATGTATCATTGGAACTGGGTGTCATTTTATAAGGTGGCATATCCAACTGACACATGACATTTTTTATGGAATTAGTTTTGAATAAGTTTTGAGTAGTGTCGTCAATTCTTGCAAAAAATTCCTCTAAACCACACTCTTCCTTTTCAATCAATGGCCTTATCTGTCTTTCTAGAAACGACTCTCTATAATGATTTGCTCCACTTAGAATGTTAACTCCCAAGATCTTCACTGGTCTTTCTTTATTTGTCTTTAAAATATCTTCAAACGTACCTCGGTTATATTCCAAAATTATGTCCCGTGACTTCTCTTCTGCCTCTTGTAACACATCATTCTTCCCCTTTGTTCCAAAACTTTCCATGAAAGACTCCTCGAATCCTTTTGACATCTTTTTACAACACCAATTTTGTTATATGCTTAGAAAACGGTTATTTTCCGGTGAAAAATTATATGCCGGTAATAGCCATGTATCGCCGAATAGGCTTTAATTGTCCCAATTTGATATAAATGGGCTCTACATCAGGTTTTTGACGTGGAAAATAACACCATTGTGATGGTGAATTTATAGCAACCCATTAGTAAAAATTGGGGACAATTCGACCTTTAATGACCTTTAATGCCTTGTATTGATTTCCTTTATCAAGCTGATGGCTTACCAAGCACCTAATTATTGTTAGCTTTTTTATTACTAAAATGGAACCTGCTAAGAAACGACGTTCAAGGAAAGCATGTACAGTTTGCCACACTCGTAAGATCAAATGTGATTTGGATTCCAAAAACCCAGGAGAAAGCTGTACGAACTGTGTGGACTTAGGATCGGAATGTGATCTGTATATGCGAAAAGCTAGAGTAAAGAAGTATCAAATTCAACAGAATATGAAATTACTGGGTCATAAAAGCAGTTTTGATGACATGAATGGGATCAAAGTGGACCCAATGACAGTTTTTACACAACACATCTTGAAAAATGATTCATACAAGTTGAATACAGGATTTAATGTTTCTATCAATTTTCTAAAATATGATATCATGAGAAATACTGCGCAAGAACAGGGAGATACAGAACGGGATAAACAATTTGAACTCATAGCACTGAGCAAGCCTGATTTGGATTATTTAATACAAGTTGGATGTTTTTCACTACCATCAATAGAATCATGTCAAATTTATATCAATGACTTTTTTGAATTGATCAATAAGAAACTTCCCATTATTGACAAAGACCAGTTCTATAAAGATCACACAGATCTTACAAAACCGCCCTCTCTGCTTTTAATTCAATCCATTCTATGTGCCGCTTCCAAAATGAATAGTAGAACATATAAAGATATGACAGAGAAAGAATACCAATCCGAAATAACAGCCCTATTATACAAAAGGACAAAATTATTGCTGGATTACGGATTTGAAAAGGACCCTATCAAAATCATTCAAGCTATTACTTTCATTTCTTTGGTCCATTTCAATGATGATTCATGTGCAGTTTGGCAATATTTCCAATCAATTGACTACTTTAAGCTTTCCGAAGCTGACAAAACTTCATTTAAAAAGATGTACTGGTATTGGAAAACAAAGTTCTCTTTCCAGTGTTTCATTTCTAGTGATCCCAAAAAAAGATTCAAAATTGACACATTTATCAAAATCCCACATTTGACAGAAGATGATTTTAAAACAGATGAATGTCAATCACACCTTCAAATTAAATCACTTTTATTGCACTATGAGTTTGGAGAAACTCTGAATCTTTTAAATGAGCTATCATTAAAAGCTGATATATTAGCCTCCAATAATGAACTATTCGATCATCTAACCAGAGAAATGGATTATATTCTATTTCGATGGTTTCAATTAATTGATCAAAAATCTTTCTTTTACAAATTCAACGATGAAACAGCACAAAATGGACCTTCTGCAACTCTGACGGGATGTGGATACTTGGTGATGTTGATTTTACATTTAAAAAATGTGACGAGATATAGTGTCATGAGATCACTAGGAGACAAAAGTCGATTACATGAAATTCAATATATGCCCTCAGCTGGTTTATTATTAACTTCTCTACTGATGTCATATTTGATTTTTAGTAGATTCAAGTTACATAAACTGATATCACCATTAGGATTCGATTTTGAATCTATTTTCTTTATCAGTATTTCAAGAAGTGTTGCTTTACTGCTGGAATGTGATGAATCTTTAACTGATACATGGAATTATACTCATATTTTGAAGGAAATTTCAATAGGAATTCAAAATATATCCAATGAATATTACCGTCAGACAAGGGAAGATAAATTTAAAAGGGAAAAAATGAGAGTAATAGCATGTATTCTGCAAGAAGGTGAATTCAGAAAAAAATTGATCCAGAGTATACTGAACGTGACAGAGACTTTACCATATACATTACAAGATTTCAATTTTGAATACCAACATGTTGAAATTCCACCTTCTTTTAAAGCTGCCGATTTTCTCAACTTCAACAAATTCAAAAAAGAGAATATCAATGATCAACAGCAAATAGGTAAAATGTCAATCACTTCTCTGGTTTCAGATACTGATGTTTTAATAGAGAATCATATGGTAAATATTTGTGATGATATAATAGAGAAGACCGAATCTAATTGGATACCAGGGTTTTCTACAATTATATAGGAGCAAACGGGAAATGGTATAACATGTATATTGGAGTATTTAATATGTACAATCATTAGTTAAAATAATGTAATCCAGTTGAAGTATTTAAACCATTTCGGTTCAACTAAAATGCAGTTAGCTTTGGCAATTAGCTTCCCACTCACCATATCCTTAACTTCTCCATCAATGACACATTTGCGTCCTTTATTATTAGCAACTTTCGCATTCAAAACAACCATATTACCCGCTTCTGCTTTATCCAGGAATTCAATATCTAATGATGCTGTCACCCCTCTTTTATTGGGCAATTTAGCAAATCCACAGAAACAGAGTAATTCGTCCAATAATGTAGAAATGATCCCATTATGAATCTTACCATCTGCACCGGTCAATCCTTCCCCTAGCTTCGTGAAAGCTACCATTTCACCTTTAGATTTATTTAGATACACCAAAGGCCCGATATCTAAATGATTAGGTCCATTTAAAAGCCCTTGACCAACATGATTAATTTTGTGCGCATCGGGTATAAGTTCTCTTGCCTGTATACGCTTGAAGCCCTTATCGTTTATAACCATTTTGTATAACGCGTTTTGTTCTAGATTGCTAGTGACCTCAAAAGCGGTCGGTTTCTCACGCTGAGAAAGTGGTGTAATAGGCCAAGGCCTCATAAACATCAGTAGCCCAAACCCAAAGGCACCAGTAAGCAAAATTGGCCTTGTAAACGCCTTTATAAAAATACCCATTATAGTTGATAAATAAATAAAAGCTTATACACTTGGACAAGAAATTTCCTACATCCCATTTTTGTTTACTTTTAATATAATCGAGCAAATTGACGAGATGAACGCCGTCGAAGCGCTACAGGAGTCACCAATAGGGGAAGACCAATTGTTTGGAGGTGATGAGAGGGTGAAAATGGAGCAAAAACCAGAAAAATTGGACCAGGAGAAGGAGGATAATACAAATACGTCAATCCAATCACATACAATTGTAATCCCATCGTATTCAACGTGGATAGACCTGGAAGGCGTCAATTTGATTGAAAAGGAATCGCTCCCAGACTTTTTTGATGGGAAGAATAAGTCCAAAACCGAAGAGATTTACAAACAATATAGAAACTTTATGATCAATTCATACAGGTTGAACCCAAACGAATATCTTTCATTTACAGCAATAAGAAGGAATTTGATGGGAGATGCAGGGTCAATTTTAAGAATATTCAAGTTTCTGAACAAATGGGGTCTGATCAATTATCAAGTTAATCCAGAAACAAAACCGCAACCAGTTCAAGCCCCGAAAACAAACGACTATATTGTCGATTTAGATACACCAAGAGGTATGTTTCCGTTTGAAAGTTTCAAACCGTCCTTAGAATTTCCAGATGTTTCGAAATTCAAACATGCATTAGAATCATCATCTCCAGAAAAAGAAGAAGGTGTCGATAATCAACACAAGAAGACGAGAAAGATAATAAAACCAGATTTAAACAATGGATGGTCCAAGGAAGATTTGAAGAAGCTCATTGAAGGGGTTAAAGAATTCAAAAGCGATTGGTTCAGAATTTCAAAATTAGTAAACAATGGAAAATCACCAGAACAATGTATTATAAGATTTTTACAATTACCAATGGAAGATAAATTTTTAGAGGATAATAAAGATATGCTTGGTCCGTTGAAATATTTGCCTAATTTATCATTCTCATTGAACGATAATCCAATTATGTCAACACTTGCATTTTTAGTTAAATTGGTTGATCCAAAAGTGGCAGCAGCAGCATCCCAGAGGGCTATAGAAGTAATTGATGAAGAAATGGAAGAAAAACTTAAACAAGAAGAACCAGAGGAAAGAACAGATCCATTGGAGGATGTCAAAGAAGCTACAAATGTAATGATGGGAATAGTTGGTTCTAGAGCCCACATATTTTCCAACTACGAATCCAGAGAAATGTACAAAACTTTAACTAATATAATTCAATTACAAATGAAAGTAATTGACATGAAACTCAAGAAATTGAGTAAACTGGAGAACCAATTTGAATACAAGGAAAAGGAATTCAATCGGAGGGCCGACGATTTATTACAGGAGAAGATAAGTATGTTCAAATATACCAATGCAGTAAGTAATAAGCTTTTGAATGCTATTTCCATACTAGAATCATCGCAATCCCCAGAGGACTTGGAGAAGTCTATGAAATTGATCACTCAGGCAAAAGATATAATTTACAAACCACCAAAGAATCAAATGAATATTCTTGGACAGGGAGGTAACGGAGAGGATGACGAGTCCAGTAAGAAATCTAACGAGGATGACGACGTCAAACCTATTAGTTTAGAATCTCCAATGCTTTATAGGTATTGGAGTGGTTGATAGTTTATTTATTATATTTAGATAGATACAATGAATGAATTATAGGTATTGGATGTTTATTTATTATATTTACATAGATACAATGAATTGCTTACAAGAATCTGTCCAAAGGAGTTACTTATAAGAATTGGTCCAATTGAATTACTTACAAGAGTCTGTGCCATGGAATTACGTACTTATAAGAATTAGTCCAATTGAATTACTTACAAGAATCTGTCCAATTTTTCTTCTTTTTCTTCATTATTGTCTTTCTTTTCAACACTCTTTACCTTAACCTTCTTTTTAATTGCTTTTTTCAATGGTTCTACGTCTATATTATTTTGTTTTAATGTTGAAAGTTCGATTGTTGGCAACCCCAAAGTTTCAAATCGATTGTTCCATGCCAGAAGCTTAGGCTCGATTTCTTCAAATGTAATGTCTCCTTCTTCAAGCTGACGTATTATTGTTTTTAACCATGACATTTCCTTCTGGAAGTTCTCCTCGATCTCTTCCAATTCGTTTTTTTGTCTCATCACATTAAGAGTAGATGATGAAAGTAGCGTTATAAGAAACAGCTGTAAAAACGTCATTCGAAGCGATCTCTTCTTCATCGCGTTTTTGATCAATATCTTTTCGTCGGTTGTTGCCTGTGGAAGTTCAATTTCTTTCACTTCTTCCGATCTCAACTCTTCTGCCGATAACGGAATGGGTTGTTCTCCTTTTTGCTCCAAATATTTTCTATTTAAATCGGGTGCTTTACCCCAAGCTTTTGTGGTGCTTGACAGCCAACGCTTGCTTATAGAATTGGCTCGTATTTTAAACATTTGATAATTTGACTATAATAAAAGATGTGTATGAAAAAAGAAGAGAATCTCCATTTCAATGTTAGTGTATTTTTATCATAGAGCACAAATTGATGAGTGAAATATCGAGTATTATTGGACAATTCATTGAGAATTCACCACCAGGATCAAACCGGACTATTATAAAGGACATTGAGTCGCTTTTAAACGAAGAAAACGGGGAAAAATTGATTGATGGTAAATTAAGAGACTTCTTCACCAGTGAATTGACCCCCCAAGGAGATAAATGTGGAGATATGAAGATCGTTGATGTCAATGGACAAGCAAGTATTGTATCCAAATACAATCTGGACTCCAAGGGGATCAAATTCGTCGATTATCAACGACAGAAGAAATTCAATTATGATTTCTACAGAGATAAAGCCATTGACGTGGAATCATTACAAGATGAACCAAGTGAGTCGACACAGTTATTGCAACAACAATTGAACACTTATGTGCAAAATCATTACGCCGAAAGTAGTGTGGGAATGGTGGTTCCTAAAAGTGACGGTTATTATCTGATCATCGTGGGAGAAAGATTGAATGATGGTAATTTCTATAATGGGAAATGGACCAGTGTATTTGAATACACGGGATCTCAACTGAAGGGCGTGTTTCAAGTTTCAGTGCATTACTATGAAGATGGGAACGTGTTATTGAAGTCCTGTGAACAAAATCAGACCAACTCTACCTTGGAGAATATCCTTCAATCCATGGCATCAATGGAACATCAATTCGAATTGCAGTTGCTTGAAGAGATCTCCCAATTAAATGACAACAAGTTCAAGAACCTCAGAAGGTTACTGCCTATCTCCAGAACCAAGATTCAATGGGGGAAGGCAATTGGGAATTACAAATTGGGTCGTGATGTTATTAACCACTAAGAATAATAGTAATTAGAAGATATATTTAAGTGTGTAGTAGATTATGAGGAAACAGATGAAACCGATACCTACCATGCGTGTCACTTTCGGATTAGCCTTCATGACTCTCACGAGTTGTCCTGCAGACTCTTTGATACCTTGGGAAAGTTGGGACATTTGACTGTTTAATGAAGATAATGTATTGTGATCTTCCTGGGAATAGGCATTTATATCATTTGCAATGGTTCGGAACGCTGAAATCTTTGACGCAAGTTGATGGAACTGTGCATCGTTCTCTTGTTCCATTTTGATCACCAAAAACAACTCTAAGAGAAAGAAAGGATGTGGACAAGAAAACAACTTTACCCACCAGTAACACGTTATTATTACGAACAGCAACGATGGCTTTATTACAGTTTCAGAATATAATTTGTTTTCAAGCTCTATACCATCCCCATAATGGAACTAGGCGTGTCCCGGTGAATGGCATTGATCAAACGCAAATTATCAGTCATCATGTACTTATTTAGACTATAATGTTTACAGTTGTTGTTATTCATTACATTGGAACAGTAGTATAAACATTCAAATAGGAACCTTCCCAATTTCAACGTTTACTCAACTGCAAGGAAAAGAAGAGAGTGCAACCGTAGACAGAAAACAGAACAACGCTTTTCAAGAGGGGTGGGGCCGAGACACGTGCTTTGACAGAGGGTTTGGATTTGTGACCGGGTTTTGGCATACCCCGAACACCGCACACTTGTTCCCGATTAGGCAATCGGCATTGTCGCCATTTTTTTTCAGACTAACAAATTGTCCTCAGAAAATTTTCAAGATATCCCCAGTGATTGAATTTCATCAAGTTAAAGAAATAATGTCTGAAACCACCGTTGTGTCAACTAACTGGAGATTAGTCGAAGTCGGCAGAGTCGTCCTCGTCCAAAACAAATTGGCCACCATCGTTGAAATCATTGACAACAAGAGAGTATGTTAAAATAAAGGGTATATACATATTATATGTTGAGTTATTTTAGAAGCAAGAAACAAGAATAGAATTACAAAATTACAATAATGAGAACAGTTGAAACAGTTGAACAAATTGATACATACAAACGCTTTGTCAAGATGTACAGCATATGCTATTTTACATTAAATGTTGAAAAAATCAAGAGAAGAGAAATTGCAAATTCATATCAATCGTTCTAAAATAACCTGACAACAATATAATATATCACCCAACTCACCGCTATATCTTTTGAACATTATACTAACATGAATTTTTTTACCAGGCTTTGATTGATGGTCCAGCTATCCAAAGACAAGCTATCTCACTTGCCAAGGTTGTTCTTACTCCATTGGTCTTGGAAGGTCTTAACAAGGGTGCTAGAACCTCTACTGTCTCTAAGAAGTGGGTTGCTGCTGAAATTGACGCCAAGTGGTCAAAGACCTCATGGGCTAAGAAGATCGCTCAAAGACAAAGAAGATCTCAATTATCAGACTTTGAAAGATTCCAAGTTATGGTCTTGAAGAAGCAAAGATCTTACGCTGTTAAGAAGGCTTTGGCTAAGGCTTAAACTTTTATAAAATAACTAAACCTTTTATAAAAATTAACTACCACAATAATTGAAATAGCTCTTGATTTGATTCTTGGATATATAGAATATAGAATATATAAAGCTAACCTTTTAGACTATTCAAAATATTTTGAAGCTGATGGACTTGTGAAGCCTGTACAGGTGCTGCTTTAGCTGGAGTGACAGCGGTTGGTTCGTAATCATCACCGTCTTCCTCAATCAGATCAAACTCAATGCTTTTACTGACCACAAATATCAGATACATCTTTTGATTCTTTTCTCCTTCAATGATTGAATCATTTATCTTATCGAAATCAAATTTCGCAAAGTATTCTGGCCTATTATCAATTAAAGAATCCCTGTCTTTACATATTAAATATATGTCTTTAACATAGCTTGGCTTATTATCAATAACACCATATTTTCTTTTATCATGATAAAAACCCCATGACTTAAAGAAAATCGGATCTGAACTTTGTACTTCATAAAGATAAAAGAATCTTGTAGCTCCAACCTTGTTTAAATAATTTTCTGCCACCTTCTCATCTAATCTACCTTTAATTAAGATTTTATTTTTCAGTTTTGCTACACCATCAAATATTTTAGACGCTTTTGTTGAATTTCCAGTAGATTGACTACTGGCAAGAAACTTTACCGTGGATTTGAATGATCCAAATGCAAGATCGGTGGAACCATTCCAAATTTCTTGGAATTCTGTATGTTGAGTAATAGTATTATCATTTTGTGGTTCAGGAGTTAATTCCGATTCTTCCTTTTGTTCAACTTCTGGTTCGTTTTTCATACTTTTCATACCATTACCATTAATGATATTATCAAACTCATCATCATCATCATCTAAATTAATATCGCTATGTTCATCATAATGATTATTATCGTTTGTATAAGTTTCTCCTTGACTGGCTTTGGAGGTTTCATCATCTCCTATATCATTATCATAGTCTCCAAACCCTGCAGCATTTGCATGAAAAACATTTCGCAAACTTTGATCCTCAATCAATGTAGCAGGTTCTTGCTTCTTTTCAGATTGCTTTTTCATTACCGCTAATTCATCTTTAAGCTTCTCAACTTCTTCAATTCTTTTATCTTCTACATAATTGGATGATGGATCATCAAATTGGTAATCAGCATTCTCTAGAACTTCTTCACCTTTGTGGGTTATTTTTACTTGTGGTACATTATTTATCGTTGAAGTTGTAATAACAGATTTACTGAGTTCTTTTTCTCTGATCTTCTGATCTCTTTCCTTTTCTTCTCTAGTCTTCATTTCTTCAGTTGTGAGTTTCGGTAATTGGTCAATCACAAATTCACCTGCAATGACTCTTTCGATTAAGTTTGAACCTTTGATGTTTTGCAATAAACTTCTGCACTTATTGGTATATTGGGAATCGGAGCCGCCATATACGTCAAAAATAACTGTTTCCAGCTCTCTGGACCATTCATCAGCCAACGATTCTGCAGATTTCCCTTTCAAAAGTTCTACATCATCATCAGGAATTAACTTTTTAATTACAACGGTAAATCCTTTTATAATCCCTTCTCTTTTGGTTCTTAAGGAATTCGATATCTTACTTTTAGAGATGCTTTTTTTAACAACAGTCTTTTTTGTGACCACATTTCTTTTAGGTCTATTTTCTTTAAATACTTCTGCTTTTCTCACAGCTTTGGATCTAACAATCACACCTTCATCATCATCATCATCTTCTTCTTCTTCGTCCATTGATAAATTCTTATCATCATCATCTTCGATAATATTGTCTTCACTTATATTCAGGTCATCATCATCATCATCAACCGCTGCCTCTTCATCTTCTTCCACTTCTCCTTCAAAAACATCAAGGTCTTCTTCTAATGAATGATTATCCAAATTATTCAACGCATAATTTCCTTCTGGAAACCTCAATCTTAACCATCTTTCGTACCCCAGCTTTCTTTTTAATCCTGAGTACCTTGGATTATTAGAGTCACATATATCACATTGATAATTTGATGGTACTTTAGCATCAGCATCTCCAAACATACAAAATGTATGTTGCCATAATTTACAACGACCGCATTCGATCCAATTATCAAACTTCTCATCTGCTTCTTCATCTGGGTTATAATTGCCTTTCCATAATCCACATGGGAGGCATCGGACCTCTTCTTCTTCTGTAAGCTTTGGATCATGTTTTAATCCATCTTTTTTGACTCTTTTTACATCTTTCTGCTGTCCTAAATTGTCCACATTTCTCTTATTCGAATGCTCTTCTTCTACTGATTCCATTCCCCTTACTTTCATCCCTCGATTTGGCCTACTGGATCGTCTAGGTTCCATTTTATTAAAAATGTTGAAAGAATTTGTTTGTTGTTATATACTTAATTTTCTTGTTATATATATTTACCTCTTATTATCATTAAATGGCCACCTCAAGAGACTCTCAGGCCCCATCTTTTGGACTGGATGTTCCCAGCTTAATATCCATTGAATATCCACTGAAAGTAGTGAACGTAGACAAGGCTTTGGCGCTTGTAGGAGGAAAGGAGAAGCTCTCCAAGTGTTTTATCGAACCAGATATGAAATTAGAGTTGAAATTAAGACCAAATGATCCATATTCTCATCCATTGAGATCGAATGTTTTGACATCTAACGAAAATACATTACTGAAGTTACGGATTCCTAAAAAAGTGATGAGATTACATGGCGGAAATATCCAGCAATCAATTAAATATTGTGAATTAAATGACATTAAATACCAAACAGAAGCGGTAGGAATATTACGACAGAATTACAAATTCCGACAATTGGCGGATTTTCAAATGTTAACTAATCAGAATTCATTTCTTAACGAATTCAGCGATTCTATAAGAATGGGAGATCTGAATAAGATCAAACAGTTTTCTGGTAAACTACATAGCAGATTACACGAATTTCAGAGTTTTGAGAATGCTACGAATATGGATGTTCCACCTTTACCGAGATATGCAAGAACAGATATCAATCATGGATATAAATATTTCGGGAATCTTTTATTAAACGATCAAGGTGAATGGTTAAATAAATCAGTTAAGTTGCATACGATTCAAATTAAATGGGGGGAAAACGTCCCAGAGACTCATGACCCCAGATTAAACGCCGAATTGGAAAAAGCAAAAAATGAAATACAGTTGATGAAACAGAATAAAGTCTCACAAATGATCATCAATGAATCACCTTCTTTTCATCTTATTCAATGTTTGGAAATCTTGAATAAATTGTTTGAGATGAAGCCAATTTGGATAAGAAAACATATTTATTTAATGTTACCAGTGAATATAAGATCACAATTAAGATTCGCTTTACCTTTTGTTTCTTATACATGCTCCAAAGGTCCATGGAGACACTCATTTATCAAATTAGGATATGATCCTTCAAAAGATCCGAATTCTGCAAAACATCAGATTGAGGCCTTCAGAAACTCGGGGACTAAAGTGGATGATGATTCTATTATAACTGATGGAACAACTTTAATTCCACCGACTCTTTACAATTATAGATTCGAATTTGAGGATGAGGAAGGTGTTCTAAAGAAGAATGGAGTGTCTAAATTGCCAAAATCGTTATTATTCGATGGCGAAAGTGCATGCAATTGTTTATCTTTCCAACTAGGTGATATATTAGATGAGGACATTAAAAATATTCTAGAAAATGCGAAATTAGAAGATGTTTGTCATATGGGATCAGGATGGTTTCATTGGATAACGATATCAAGAATAAAGACTATAATTAAGTATAAATTGACATGTGTTAGAGATAATGTTCCTATCAATCGTGATAGAATAAATGAATTATTAACAAAAACTCAATTTCAGAAAAGTATAACCCACGGAGTTTTATCTGATGCTGAACAAGATCAAACAGATATCAAGGACGAAGAAGAGGAGGAAGATGAAGAAGAAGAAGAAGAAGAAGGAGAGGAAGAAGAAGACGATGATGATGACAAAGAAGAGGATCTTGAGGGTGATAATCAAGATCTTGAAGAAGAGCAGGATGATGAGAATGATATAATCAAAAGACTTAAAAAATTTAATCCTAACGGATCCAATATCATTCAAGATCTTGATTGCATATTAAAACAGGAAAATTTGATGAAATGGTAATCATCATTAAGTTAATGAATAATAGTATTTTTGTGTAAATTATATAAAAAAATCCCTTTTAGAATTATTTAGCTTCTTTCTTTGGAGGTTCATCTTGGATATCTAACATGTATTTGACAATTTGGGTTGGGGAGTCACCAAGAGAAGATCTCCAAGAGTAAATTCTACCAATTTGAACTACAGAAACCCCACCAAGGAAGAAATTGACACTGGCCAACAAATAGTTCTTAGGCTTAATGACCATTGCCCAACGTGTCCAGATAGCACCAGTGGCGAATAATGACAGTTGTTGGATGGCTGAAACCTTTTCAACAGGTCTGGCCATTTCTCCTGCTCCTGCAACCACAAGTCCCCATTTCATAACAGGAGCCCAAAAGTGGACCGTCTTAGGCCCAGTTTCTGAGTTAAGAAAACGCTTGAATGCTCCACCGGCTGCTCCTGATGCCATTTCACTTTATATGAGAAAGAACTAAATAATACTCCACTCTTAAAAAAAAAATTACTACTGGATCTACTCCGTGAAAAATCTCTAAATCTGTCAAATTGAGGAAAATATCAAAATATCAAGTGCCAGGGACACTTTACAAGTATAAAATAAGTGGCATTAGAAAGAGGGCATCAAATAGGTTATGAAGAGAAAAAAAAGCAGTTTCAAACTCTTTCAACGGATTTTTTATTTGTTTTACGCAAAATGGCCGCAACCTTGTCACCTAAACTTAAAGCAAGACCTTGACCCTTGGATCTGATTCTCACGTAACCCTTGATGTCACCATGAGGTTTTTGTTCAATGCACAAATTGGCTAATGCGTCCTCACCAAAAGTGGATTTGGCATAGAGATTTGCGGATAGAAATTGACAGTCTCCAATGACCGAACCAGGAGTGAGATTACTCATGTTGGTGAACAAGAGTAATTCATCTAAGTATGCTTTTAAGGTTGGCAAAGTAGAAGAAACAGCAATCTTATTTTCCCATTCGAAATCATTCCACATCTTACGGAATTCACCTTCTGTACATGTTGCAGGCTTCAAGTAATCCAAGATATCAACATGAACATCCGACAGAATAACAATAGTACTGTCATTTGCATGTTGTCCATCGTAAACAATGTTACCGAAAATGACCCCAGTATCTGCACTAGAAACCTTAATGGTACTTTGTAATCTGTGAAATCCATGTGGCCCAATATTAGTACTAGTTGGCTTTTCAACAACCTTCAAATCACCCAAAGCTGCAAATTCTACTGTCAGATTTCTCAAAGTGGTGGTAGTCTGGTTAACAATCAAAACATCTAATGTAACATCATATTGATGAACCTTCACATAAGCTTCTGCATAAACAGGATCAGAAAACCCTGTTAATTGTACAATTCTTTTCAATCTCGATGTCAATGATTCTTTGACCGCTTCCCCTGAAGAAACACCCGTAGCTTCTAATTCTAATTGAGCTTCGTCAACAACCTTTGAATCCTTGTTAACAAATTGTCTAAAAGTAATTGTATCGTCAACTTGCTCTGATTTCAAAGTGAGCTTTGCAAGACTTTTAGCCAATTCCTTCTCCTCTTCTGCTTTAATTTGTCTTTTATATGCCTCCTTTGTGTCTTCCAAAAATGCTTGTTCCAACAATGCCTCATCTTCGTTATTATCAGACAGGAATCTAATACATGACATAATTCTATCGGCTGAATCTTCGTCTATCTTCTTCTTGACTAAGTTAGTATCGCCTACTCTTAAAATTGAAACCATAATCAACATTGCTTCTGCTTTTAATGCATTCAACAAGTCTTTACGTTCACTTATCTTATTCAATCTTAGGATCAATTTGACTAATGTAGATGACAAAACAGATGCCAAATAGAAATCACCAGATAAGATGAAACTTCTTAAAACTGTCACAGATGAAACAGAAGATTTCACAGGAGAATTATCATATGCACTTTCTGTTGCGTATGTACCATCTGCCAAAACTTTAGGTCCGCTTTTAGAAACTGAATTACTTTCTTCCTTTTCATCATTACCCTGATCATTCATTTTTTTTTCCGAAGCAATTATAGGTAACTCGCCAATAGAAACTTTAATGTGTTTCCAAACTGACTGAATGGTTGCCTCTTCCAATGAATATTCACCTAAAATCCACAACGAACTTCTATGAACCTTTGCTGATTTAGAAGCCTTCAATCCCGAGATCAACTTTTCAATGATGTGAACCCTCAGATCTGGAAATTTATCAATAACTTGTTTAACAAAAGAAATGATATCATATGCTGCCAATGATTGCAATTCTCCAAGAACATCCAATAATAAATCAACAACGGAAGCAGCAACTTCATGGAATCTAATAGCGCATGAATGAATTGCATTAATTAAAATCTGTCTATATTCATTAGACTTATCTTCGTCAGATGTTGTTGATCTTTGCAATTCTTTTTTCAATAACTTGGTGACATCATCAACATTTTTACCAGAAACCAACTTCATGGAGATCTGAATTGCTTTCTTTCTAACATCAATGGATGGTGATGTTAATAATTTCAAAACATCTAAGCAGATGTCATCTAAAACACCTTCATTTTCCCCGTGCAATTCACTGATTCTTTCCAAGGCGATTAACTTCACATTGATATCGGACTCTTTGATTGCTAGATCAATAAATTTATTAGCTGATGCCTTGATTGCTTCGGCTGAAGAATTTAAAACACTTAATGTAGTAGCAGCTTCATAGGAGACAGCCGTGTTGTCCATATCTAACAAAGTAGAAACAATTTGTGTGTATTGGTCCTTCAAGTTAGTATTAATCATTGAATCTCTTCTAATGAACTCAATGATAGCCAATTGGAACATTGGATCCAACGAGAAAATTTGAGATTCTTGGATGTACCATAATGATGCATCTCTGTCCAATTGAGATAAACAAACAAATGCATTTCTTTTACAAGTTGGATCAGATTCAATTTGAAGAAATTCTTTGATCAATTCGGGCGCATCAGGAATCAAATGTGATGAGACTTGATAGATGGAATAAATGGCAAAAATGGCGTTTTTTCTAACATATGAGTGACGATGTTCCAAGCATGATCTACAGTTAGGAACCAAAGTTTCTAACAATTCAGGTTCCTTCAATTTGGTCAAAAATCTCAATGTATTACCTCTAATAAATTCATTAGGATGTTGAAGATCCCTTTGGATTGCGTTACAAACAAGAATCATTTCGTGTCTCAACTTTCCGTCTTGGTCATATTTGTCACAAATTTCCCAGTAAAAGTAAAGCAATTTCTTCAATTCCTTATCCTTGGATGGCATTACGTATCTGATCACATGCATAAGCAAATCTGGCATACTGTCCGTGTTTAACATAGTAATCAATATCTGACGCATTGTTTCGATCTTGGACTCGTCGTCTCCCTTTTCCAGCTGTGCCTTAAAATCATTCATTGTATGCTTTGCCGATGTGGCTGGTTCGTAGACCAGAGTATAAACGGATGCTGCCGACATGCGTTATTTCGTAATATAAAAGAAAGACGTGTTTTCTTTACTATACAAAAATGGCCATTCTATTTTTTGTAGAAGATTTCCGCGAAAATGCTCATGAGCTCAGCTCCAAATTTACAATATATATAAATACATACCTCAATCACTATCAGGATTAACAATGAACAACTTTAGCCTTTGGACTTGAGGAACTACACTGGATACACTGGAGCGACGTCTATTTCTACTCTTTTGGTGTTCTTCTTCTGCCATCTTACGGAATTCTTCGTTGGTAGCAATCATTTCTGCATCAGGATGAATCGGAAGGGTTGTTTTTCCAGTGTGAATCTGCGTAGCATTAGGCAATTCATTATCATCCATTTCACTTGCCAAAATTCTCGTTCTAGGCTTATAAGCACTAAACAACATTGCTGCACTTGATGCAGTTTTTTTGACAATTTTATTATCAATACTTCTTAAAGAGATTGGTAACATGGCAGAATTTAACTTTCCAGTACTTGAACTTTTACCCTTTGATCGCAGTTGCTCAATATATTGTGACCTTTCCCCCCAACCGGGGCCTTTATCCTCTGGTCCAATGACTTCTTTTTTGGTAAATAGCTCGGGGTTAGCAGTTGTCATCGAAAGACCCCTGGATCTACGACCTCCATTTGGAAAGTCTGGAGCCGGTCTCTTGATCCCAGAAACAGATTTTTTCAGTAATGGTGCAACTGGTGCAATGACAGTAGAATGTTGAATCGGAGTGACAGACGGTTTTTCCCTTCGGTCATATATAGGAAATTCATGTTGTTTTTCACTTTTCACGGTTGTGATTGTATTATCACTCAACCCTCTATCCAAGGAATATTCGGATGGTAATGATGGTAATATTGGAGCTTCCAATCTGGGAACTTGATCAAACTTATCATGTGAAGTCTCTACTGAGTCAGGTGTACCATTTATGACTACTAAATGTGATTTATTGTTAATAGAGTCAGGACTCTCATCCAATGAAATAAAGGAGCGTTTTTCGTGAGATTCAGGAGTTTTGTTTTCCCATGCCAATGTAGGTTTTTGATTTTCAAAGTCATATTTTTCAGATACGGGACTTTTTGCTGCTTTAAATTCTAATAAACCGTTATCGGTGTAATCATCATCAATTTCATCTTCCTCACTTGATGATTCGCTCGGCAAATCACCAGGATATAAGTCTCTCAAATCATCCGGTGTTTGAACTGTTTCGAAAACTTTGTTGTCAATTTCTCCATCCAAATCAAGTTGCCTTCCTGAAGCTGATAGAAAAGTTTCAGAATGGTTATCTACACTATCTGGGCTTGATAATGCACTAGAATAAGGTGGAGGAGTATCTAGCATTTCATAATTTGCTTGTTCCTCCATATCTTCCCCCGAGAAATCATCACCAGATTCGTCAGCTAAATCATCGAATTGCATTTTCATCGAGCTTATTGGCCGCTGAGTTTCTTCAGCTTCGTAAAAAACATCTTTAGCACTGGAATTTTCCGAAAGTGTGCAACCAACTGATGATGGTTTTAAAAAATCATCTTTGAACTTGGATAAAGATGGTGACCCGTTGGTTTTCTGAGATAAATGCTCTTTACTATTTGCAAGTTTCTTTTCAAGGTCTAAAACATAATCTTCAATGGATTGGCCTTGTTCCAATTCAGGTAAATCACCAACCTTCAAATAAAGCCCGCCATCTTCTTTGTTTATTTTATTTTGAGGCGATATCTGTTGACTTAGATCCAATTCTTCTTCCCCTTGAAAGCTGTTTGTGTTATCATAATCAGTAGACATAAAATGATTTACTTCATTATCTTCTTCTTCAGGAAGACTCGGATGAATCAATTGGAAACTGTCTATGGCATTAGTTATATCTTCCACACTTGAAATAGTTCTTGAATGTTTGTGTGTCGAAGGCTCAGGGAGTCTCTCATTTATCAAGAAATTCTTCGATATTTCAAACTCAGGGGACTGTGATAGAGTCTCTCTAACTGATGCAACATGAAGTTTGATTCTCGGAAGATTTGTTGAGATTTCGGAATTTGTGTCTTCATCTGATGCATTTTCTTCGTACAATGTGTGGGTTTCCCTGTCTTCCATAATCTCTTTACCCCCTTCATTATCATTGATATGAACTGTAGATAATGAAACTCTAACAGGGGCATCAACGGTTTCAATATTTATTGGTATAAAACTCAAAGGCGAGTTATTCTCTGTTCCGTTTTCAAATGATGTCGCAGATTTTATATTCAGCGGTGAATAATGACTGTTAACAGATCCTATAGCATCAGTAGACGGATTAGAATAGTTTTGTAGTTCTCTATTGATTGACTTTATATATTCGTTTGAAGGGCTTTCCGCAGTTGATTTAGCAGACTCTAAGCCAGGCTCCATATGTTTCTTGCTGGTATCTGTGAAAACATTCAATGGCAAAGGCGGGGGTTTTCTTTTTCTTAACAACGTTGGGTTTCTTGCACTTTGATATCGAAGTTGTTCCTTAGGTTCATGATATGATTTTTTAACAGATATGGTATTCTTGGAACTCAGCCCAACAGTGGGTGATTCTGGATATATAGAAGATGATATAGTAGGGTTTCGTGTAATATCTGGATAGATTGAAGATGAAGTACTTTCGCTACTGACTTGCCTTTGAGGGGTGGTTGCCTTTGTGTTTGATTGTAAAGTTCGTATTTGCTCTTGCTTACTTTGATTAGACCTTGAACTTTGTATAGTTCCTGTGGATTGCTTGTTCGGTGATAATGACCGTCTATCATATATAGGACCTTCATTTTCATTAGTTGCGCCATCTGGTAAATATACTGTGAGACGTTTCCCTCCTCTACTCTTTATTAAGTGAGAATTTTCACGTCTTTTGGGGGTTGGTTGCGAAGCGGACTTCTCTGGAGATGCAGGTTTTGAAAACAAGTTTCCTACAGAGAACCTCTTCGATTTATTAGACATTTAGACAATAAGAAATATCAAATGTATATTTATTACAATTTTATTTATAGCTTATATCTAATAGTAGGATTACATAATTATTTAAAAGATCCTCATGACAAACTCAAATGCTGCAAGAGCTGCGGCATTTGCAGGGAAAGATCTTAAAATAGAAGGTAAAAACCCTCTTGTAAAACCACGAAGTCCACCTCTTTCATTGTAAACATATTTAACAGCGTCGGAATACTTTTTGAATCTTGGGTTTTTTACATCATCAATGACGATAACGTTCTTTACAACATCAAAAGGATAGGCAGTTACCCAAAAGCATGTTGCAGAAATACCACCGGCCCAAAAATTGATTGAAGGATCACTCATTTTGGTATTTTCCTTAAAGTAGTTGGTGAAAATCTCATAGGAACCCCACCATACTATGAAATTCGTTCTGAATATCATGGTTGGAATCAAACCTTTGTACAAAGTTTTCAAACCATCATGTTTTATTAATTTCATGGCACAATCAATAGGACCATTATAAATTTTGGACTTGGCATCATATTGAACTTGTAATCTAGCTTTCAATTGTTCCACAGGTGCAGCAACAAATGAAACAGTCCACCCTGCAAAAACACCTGCAATACAATGTCCTAAAATAGGCATTTTCTTTTCTTCTGGAAATAGATTCTCTTTCACAATTCTTCTATATAAATGAAGAGATCCCAACATCACAGAGTCCATCAAAACCCATCCTACTAATGGAGGGGTAAATCCTTTATATAGCCCATACACACCTTCAGATTTCAGAGTTTTTAATGTACAATCCAACGGACCTGTGAATCGGCCTGTTGAAGTCTGCAATCTCACCTTCACCGAGTCAAAAGGGTGGCCAACTGCATTCTTCATCACCCCTGAAAATACACCGGCAATAAATCCAGCATATCTTGGAGGCGGCTGCTGCTCTTCAACACTTTCTACCATCTTGACTTGGAAAGAATACCCCGTTAACGGAGAGGAAAAAAGTGCTCATGATTACGGACTTGAGGAATAACGAACCGATGTAAAAAGCTTAATTTATAAAGTTACAGACGGATGTAAATTACAAAAGAGTATCACCAAGAGCACATTTTGCTAAGGAAATACCGGTACTGACAGTATCAATTGCATGCATTTCATGTGTTGCCAAAGAAGGATTTACTTCAACAATATCAAGACCAGCTAAATACCCACTCAAAGCTAATTCTTCTGCAATGAAAAGACCTTCTCTAAGGGTAAGACCACCTCTAACTGGTGTACCGGTTGCTGGAACATATAATGGATCAATTGAATCAACGTCATATGACAAGTGAATTGGCGCATCTCCATCAGGATTGATATGCTTAATGGCTCTTTGAACAACTTCATTGATTCCGTATTTATCAACGTGATACATACTAAATGCAGTAATATTGTTTTCCTTCAATATTTTCTTTTCTCCATCATCTACATCTCTTAATCCAATGTATACAATTTTGTTAGATTTTAATTGAATAGGTAATTCTTTAATCCAATCAAATTGCTTTGGCCAAGTTTCTGTTTCTAATTTCATTGGGAATGAAACTGGTAATCCATGAATATTACCTGAATCTGTTGTGGATGGTGTATTGATGTCAGCATGCGCATCAACCCAGATGACACCACCATCAGGGAATTTATTAAGAAATGCTGAAACAGTGCCCATTCCAAGTGAATGGTCACCACCAATGGTCAATGGAAATGAATTAGCTTCATGTGCATTCGAAACTGCTTCGTAAACTTTCTTACATGAATCACTAACTAAACTAACGTTTTTTAAATTATTAACAACTTCATTTGGGTCGTAGGCAGATTCGTCAATATCTTCCAGGGCATCAACAACTGTAGACTCCCATCCCAGTTTATCTAAATCATCTAGCAATCCAAATGAAAGAATCTTTTCTGGTCCTAAATCAACACCGTCTTTACCTTGGCCACCGGATACAGGTGCTTTGATAACAGTCACGTGTTTCTTTTCATAAAAATTGTATTTTGGCTCGGAGATCATTTGTATTATCTTGTTAACTACACATGGATATGGTAAGAGATCTACGGGGGGGAATTGATGCCCCTTTTATAATGATTTGGAAATTTTGAGATTTAACGGCAAGATATTGCGACGTTTCACTCTAATAGATATTACTTCCAAAAATGGCAGTCAACGCCGAAGTTATCAACTAAATTTTACATTATACACAAAATTAATACTCCAGACTTGCGGTATTTTCCATTGCTCTTTTCCGGTCATTGGCTTCGCTAGAAACCAGACGAGTAACATATTCTTTGAAGAGAAGAACGCTTGGTTTCAAACTGGTATTTTTCCAATCTGTAGGGTCCTCATGCAGTATTTGTTCTAATTTCGGAGTTTCTGTAAAAGGATCAAATGGTTTCGGTGTTGGATCAAATGGAATACATATATTACCGGTACCTGGATGAACACAAAACGGAGACTTTAACAAATGGTTCATTTGTCGTGAAACCTCGATATCTAATCTTGGATAAAGCATTAAAAGAATAATTTCTTTTTTCCAATCAACTATATCAAAAGACTTAATCTTCATAGAATCGTATAGCTCTCCAATATCAATCCACTTGGCTGTAGAATCAATCTCTTTATCGGTATTCGACCATTTAGACTGCAAAGCATTACGCAATTTAAAATCAGGTATCAAATTTAATAATCTCTTTTCGCCTTCATTAGACCCCCATGAGTCTTGCTCTCTTAAAATGATTTCAACAAATTTATCCTTTAACAAATCGAGCGATCTTTCAATATGTGGATGAAATGGTTTTTTGAGACCCAAAGCACCAGTTTTTTTGCCACGACCTTTGACATTCAATACATCCATGTATTCGATAAATGCCCTTCTTCCTTGTTCATTCAAATTTCTCATGTTAGGATCACTTATCCAACAATGAATACCTCTTCTACCCGAGAAAACCCAGATCCTATTTTGCACGCCAAAGTCGTCTCTCAACGCAACTTCAACTACTTCAATTGCTAAATTCATGAATTTCCAACATTTTGGACAAATTGAAGTACCTTGGCAACAGGTTCTGATGTCATCATAATCAGTTAAATCAATATCTAATACTATTTCTTTAGATTCAGGTTTCATAACTGATTTAGCTACCGACTTTCTATCTTTTGGCTCTATAGGATAAATTGCTCCCACTTCAAAACGTGTTGGTTTAGAAGTAACTACTCTAGATTTAAATTCTTCGGCATTACCAAATGAATTATAACGTTGATATGCACCAGATGGGTACTCAAAAGCAAACTCCCTATGTGTAAAGTCGTTCCCCGGGACAAGTGAATGGTTCAGCCATTGGAAAAGCAGTCCAAATGGAAGATGGTGGCTGTAATACTGTTGAATATCGTCTATAAACTTGGCGTCCACCATTTGTTTGCAAAAGAAGGAAGACGACACTCTTTTGATATGGTGAACATACAAGACGCGTCGCGTTATTCACCCAAAAAGGCGTCTCACATAGTAAAAATCATTTTTTGTAAGGCGCTTCACACAAACTGAAATGGCGGCTGTTGCCGGGGCTCCTTGCCACAAAAACGGCCACTCACTGTAAAAATCACTCTTTGTATGGTGAGCTCTATCAAAGTGAAATGCTAACTTTTTCCCATGTATTCAATTTCAACGGGTAGTTTCTGCTATTCAAGCCCAAAACACGACCTCAGATCAAGCTTTGTTCGAACCCAGAAAGGATATTTCTCTTGTGATGTGCAGGGGAAGATTTCAATCGACCAGTCACAACTACGTGGATACAAGTTGAATTTTGGCACTCTTTTAAACGTTCAAAACGGTTCTAACGGTTATAAGCCGAAAACCTTCAAGGGTTCTAGTCAGATAAAAGACTTTTTGACGGCACTGGCTCTACTTGAAGATAATAATGCACTTAAAATCAAAGATTACCAATTGATTTGTCAGTCAAACTTCTTTCAATCGGCAGCATTATTGAAAAGAAGTGAATATTATGTTATAAAGTACAAAAACCAGATTTTCATTGCAAATACAGATACAAGGGAAGATCAAAATCCTTTCATGTCTTACATAGGAATACGTTTCGAAGATTTGATAACGATGGGAGGTTCTGCAGCTCCTGCGACTATCAATAATAATGCTTCCTATAATAGTATAATCGAAACGAATATTGGAGGAATGAAATGTTTATACACGTGTGAAATAGACACATGTAAAGATATCAATGAATTAAATGATCTCAAAGAAATACCGGATTCCAGTTATACAGAAATCAAACTAATCCTCTCCAAGAAGATTCCACTCAAAAATTCCAAAAACCAGGAAATCCTAAAGATGCTTAAAAGGGGGAATAATAGCTTCGAAGATTTTCTTTATAGGCTCAATGTTCAATGTAGGTTTGGTAATAATCACAACGTCTTGCTCGGAATAAGAGATTCAGGATTCAATGTCAAGTTGATTCGAGAATTTTCATTAAAAAACGATATTGAGCGATGTTTCAAGTCACTCATGAATCCTGTGCCACCGGGGCTTTCATTTAAATACGCAATCGGTGGCTATGATGGTTATTTAAGATCTGTTGATTATATTGAAGGGATTTTAAAATTAATCAAAAAAGCTATTAACGCTGGTAATGATGTCTGTAAGATTAGGATAAGAACTAATGAAATTGACGTTGTACCTGTAACTTCTCAGTCAGAGAAAGAAAAAATCATTGATTTCGTCTTGTTCAAAGATTTTAAAAACCGTTTATAAAATACATAATATTATTCATTCAAGTGCATTCAATGCACGAGTACGCGCTTTCATCCTTTGGATTTTAGCCTTTAGGTCATTCGTAACGGCAGTTGCCCTCTTCCAACTGTCATCATTATCATCAAAATCATAAAGAGATTTCGATATCTTGGAATATCCAGGTTCTTCGATTGTCAAGCTTGAAATCTTGTTATTTATTTCATTTGATTTCCTTTCGAATGATAAATTACCATCCTCTGCCAACAATGAACCACGATTATTTTGCTGTTGTTGCTGCTGTTCTTCCAACATTCTAATTTTTTGTTCTAGCTGTTGTTCTCTTTGTCTCGAAATGGACAAATCACTTTGCAATCTGACCAACGTCGTTTCTTTTGCTCGTAATGTTACATTCAAATTTGTATATTTAACTTGATAGTCCTCAAGTTTTTCATTTAGCTGCATAATTTGTTTGATGGACTCATTTTGAGCTTTTTGGTAGGATCCTATTTCAGCTAAGAGTTGCCTTTTCTCCTCTATCCATTCCTTCTTTAAGGGGGTTTCAAGATCTTTCGGCTCCTTTGGCTCAAGTTGTGAAGAAGAAACTTTTAAAGATTTTGTGGTTAAATTTTGTGGATCTTTTTTCAATGGTGAGCTTGCACCTCTCTTAGAAGGCAAAGTGCTATCAGAAACCTTTCTCATAGATGGTAACGCGGTCCCGATAAGTGAATTTCGTTTATTTAATAATCTAGATGTAGCAGCTTTTGTCGATGTTTTTTCGGTGTTAATATTGATAACTGCATTCTGGGCAAACTCTTCAATCCTTTTTAAATGTCTCTTATCAACTTTATTCTTATAAGAAACTGATTTATCACTACCAATTATCTTCATTAATGTACCAATAATTTCAGCTGCTGTATCTCGAACAATTAACTGGGAATCTCCCAATAATTTGATTGCCTCATCCATTATCATACCAACCTCATGATGAGTTGGTACAACTGTTAGCGCCCTTAGACAACGTAATAAAAACTGCATAGTTTCAAATTTAATCTGCGGAGTCTTATGGCTCATATGAGCAATTGTTGGGGGTAAAATTTCACTAAAAGATGAATATTTGAAGCATACATCTAATGCCAATCCTAAAGCATCGGTGACATTCTTCTTTTTCTCTTTTGTTCTTTCTAATAAAGGTTCCAATACAATTTGAACATATTTCTCAAAGCTATGTCTTATTCCGTTTGCTAATGCTACCAAAATTTCAGCAGCTTCTATAACGACGAAAATGTTCAAATCCTTCAAAGCCCTTGCCAAAGATCTGACAAACTCTGAGAAATCCACGTCTCTGATTCTGAGAACATTTAACACCTTAGATACTTCTTTTAGAACCTCTACTCTATCTTTCCATTTAGATGATACAAGTCTCTCATCAAAATCTGCAGGTAATTTGTTCATAATATCAACAGGAGTTGCTAAATCCCATGGGTCTATTTCTTTGGTTTTCAAATTTTCAATCAATTCGATATTTAAATCTTCTTCCATCTCAATATCTCCATCGTCATCTTTCTCCGTTTTATTTATAACCGTAGTCATTTCGTGAATTTTCAATATACGTGTTGGTTCTGGTTTTTTAGATTCAAGTTTGGAAAAGGCATTGGTTAAATCTTTCTGTTGAATCGGTTTCAAATCGTCAAAGACTGATTTTTCAAATCGTTCTCCAATATAAGATCGGATTGTAATTGAGAGTTTCTGCGTTTCTGCTCTTACGTTTTTGTCTGCATGAGCAAAAAGGCGTGGAATATGATCTATAATCAAATTGTAATCAACGACATTACATCCAAAAGAAAAATAGATCTCATTGATTGCCTTTACTATAGCTGCAACCAACTTGGGTAATTTTGAGGAAAGATATGGGATCATGTCTCCGATTACGGGACCTGGTTCATCAAATTTCACAATTAATAGGATGGTTTCTAATGCGTTGTTTCTACTTGTTTCTCTGGCTGATGTAAGTCCCTTTTCACATATCCCACTAATGACATTAGCTCGAATTTTAAGCACGCCTTCGGTTCCCATATGTGGTATTAAAATAGGTAAAACTTCGAAGGCGCTCTCTTGTGCTGCAACATTGGAGTCAATGATCATCTTCTTTAATACCTCAGGGTCTCCTAGAAACATCTCAGTGATTTTATTGCCTTCTTCACTCTGTAGAACACGTTTGATCTCCATGTATGCATCTTTTCTTGCTTTCCAAACCTAAATTATACTGTTAGTACGCGTTTTCTTCCCTTTTTTTGCTGATCATAATACATACATTGTTTCTCATACGTTCCTGTAACGGCTGTTTCCTCCATGACTCATCTTCTTCCGCCATTTGACAATCTTGATTTTTATCCAAAACAAAACAAAACAAATTATTCTAAAATCTAGAAAGCTGTCAAATCTTACAAATCATTATATTCTCATCCTTGCGATGACCAGTTCTTTCTCCCCAATCACTCCAAATAATGTCTATGCAAACTAAGAACTTAACCAAGGTCACTGAGGTACCACTTGAAAAGATCATCAGACCCATCATGCCGGTATTGGACAATTCGAAAATAGATACCATGGTAAATACGCTAAACGGTAATCCAACGGCTTCAGCCACTTGTAAATTGGAAGACATTACATCAGGAGAGCTTCCTCCTATTGATGTACTATGTGTCTCACATAAAGGAGAAAGAAAATACTTCGCTTTTGGCGGATGTCATCGATTCCAAGCTTATGAAAAGTCCGGACAGCAGATGGTTCGATGCAAGGTTTTGCCATGTACTAAAGATATGCTGAAGGTCTACTTGGGAGCCTCGGTCGAGTCATTCTTTAAAGACTGAATTGAGATCTGTTTTATATAGCATTTTGTTTCTTTTGTATGTTAACTCTTTCATTTTATGTACCAGACCAAATATGACGGCTTCACAGAACATAATGGTATTGATACCTGCTATTGTTGGTAAAATAGGTCCGTTTGTTCTTAATTCATTGGTTTTATCGAGAACTTCGCCTGCAGATCTGGGGACTCCTGCACAAGTGGAATTGATTGTTTCTTCAGGTTTGGAATTACTAAGAGACCCATTGAGATTAGTTGTTAATTCAAATAGACAATTGGCTATCAATTTATCATATGTTTCCATACTTCTATACATGCTCGTGATTCCTCCTATTCTTTATCTGCTATTTGGAATGGAGGATCATGTTATTATTTTATTGTTGGCACATGTTCTGGAACTGGTATTTGAACCCTACCTTTTGATCTCGCAATACATTAATTTGGAATTTGGTAAAAGATCCACATTAGAGTCATTAGCTTCCTTGTCCAAATGCGTTGTTCAAACATACATTACATTAAAGTTCGATAATTACATTTTAGGGTTTTCGTTAGGTGAATTGATGTATTCACTAACGTTGTTAATTGGGTATCTAATCTTCTTCAAAGGAGAAATTTTAGTACCAAGAAAATACCAACTGAAGGATAAATCAACATTCATTGATTTTGCCACCTTATCGCATTACAAATCATCGATTGTTCAACAAATAGTCAAACTATTTCTTTCGCAAGGAGACAAGTTTTTGGTTTCAACTCTTCTGCCGTTGGAGGATCAAGGTTATTATGCATTGGTGGATAATTATGGATCACTAATTCCAAGATTGATCTTTGCTCCCTTAGAAGAATCAACAAGAATCAATCTGAAATCTCAAATGGAATCCAAGACTCATATTGATCTGCATTCAACGTTTGATATCTATTCATATTTCTTACCTTTGTTGGCAGTTTTTGGTCCATTGAACATCAATTTTATGATTCAAAACCTCCTACGTCGTCCGCTCCCAAATGATGTTCAAACTGCATTCCCGATCTACATTCTTTCACTCCCATTTTTAGGTATAAACGGAATTTTAGAAGCTATCACAGTGGTTTATTTCAAGGAAGAAACAAACAAACATTCGATTTTCATGACTTTTAACGCCATTCTATATTACATGACTATGATTTGTTTTGTTTCCTACCTCAATTGGGGATTATGTGGATTCATTCTATCCAATATCATAAATTCATCCATGAGAATTATTTGGAATTACTCTTATGTGTCCAAAATCCTTGATTTTTCTTTGCCATATTCCTTTATATGGACTGTATTGTGCTCTCTTGGTGCTCAATGGTATTTATTTGGGTTTGAAGTGGTTAATTTGGATCAATTCATGTTATCAGCATTATGTGGCGCAGTATGTGTGGCGAGTGGTATTTTTAATGTATGGAGAAAGTTGCATATAACAAAATCATCTTCCAACAAAAACCATGTTAAGAGCCATTAGAAGCCTTGCCACGTTAAGAGCAGGTCAGCCAATATTTGAAACAAGGCCCCATATTATTAAGCCAGGGGATTTGACTCCTGGAATATCCGCCCTAGAATATTATCAAAGAAGGACCACCTTAGCAGAGAAAATGGATCCTCATAGTTTAGCAATCATTCCAGGTTCATCAATTAAATTTGCATCAGGATCAGTTTTTCATCCCTTCCAACAAAACAATGACTTATTTTATCTTACTGGATGGAATGAACCTGATTCGATTTGCATGCTAGAAAAACGTGGAGAAAACGATGATATAATTTTCCATATGGCAGTTCCTCCAAGTGATCCAGCTGCAGAACAATGGGAAGGAGAAAGAACCGGTGTTGAAGGTGTTCAAGAAATTTTCAATGCTGATTTATCACTTGCGAATGTTGATTTCCCAAATCATTTAAAGAGTTTACTGAAGACATATAAGAACGTTTATTATGATTTTGAACCAATTTCAACCAAAAAGAATATGATGGGGTCAATGTTTCCATCGTACTCTTCACCAAAGTTAAATGTTGAAGGCATTTTAAAAGAGCATTCAATGCCTGGTTTCAAACTAAATCCTTTAAAACCTTACATTACAAATATGAGAGTTGTTAAATCAAACTCTGAATTGAAGATAATGAGATTAGCAGGGAAAATATCAGGTAGAGCTTTCAATCAAGCGTATTCCAAAAAGTTTAAAACTGAAAAGGGACTTCATTCTTTCCTTGAATACAGATTTATCAATGGTGGGTGTGAAAAATCAGCATATGTTCCTGTTGTTGCGGGCGGTGATCATGCTCTTTGTATTCATTATGTTAGAAACGATGATGTTTTAAGAGATGGAGAAATGGTCTTAGTGGATGCTGCAGGTCAATTGGGTGGCTACTGTGCTGATATTAGTAGAACTTGGCCAAACAATGGTAAATTTACACCTGCTCAAGCAGAAATCTATGAAGCCGTATTAACTGTTCAAAGAAATTTAATCAAAGAGTGCAAGGCCTCAAATGGCTATTCATTAAATGACTTGCATAATCTATCGGTTGATTGGATGACAAAAGAATTAAGAAATTGTGGATTTTCCGGACTATCAAATTGGGAAACCGCCAAGTACCTCTACCCTCACTACGTTGGACACAACCTTGGGTTAGATGTCCATGATTGTCCATCGCATTCAAGATCCGCATCTTTGGTACGTGGTCAAGTCATAACAATTGAACCTGGTGTTTATGTTCCAAATGATGAAAGGTGGCCATCAGAATTCCGTGGGATTGGTATCAGGATTGAAGACGATATTGCTGTTGGAGATACCAATTATGTCAATTTAACTGTTGAAGCAGTAAAGGAAATTGTAGATATTGAATCCATCGCTTCATCAGGAACAGTTTCCCAACCATTGGATTTTGAAGCTGTTGATATTTATTCTATTTAAGAGAGAGAAATCAAACACTACATAAAAGATGAATTGATAAGTGCTGCTGTTTTGAGTGATTCACCCTGTATAATATTATCATCTATTATATCATTAATTTGTATAGCCTTGTAATTAGCATTAGAAGTATTTGGGTCCCAGATCACCATTCCTTTTTCAATGAAAAATGGTAACCTCAGAACAACGATTAGCCAGCTAATCTCACGTTTTAGGCATTCCAGTGGAGTAGAAAACTTCATAGACAGCATTTCCAAAGTTACTTTTTTGGTCATATTTAGAAAACTAATTAACATCTTCTTTTTGATTATCACACTAAAACTTTGGATTCCAAAGCAAAAAACAGGGTCTTGGTCATATGAATTTATCAATTCCATTAATTGAGCATAATCAAAGGTTTCATAAAGTTCTTGTAACTGATAATGGGAATTTTCATTACCATTCAATAAATTTAAACAATTGATATTCATTTTACTGGCTTTATCAGTTGGTTCTCTATTTTTCAATATTTCCTTTTTTTTGAATGCTAGTTGATAGTGGCCAAGAGAAAATGATCCTTTGAGTATTAACCATTGTATTTCATAAAATGATTCTAATTCTTCTTCCTGAAGTTCTTGTATATGCTCCACAATATCATTAATAGTATTGTCGATCATTAGTAAATCATTCAACACATCAATCCCCCAAAACTCCTTGATAGATGTTTCTATCCATTTTAATCGTTGTGTTTGGTATTTTTCAAATACACTAGTATCACATTTGTGGAACTGTTCTAAGGTATCTGGAATTGTCAATTTGCTTGGATCAATACAATATAAAGCCAAATTTCGTTCTTTCATAATTACACTAACCTTCTCATAATCCGTTTCATGTCTTATTAGTCGATCATAATAATCATTTATACTGGATTTATTTAAATTGGGAAACTTATCGACAGACTTTCTAGCATTTGCCATCAAATCGGGTCTATTTTTCACCCATGTAACGCATTCTGGATGCAAAAAAACGGGAGATGAAGGGTTTTGAGCCAAGAATTCAATTAAATCGCTCAAATCGCTCTCTTTTGTTAAACTATGAAGATAACTAGCGGTAATTAACATGAAGATAGTGTTAATTCCATACTGTAGGATTTCTATTTTTTTTTCACTACTTTTCAATTTATGTCAAAATGAACAAATTGACGAATAAGTCGAAACTTAACTTGGCTCTCAAGTTTAACAAACGGCCAATCGATGCTAAAGTTGAACATGATAAGTTTTTGAAAAAAAGGGAGAATTTTAACCTAAAACCGGTGACTGGAGCGTCTGCAGAACGATTGGTATCACAAATCTTAAATAGGCCAATAAGTGACAAAGTAGGGCCGTTATTTTGCTTAACTGGTTTAGAACTGGATAAGGTCTTTGAGCAGAAGAATTTAAGATTAAATTATAAGATTTTGGGTACATCAGGGTCCCAATTACAAGATTCTATGATTGTTGATAAAGATGTGACAAAATTTTTAGAAAGAGGGGATTTAAACAGGGCTATTAAGCTGATGGAAATGGCTCGGTATCAAGGAGTATTTGCACTTGGAACTATCGTTAAATATTTGATTAAAAATGGGAAAATCAACGAATCATTGGAATTAATAGGTAAATTTAAAAAAAGAGGTCTACCATTAAGTGGTAGAGTTTTGAACATCATGATATCGGATTACGCAGACGCCATTTCTAGTAATTTAGTTGAAAAATCCGACATGAAAATCATCAAGTTAATGAAGTTGGTTCAGAACGAAATCAATAAGGGAAACCAAGAAATATCACGGATCCATGTAAATTCATTGATGAAGTTATTTAGAAGGTCAAAACATCCAGAGCTGGCTTACCATTTTTATCACTTTGTTAAGGAAAAGAAATGTATTAAACCAGATGTTAGAACATACACAGAATTATTTAGAAATACTGCCAATATTATACCCAGTGAAGAATTGCCATATGTTGAACTATTGAATCAAACAGAAAAAGCTTTTTTTACAGTACAACATGAACTAAGAATTAAAATTGATGAAAACATGATGTATTCATATGTGAACATATTCGCTTATTCCAATGATATTTCATTACAGGCAAGAGCCATTAAAATTATAAGAGAATGGTGGAGATTATGTTCATTAGACGAAATCAAACAAAAGATCGATTACTCAAAAATTGAAGAGGAAACTGGCTCTAAATTGTTAGGACCTGATGATAAACCAAAACTTCTTTCTTCTGATTTGATCAATGCGAAGAAAACTCTACGTTTTAAACCTAATGAAAAGGTTTTGGCATTATATGAACAATTATGTTCAAAATTCAATATTCCCCATGTATATAAACCTAAATAATATAGTTAGTTAAGAACCATGCAAATATAGTAAATACTCCTAAAATACTGAAAACCCATTTCATTCCATCATCAATCAAATAAAATATCAACGATGACAGTATAGATGAAATCATTTGTGGTACACAAACAAATACATTATGAATTCCTAACACAACCCCTGCGTTATCATCCACATTTTGATTAATCAAAACAAATGGTATCCAAGTAGCACATCCCCATGGTATCCCTAATACACCGAATAAAAATATTCCTTGAGAGCTTCCATGGATAAAGATAGTGGAAATTGAGCCAATAATAAATATCACATGAGACCATTTCCAGATAGTTATAATATCCACTAGCCAAAGAATATGAGGACCAATTGAAACTGTTAATAAACTAATAATCCCATTAGTTAACAAGGCCAGCGATCCTCGTCTCGTTCCTTCATTAATTACCCATTCAGGGACTGAACCTTCAAAGGGACCCATTTCCTCAACATAGAGCCCTCCAACATAAGCTGTAGTGTAAAACAACAATGGAAAATAGCCTAGCCATGCAAATCCTTCAATCCAGCAAACAAGTTTAACTTTAGGGTGCATGCCATTCCATGAATCTTTCAATGAATTCCAGGATATTGATTTTGGTTCATCTGATTCGATGTATGTTTCATTAATGCATAAGCAGCATGTAAAAGTAACTGAGATCATCACAATACTTACTATGATGGCTAATATTTGAAATTGACTGAATTGACTACTCAAGATTGTTAAATCCATTGATGATAAAAAGAATCCAATTATATTGAATGCAGCAATCATTCTACCTGCCCATGCATTTGCATGCTCTTGTTGTTCAAAATCAATCACATCCGCAATCAACGCTCTAGAACTTGCTTGAATAATTTGAATTGAAAAATCCAATGCATAGATGATCAAACATGCAATCCATATTGTTTTGGTATTTGATAATGAAATTAAGGATCCAACGGTCAGTATAGACCCAATGATGATAAATGGTCTTCTCTTTCCGAATCTGGATTTGGATTTATCACTGATCATTCCGATGATTGGTTGACCAATTGTTCCTGATAGTGGACCAGCAAGCCACACTAACGATAGAATTGGTTTAGGTACCCCTAATGATATCAGATACGGTGTGGCCTGTGTAAATTCTAGCGACCATGCTAGCTGTAATGCACCTAGCAAAAGTGTGACGATTATTAGGTATGCTATGGGCCTATCCATCACTATAGTTTAGGTAAAAGATTTTAAATGATAAGGCTAGTAAAGAGGTGAATATAGTTTTCTTATATCAATTTATAGTATAAATAATAATTAATCTAACAAGTTTGGACCATTATAAACAGAGCCTGTATATGGTTGATTTGCGTGAAATTGGATTTGCTGTTGTTGCTGTTGTTGTTGTTGTTGTTGGATTTGTTGTGGAAAACCGGTGTTTTGGTGAAAATTTGGATGAAAGCTACTAGGTTGCTGAGTGAATCCAGTAGTTTGTTGTTGAAATTGGGGTTGGGAAGAGCCGGCATAAGATTGGACACCTGTGTTTTGTAGAGGAATTTGCTGATAAGTTATTTGTTGGTTCAAACCCGTATTTTGTAAAGGCTGTTGTTGTATACTCGGATTTTGCAATGGATATTGTTGTGGTTGTTGTGATTGAAATCCAGTGTATACTTGTTGAATTTCATTAATCCCTGTAGCCTGTGCACTAAATGGGTTAGATGATTTAATTTGAGTATCTCTTTGAGTTTCAGGAAAAACAGGAATTGTTGGCAAATTTTCTAACCCACCAGCAGTGTATTGACGTTGAACAGGACCTGGTTGAACTTTATCTGCAGCAGTTGTATCTGTTTCTAATCTAAATGGATTTGTACCTGTTTTAGCCTTTGATAATTTCTTAGGTTTAACTGATAAATTCTGAGGACCTGAAAAGCTGGTGTTACCAGCAAATGGATTATTTGAGCCCGTATTATTTGGGTTCAAACCAAATGGGTTATTATTGAGGTTAGATGCAGGTGAAAAAGTATTGGATCTCTGTGGTAACGGGAAATTTCCTGTTTGTGTAAATTGCAAAGCTGAAATAGGACGTGGTACGGATTGCTGAGTTGAGTTTTCTGTTATCTGAGGTAAAGTGCTCAACCCGTTTGGTGCAGTGTAATGAAGAGTATGTTGTTGTTGAATTGGTTGAGAAATGGAAGGTTGATTGGTAAATTGTTGCTGCAAAACTGCTTGCTGTTGCCTTAAAGCTTCCTCTTGGGCCATTTGTTGTTGCTGTTGTTGCCTTAAAAGTTCCTCTTGTGCCATTTGTTGTTGTTGTTGCATCTGTAATTGAACAGCCTGATCATACATTTGTTGTGGATCTTGAACTGTAAATTGAGGAGTCATTATCGGAGCCATGCCAACGGGCTGCTGAACAGTAGCATTAGTAAACGAATTGAATCCTGTCTGTTGAAACAACAAGTGATTAGGGGAAGATAAATTGTGAGTTTGTGAAGAATCCTGTTGCACTTGCTTAATTGTTTTTTGTTCAGGAACTGAGGTAGAGACAGAGGATGGTTTCTTTGCCGAATTCTTCTTTGAAGTATTATTCTGCTTAACGTATTCTTTCTCGGCCAAATATTGTCTTCTTGTAATATCAAAGTTCGGATCTTCGATATACTCTCTAAGTGAATCCCCTAAACTTGTTTGAGCATGCTTGATAGTTGGAACTCTGCATTTTGTTACTTTTTCCAAATGTTTAGCGATCCTTAAAAATGATACAACCTGATCTGTGAGCTTGGTAAAAACAACATAAATTTCAAAAGCTCTTTGAGCATCTGGTTTTGACAATTCGAAAAAGTGTTCGAGAATGTTTAATACTCCCTCATTCAAAGTTTGGTAAAGGGAGATTAAATCAGCAGTCAACATTCTGAATGACAGAATTATGACATCATTATTAACTTCAGATTCTTGAAACTTACATTTGATCAATGCTTGAATTAAATACTCGACCGATTCGGTTTCTCTTAGTAAACCTTTTTCAACTGGCAAATCTCTTAAGATGGAGTTTCTATCACTGACATCCCATGAGTTATGAGGCTTTTTTGTCTCTTTGACGAAATCATGATTGGATCTGCTGTATTCTCTGGCTTTAACTTGTAAATAGTTTGCATAAGTTTTTATTTGTCTAATTGATCCTCCATTATCAATAAATCTCCCATTTGTTCCAATTTTAACATTGAAAATATCCTGGTTTTCCTTCAAATATTCCAATGCCACATTTCCTTCTCCTTCTCTAATCAAGAGATGAACAACAATCAAGGATTTGTAGACAATGGTCCAAGCAGAGTCATTTAGTCTTCTACGTAATGAACTCATAACTGATTGAAAATCTTCAGACCTCATCCCCTTAGCTGTAGACATCAAAATCGGTTCTAAATATTTTGGCTTTGGTGGCGCCATCTTGATCTTTGTAGCCCCTTCCACCAGCTTCTCCAATGTTGTCATTATTTCTACGCAGGTTTAAATGAATAGCTGATATCACTTTTGCCTCCATAATATCATTTTCATACTTTTCTTTAGGAGAATCGCGATTTGGCGCTTACGTAATATTGAGGAAATGATTAAAAGACATATAAAGCAGAAAGAAGTATAAGAACGGGTATGTGATGGGGTTCGATGAGTAGAGAAAAACAAGGGGTATTGAATGGTAAAATTCTCACCAAAAAGGTTTTTGATAATACCAATCGTTTGAATTGTGATTTTCTTGTTCTTGTTCATTTTGTGGTTGGATTTCGATTGGAGGTGAGCTTGGAGGTGATAGAGCGATTGTTTTGGAGGCATCCATCATCATTTGGATGGTTTTCAAATGTATTTCTGAATGAATTTTGGCGTTTTGGTGTTTTTTGGCCATCCGAAAGTCATCTTGTCCATTAAACTGATGGTAAAAGTGTTCTTGTTGGTCGTTATGATACTGCCTTTTCATATGGGAACGAAGATCTCTAAATGATCACTGATTGACTAAGAAAAGAAAACGCGTATCAATTCCTATTAGATACGCGTAGTAGTTGCAAAATGTCGCACCTTGCTCATTTGCTCAGCATTGGGGGTTTTTTACTTTTTGTGGTTATATTATATTATATTATTTCTTAATAGTATAAAAAGGTAGAAACAGAGAGCTAAATCACATATATATATATATATGTGTGAAGTATTAAAAAAGTCATTAGAATTGGAATGGTATTAAACGTTGACGGCCATAGTTGGAGCGAAATCTCTAGGATGACCATCTCCAGCCTTGACATAATCTTCAAGCATAGCATCACGAGCCAAGTTTCTTGCTCTGATATCAGTCTTGAAGTTGACCGCCCTCTTAGCATTCATTTCTTCTTGGATTAAATGACTGTTAATGGCGTTGGCAAAGTTTGGTCTGCACCATAGGGTGGTGGCGAACAGTGGGACTGATACAAGAGCAATTGCTCCCATGTATTTAAGAGGTGTGATAGCCATTGTTATATAAGTAAATTAATTAGTTTGAATTGATAATGAGAAAAGAAGGCCATGTTGCTTAGTGTCCTACACAGGGAGCTGCCCTCCCTCTTAAATACTGTAGGGTCACAGCCCACTCCTCGCCCCGTTGTTATCGAACCACACATGGAAATCACGGCACTTTTCTTTTTCCATGATATTTTTTTTATGACCCCATATGGGGAAATATGATTCGATTCGTCACCGAAATTGTTCAGTAGAATTAATATTATTTACTATGGGGAAAAATGAATCAAATGGTTATTCAGTCCAATTATCATTATTATTAATATTATATACTATTAGTTAGCATGTAAATGATTAAAAAATAGCCCCCCTACTCAGCATCAGTTAGATGTTGCTGTTTGTTTTGCTGGTCGTGAATTCCGTTTTCGTAATTTTGTAGATTCTGGTTGTCCCAGCTGTTCTGGCCACCAATCTCATGGAAATCGAGGATTTCAGAGTACATCATGATCTTCCAAGTTTCCACAGGCAAATCGGCATCATTAAAAGACCAATCGAACTTTTCGTTGGCTAGCGGTTCATCGTTAGGATCATGGTAAGGGGCCAAATAAGGATGTTCCAGAGCATCAACCGCAGTGATTCTTTTTTTACTATCGAATACCAAAATCTTGGATAGTAAATCAACTGCATCAGGTTCAACATTACTGAATCTTTCATTGAATGGAACAGGTTCTCTATGAGGCAAAGATTGGACAAATTTCAAGGTATTCTCCGAACAAATGGTATCGATAACACCAGGTGGTGGAGACCCTAATAACTCGGTTATAATAGAAAATTGATGCACATGGTCTTTACCTGGGAATAAAGGCTTTCCTTCAATCATTTCCGCAAATATACAACCAACCGACCAGATATCAACTTCGGTGTCATATTTTTGCCAAGTTAACATGATTTCAGGTGCTCTGTAATATCTTGTTGAAACGTAACCCGTCATCTGAGGATCTTGTACTCTTGCTAGCCCAAAATCACAAATCTTCAAATCACAGTTTTCATTAATCAAAATATTAGATGGCTTCAAATCTCTATGAATGACACCAGCTGAATGAACATATTTTAATCCTCTGAATATCTGATACACGAAATATTGAATAAACTGTTTTTCTAATGGTCTTGATGTTAATAGTCTATGAAGATCTGTCCCCTGTAACTCGGTCACAAAATATATATCTTCCAATGGGGATAAAAAGATATCTTCTAAAGAAATCAAGTTCTCATGTCTAAGATGATTAAGTAGTTTCAATTCTCTGTATGTTCTCTTAGCTAGAATGGCTGTCGAAAATGGTTTCATCACCTTTTTAATTGCAACCGGCTGTTGCGTCAGATTATCGTTTGCTGAACATACTAATCCAAAAGCTCCCATTCCAATCGGATTCAACTCCGTATACCTATTCGTGGTTTCAAACACTGTTCCGAAAATGTCCGTTCTTTGGAATTCTTGAGCTGTTGACCCCATTCTTTACTCCTCTCTTTAACACCAATTTGGTTGTTAGTGTAATGTAAGTCGAGCAAAGTAGAAATTCGCGGATATTGCGGTGTGCTGACGTAAGCTTGCTGAATTACCCGGCTTACGTAATGCTGCTATTTTCTTGAACTTTTCACTATGAGTAAATGCTTAGGAGTAATTAGAAGGGAATAGGAAAGCAATTAATGAAGAACGTGGAAAATATGAAGGGAGCTAAAGAATTGGACCAAGAATTTGATACCTACAAAGATTTATTTCAATTTCCAACATTTGAAACGATGGGATTATCACCACCATCATTGAACCAATGTAATTATTTATGTGGTAATTCACTCGGATTAATGCCAAAACAAACTAGAAAGTATATTAATGACGAATTAGATGCATGGGGTGCTCGTGGTGTGGAATCTCATTTCAGAAATGAAATTACACATAACTGGGTAGATGTAGATTTACCATTGATTCCTCAATTAAGTGAGCTAGTTGGTGCATTAAAATCAGAAGTAGCACCAATGGGGACGCTAACAATGAATTTAAATTCATTGTTGATTCCGTTCTATCAACCATCAGGTAAAAGGACCAAGATCTTATTTGAAAAGGGTGCTTTCCCATCTGATTTTTATGCTCTTTCAAACTTGGTTAAATTGAATGGCCTTGATCCTAATGTACATTTGATTCAATTATCACCAAGAGAGGGAGAATATACTTTAAGAACAGATGATATCCTGGATTGTATTAATGAGAATGGTGAAGAAATTGCCTTAATCTGTTTTTCTGGGATTCAATACTATTCAGGTCAACTATTTGACATTAAAAAAATAACAGAAAAAGGACATGCTCATGGATGCATGGTTGGGTGGGATTTGGCACATGCTGTTGGTAACATCGATTTGAAACTACATGATTGGGGTGTAGATTTTGCAGTTTGGTGCAGTTACAAATATTTGAATTCCGGTCCTGGTGCAATTGGCGGTTTCTTCATCAATGAAAAACATTGTAGTGATGGGAATATGAATAGATTAGCGGGTTGGTGGGGTAACAACTCAGAGCTCAGATTTCAAATGTTGGAAAAGTTTCAACCAATCAAAAGTGCCCTTGGCTTCAGACAAAGTAATCCAAGTGTTTTAGATATTGCAGCATTAAAATCCTCTTTGGATATTTTCACAAAAGCCGGAGGGATTGAGAAGTTGAGAATCAAATCTATGGAATTAACCTCTTTCCTGGAATATCATTTAACTTCAAGTAAATATTATAAGACTATTGAAGAATCCAATAGTTGTGATGAAAGTTGTGACCCCCACTTTATTATAATTACTCCTTCAAATCCAGTTGAGCGTGGGGCACAATTATCCTTATTATTCAAACCAAATAACGTGATGATTGAAGTTTTCAACTACCTGAATAAAAATGGAATTATTTGTGACGAAAGAAGACCAAACGTCATCAGGTTAGCACCAACTCCATTATATAACACTTTTGAAGATTGTATGGAATGTGTTCAAATGATGGAAAAGTCATTTGATGTATTAATATAGATTTTTGGGGTATATAATAAATGTTTACACTACTTACACAATATAAAGCTCAAAACTCAAGTGGAATACTTCTTAGGTCTACCTCTTGGTCTTTTTAATGCTGGTATCACATTTTTGACAATTACTTCATGATCTCCTAAGTCTAAATATGAAGTCTTATTCCCAAAATCCATTCTTCTTTTCAGTCCATTTGATGGATTAGATGATGATGATGAGGATGATGCTTGTGGAGGGTATATATCATAATTATATTTATCTAATTCATTCTCTACTAAATCTTCTCCTTGATTAATGCTTACTGCTGATATTTCATTGTTAGTGACGTCGTCTTCCTGTAGTACATCATCAGAATCTTTTGAAACTGTCACAATGACCCCATTTTTCCTAAATTTCCATTTTTCCATTGGGGTATTGAGAGCACAATCACCCACATGATCAATGAAATCTTTCATCGAATAAAATACCACTCCACATGAAAGACACTCGCCAGTATTTCTCTTTTTCATTTTCGAGTCTTCATCGTTTGAATTGTTAAATAGATTGAAATGCACTAACTTTAAATGCCTTTTTAAAATATCCAACCTTGAAAAAGACCCTTTATTTTTATGTGGACAAGTTTCAAATTCTGGGTGCCAAAATGGGCAATGATATTCTGGCTCATTGTGAGATTTCAAATGTCTGGTTAAATCTGAATGTCTGTTGAAGATCCATTGACAATGAGGACATTTGAATTCTTTTGACTTCGATAGCTTTTTTACTTTGGAAACTGATTTAGTTGTATCTGATCCTGTTCTTAGTAGAGGAGAGCTCACTTTACTTATAACGCTATTAATTTGCTGTTGCCGCTGTAAATCTAATTGAATCTGTAACTGAAGTTGTTGCTGAATGATATCAAACATATTTGGGTCGATTTCACCTGTAGAATATCCTCCTGACTGATTGCTATCGTTGAAGTTTGATTCTTCTATTGCTCGTTGATTCTGTAATTGTTGCAACTGTTGTAAGTGTTGTAATTGCTGCAACTGTTGTAATTGTTGTAACTGTTGAATCTGATGAATTTGAAATGGCACGTCACTATTGCTACTGTTATTGCTTCCACTATTATCCCGGGTACTACCAAGACTGACTCCTGGACCTGGTACTGTAACTAATACGGGGTTTGCGCCATTTGTTATGTTATAATATGGAATCAAACTCTCTTTGGAGTTTGACTGAATTACCCCATATTCAGGAGCCAAATTGAATTCAAGTTGACTCTGTGGTCGTTCATTGCTCGATTTACTTTCTGTCATCGGTATGGATGTGGGAATCATCATGTTTGATTGAAGACTTTGAAGTTGTAAATTTGAATAGTTCATATTGAAATTACCATTAGTTGAGTAACCTTCATCAAGGGCTCCTGGCTCCTCTTGATTTGCCCTACTACTGGAAAAATGGTCCGCTCTATCAAATGGGTCAACTGAGTCTCTCATTCTTGGTCCAAAAAAGATATTGCCAAGAGAAAAAAGTAATGTAGCCCAAGTTCTATAATAGTATTAAAAAGAAATTATAAATTGTATAATGAAAAATACCTCTTTCAATATGCTCCAAAATTAGAGATCAACATAAAATAGCTGAATATAGTACATCCTATCGTCTTGGTTGAAAAAATCCCACATTTTCAGGTCATTTGAAGACAGATCAATGGTATCACCCGGAATTTTAAAACATATGTTTTGATAAGGCTCACAACTGACAATTAAATATTGGAATTTAGGATCAGGATCTTCAGATTTTTGCTCAAAACATGACATTAGCCTATACATTGGAGGAGAGGACCCAGATTTCAAATCTTTAAAATTTATTTCAATTCGCAATCCTTTATTATGGAGAGTGGGATGTATTATTTTCAAAACTTTATATTGAGGCTTACCAATTGGGTTCCATTTTCTCTTCTCCGACGAAGAAATAGTTTCATTGTTACCCATGTTGTTTGCATTGGAATGTTTCAATTTTTTCCTCTCTTCCAATTCAGATCTTCTCATCAAATTTATCACATGTCTTCTACCATTTCTATGAGTTAAATATGATGTTTCATTCATATGTGTCGTCAGGCATAACTTACACTCTAATATTCCCAAGTTATTCCTGAAAACATATGGATCTGTGCTTATGGATGTATTTGATAATAAAAGTGATTTGACACGCTCTTGTCGGTATTGATTTGTTTCTGCATCTCCCGCAATCCCACCTGCACCTTTCTTAGATCCCACTCGATTCTGATAGTCCATAATTAGTCAAAAAAACTAATGATATACTAACAAAAAAAAAGATATAATCAAATACTACTTTAATAGCAAAGAAATAAAATTAAAAAATAAAAAATGAAGGAAGCGGGGTTCGAACCCGCGCGGGAGTAATCCCAGTAGATCTTAAGTCTACCGCCTTAGACCACTCGGCCATCCCTCCAATTGTTGAATAAAACCAATGATGTGGAAATATACTGCTTCAGGTTTTTGTTTGTACCTACAATTTTCATTAATTACATCATAGATTTCAAAACAAGTGTGTCAAAGTATGGTTTTTTATACTTTTCAGTTTTTAAAGATGCTGCTGGGGCCCAAGCCGCTAGTCTTATGGGTTTATTATGGTGGTCAATCAAGGAACACAAAAATAATTAATCAAAAGTGACTGAAATCTGATTATATTTCTTCTTCTCTTGAAAATATACACTTGTTCTTATCATCAATTTAGATTGATAAATAAAATATCACATTATGTCAACAAAGGAAGATTCACCAGACGAAGGAGCGCTAAGATACGCAGCATATGCTAATCGTGTAAGAACTATCCTGAGAGCAACTCATAGATATGTTGCATATACTTCGGACATTGGGGAATCTTTCCGGCCAGTGGCGCATCCTAATATAGTTAGGGCCGGATATGGTATTTCTTGGGCTTACATTATCGGAGATGTAGGATACGATACTTGGAAATGTAAGTTGAAGCAAGATGGTCTTTACCGTCCAGGATTGAAACCATGGGATCCACTTCCATCGGAACCCGATTTGAATTTAGCTGCGTCTTATAAAGAATCGAATTTGGACTGGAAAATGTCGGGGTTAAAGAGACTGATTTTTCAAAGTGTTGCATCAATGGGATTGCCTGCTTTTACAATTCATACCACTGTTAAATACATGGGTAAATTTGTTCAAAGATCGGGCATGAAAGGTAGAATGGCCACTTTACTGCCTGTTGCCACAGGTCTGGCAGTTGTTCCTGCTTTACCTTATTTATTTGATGAGCCAGTAGAGCATTCCTTAGACTACGTATTTGACCAATTAGTTGGAAAGAGTACAAAACATGATTAAAACGATTACCTATTTATCTAAGTTTTTTATAATAATATACAAATATCCAAGCTGTCTTCAAAACTTATTAATTCTCTTTGTCATCTCGTTGATATAGACATTTACTTGGGCGTTTAATTTATCAATCATGAACGAACTCTCCTTACATTCAGATTCCCAAGATTTTTCCAATTCTGAAATTTGCTTTTGCCATGTACCTATCTGAACCTCTTTTTCAACCAATTCCACATCACTAGCATTCCTTTTGAATTTCAGCTCGTTGAGCTCATGAAGTTGATCTGCAATCCTCTTATCAAAAGCTTCCATTTTCTCGTCATAAAAAGCTTTCAATTTCACTAGTCTCTCCTCATTATGTTTCAACTGATTTTCAACTTGAGCTACTCTCCGCGTCAATTCATTAATTTCTTCATTCTTATCGGTGATTTGAATTTTTATTAGTTTAAGCTTCTCATTGTATCCATTATGTTTATTGGATTCTTCAAATAATTCGTCAAGAAGTTTATTCAAATTTGTAAAATCTTCAATTAGCAAATGAAAAGACTGATCTGAGATCGGCAGCTGTTTACTTCTGAGCTCCAATTCTTGTAATATTTCAATCTCTCTGTTTTTAGATTCCGTCATTTTGCTTATCAATTCTTTTATAGACTCTGGAGATTCTTTAATATATGGCCTGATTTGTTCTAGTTCTTTTTCTGTTTCAATATATATGGCACTCTGATTTTCCAATTCCTTAACAAGTTTCGATTTTTCATTTCTATAAGACTCATGATCATTTGTGATTTCTTCTTGAACATTCTTTAAGGAAATCAACTTTGTTTCTAATTGTTTATTTTTCAGATTTATCTCATTTAAACTTGCCCCTTCTATTTCTATCTGATCATTCATATTCTTTATTTGGCTTTCGTATTGATTATTTACTTGTATCAATCTTTTATATTCCATTAGCAAATCATCATTACTATCCAATAAATCAACACAATCCATCATCCTTTGTTCTCTAAACCTAGCATAATTCACAAGGGCACTTAGTATGATTCTCAATCTTGATGATTCAGGCTTGGAAATGTCTCTTATACTGAAATCATCTACTCCACAATCACATAAAAATTTGTACATCACCCTTTGACAAATCACAATATTTAACGATTGTTTTATTTCACCATCTCCACTACTTACTTTCCTTCTTAATGAATGTGGTGATATGTATAAGAACTTATCAATGATTTGTTCAATCAATGAATGAATGAAGATTTGTGTTGGTTTTATTATATCATTTTCACTCAATTTAAACTGCATCGTTCGGTAAAGCGATACCAGCTCGCTCACTTCCAATACTGGGAACTTATACTTGCTTCTCGTATTTGTTGACCTATATAAAGCACTGGACCTGGCCATTTATTTATGATAACAACAAGAAGAAAATGTAAACACAAAGATATATAATATACATGTAAGACGCGTCTCATGTAATGAATAGAATCCCCGAAATTTACGGCGTATATCTACTCCAGAGCGTCAATAAGCCACGAAGGTTTTATATTGGGTCAACACCACACCCACTAAGAAGACTAAGACAACATAATGGGGTTTTACCGCGTGGAGGAGCGTTTGCTACAAGAATATCACGGCCATGGAAAATGATTATGTTTGTTAATCGGTTTCCTTCTAAGATAGCTGCATTACAGTTTGAATATGCATGGCAAAAGGTCAAAAAGACACGGTATTTGAACCAGGGAAGTTCTGCAGACAAAGGACGAACGTTGAAATCGAAAATAATTAATGTAACTAATCTAATGGCGTCAAATGGGTTCAAGAAATCAGGGTTGAAATTAACAGTGTTTGATGCCCAGGTCAGCAGAATTTTGAATCAAATAGAATTGAATGAAGATTTGGATATTGAACTCTTCAAAGTTGAAAATGATGAGAGTCAATTGAGAATAGAAGATGGAAACTACACACAGTTACAAGAGTTTATGAAAAGTGAGTTAAATGGACAAAAAGAATATCTTGAAAGGTCATTAGAGGAGTACAGCGAGCTTAAAAGATGCGGAGCTTGTTTAAGGTGCATAGAAGACAAAAATCAGTTGATTGGAGTTTGCTCTGAATGTATGGATTTTTATCATTTAGATTGTTGGTATAAAGAATCAATTGGATCAGAAAATGGAATAGATCAAGTGATACCATTGGTAGCTAAATGCCATCACTGTCAGACTGTAAACAAATGGAATTTGATAGTAAGAAATTCACTTTCCTTGAAATATAAAATCAATACATCACTATAACATTTATGCTCTCTTTTTGGCTTTTGTGGAGTTCTTCTTAGCTGAAGTTGATTTCCCATCGGATTGTTTCTTCTTTGATTTCTTAATTGCTGAGGCAATTGATGCGTTGGATCCAGTACTACCAAAAATACCAGACAGCACAGTGATGACTAAAGACCAGACAGCCATCATTGATCCCAAAGTTCCAAGAACAATCGATGAAAACCATACAGCATCACCTGGTCTTTGTAAGAACGTTTCAAATGGACTATCAACAATTTCTCCAACAAACATTTGTAATTCAACAACGAAATCTACAATCGCAAGCACAATAATATCCTTAACTTCATTGAATATATTTAAATATGACATCTTAGATATCTTTTCAACAGTTAAATTATCAATCTTTTCTTTCTTCTGTGCCTTTTCCATTTCCAATTCAAACTTTTGCCTTGCCTCATTTGCCATAATCTCATAAATAACATGTTCAGCTTCATATTTTGGAATAAAAGTTGCATTTCCAAAATCTTCTGCTTCTTCTAAGTAATGGCCAAGATAAATGTTGTCAAACATAATACCTTTGTTCATAGTCCAAAGATCAAATCCGATTCCTGCAATATCGTTCAGCTCAAAATCTCCAGGTTGAACATATTCGGGATTAACCAATTGTTTTTGAACCCAGTGACCTTTGAACTCAGGGTTAGGGATTGTTGGATGAACCCACTTACCTTTGAAATTTGGATTTTTAATCATTGGACGAATCCATTCACCACAACCATGTCTTAAACATGCCGGATTATCTATCAATTTTTGCACCCATTCACCATCTTCTTCGTCATCCCAATCTTCAGGTTTTGGATTCGAAGGATCAGGGATCTGTTCAGGCTCATTGACATCCCAATCTTCAGGAATCGTGGCCTCCAAATCTTTAATGAGGTAAGGTTCAGATTCATCCCAATCTTCAGGTTTAGAAGCCCGCGGATCATTGATAAATTCATCATCAACCCAATCTTCAGGCTTGACATCAGATGGATCATTAATAAATTCTGGAGTTCCACTTTGAAAGTCATTGTAATCAAAATCTGAAGGATCATAAACGTTCCCAGCACGAACAACATCTCCATTTATTCTGATTTCAAAATGCCCATCCTTTCTAATGTTTAAGGTGTAAAGAGTTGATAAGATCCTCTCTGTTTTAGCTAATGGGGGATTCTTCAAATGATGTTCATTATCATCAGCGTCTTTGAGAATCAAATGGATTCTATTGTTATCACCACATTTATCTGGTCCAAACATTATAACGTATGGAGTCTCATTGGAAAATTCATCTGCTGACTCGATACTCGCAACCTTAACTGTACCATTACTGCTTTGATCATCCGATAGTAAAAGTTTAACATATGCACCACCACATTCTAATCCATTTTGGAATTTAACTTCATACTGAAATACAAGTCCATCTTCTTCTTCCAAAGTCTTGAAAAGCCTTGGTAGAATTGTTGACATTCCATGTAATCTAGCTTCATTTTTGGTGATTAATCCCTTGTCACCTTTGAAAACTTGATATTCTGGCACATCTACAGTCCATTGGCCTGTATATTTATATCTTCCATCTTCTTCCTTGACTTTTGAAGGTTTCCAGAATGTTCTCCAATTTGTCATTGGATCGGAATCATCAAAGTATCCACTAAATTGTTCAAGAAATGTGGACTGTTTGGTTTGTTTTGCATATGGTTTATATTCCAAAGGTTCTGGCAATCTGACAGCAGATGCAATTGCTAAAATCAACGACGATGCAAGACTGGCAGTTAAGTGCATTTTAAGAATACTTAAGTCAGTTATAAAGAAATAATAAAGAACACATGTAAATTTCTTAAACGGATCTAATTATATAAACTTGAACGTACCTCTTTGAAAGCCTTACCAAATGTTTTCATGGCTTAAGGGATTTCATCCAATTCAGCAAAAGAGAGAGCCACTCCATTAAAAGCAATCCTATTATGACTGGTAACGTTGAACAGTTTACCTTTAGTGAAAGCCACTCTATTTTCGATTGAGGCTGCTTAACCAATGTTCATACCACTGTTCATCAGTTCAGAATTGACCAAGGTTTGACCAAGGTTTGGGCTTCAACTCAAGCCAGAACAACATTCCGAAGTATGTTTTCTTCTCATAATCAACCAGATTTGTTGGAAGATCAAATTTATTCAAAGCTTGCAATGTAAAATCTCTTTTAACTCATTCTCTCCACCAGACCACAGCAGTTACAACAGCAGAATGAGTAGATAGATTATTACACATTGGTGATTTATCAACAAAAAACCCATTGCTTGTCACAATTGCAACTTTCATACCAGATATTAGCATTTTTGAGAAAGAATCAACTCTAAGAGCACGAATTTCAGAATCATACTTCAATAATGAAGGAGCAGCAATTGGATCTATTTGTGAATGATAGTAATGATCATCTTTTAGGAAAAGTATATCATGTTTAGTTCACATTTTCATCAATTCTGTCATGATCTCATGTGTCATTGTGATGACTTTGTGCTGTTGACATGGTATAGAACAATTTTGGGTAATTGGTTAAAGTCTAATCCATGTTATTTATGCCAACACACTGGGGAGTTATTCTAACACCAAAGACTTTAGCACGTAAATTTTGTACACGCTTGAAAGAATCCTGTTCAAGTGAATTGTTTGCAGATAATTGTATCTTCATTTAGATCAATTATAGTTTTGAAAATTGCATTCAAAGCTTGCGTACTTTCTCCTTGAAGGATATGAATCCAATCTTTGAAAAAGATGTTGATGATATTTTTCAATATATGAATAGATCTATGGGTGAAAAGTCGGGAAATCTAGATATTTCTCCAACAGCATCATATGCTTGATGCTGATTCTTATAGACTCGGGACTCGTAATAACATAGGAACATCATGGTCTTTGAATGAAGTTTTCAATTTTAGGAGAGCCATAGACAGGCGGAAATGAAAGACGATCCAATTTGGTCTAATGGTTGTTCCATATGTCAGTGTTCTGTATCTTTATCTGTTTTAGTATTTTGTCTCTTTATCTGAGTATTTTGTCTCTTTATCTGTCATAGTATTTTGTCTCTTTATACCTCATAGTATTTTGTCTCTTTATTTTTCATACTATTTCGTCTCTATATCTCTCCTAGTATTTGGTCTCTATATCTAACATAATATTTTGTCTCTTTATCTATCATAATACTAAACAAGAAGAAGAGGATAAAATGAAGGACATAACGATATTTTAAACATGTTAGACGCTTCTATTGATGGAATGTGGCTTGCAACAGCTTCCAAGGATAAAACTGCAAGACTGTGAAGATGGAAAGATGATTCTGTTGGATTCAAATGCTATGCTATGCTATTTTTGAAGGTCATGTTGGTTCTGTTCCATCAATTGGTGTCCTTAAGGAAAATGATTCTTTATTTAAATAGATAATTCCAATATCTACTTTATCTTTCTATTTCCCAACGATACAAATGTTATTTTCCTTCATCTAATAGGATATTTATATCCTTTATTAGAGAAAAAACTAATAGTTTAATTCGGAGTATATTCCCTCCTCCCCCTAGCCTCCAATTCGTCTCCGTATTTTTACTCTTTTACATAATAATTATTAACAATTATATACATTTATAAACATTCGCTTAATACTTACAATCAATCAGGGAATTACACGTTTAATCATTTGTTATTCCTTTTATACACTTAAAATATACTTTTTCTTATCAGAGATACGCGAAGGGCGGCGCGCTCATTTGTTTGTGGGTAAAACCGCTGCTTACATAAGCAACAGCGGCATTACGTAATGGCTCCACCTTTTCTCTCTCTCGAACAAGTCAATCTATACATTAAGATATAACATAGATTCTTTAAAGGATTAGGAGAAAAATGGAGACACAGGAGTCATTCGATCCACATTGTAAACAAGAGACAAAGTCCCCATTTGAAGGTAGACCAACAGGAACGCAGAGAGCAACAGAGGGCGCCACAGGGAGCTCATGGGCAGGGTTTGCGTCGACCATCGCGAAGGCACCACCTCTCAATTTATCATCACACCGTCGAACGTCAGTGTCGGCAGAGGCCATCAACCCTCATACGTTCAATGATAATTGGAAACCACCAGTTCATCAATTGACACCATCTCAGCTTCAAAGACTCAATAATTCTGTGATCAAGAACTTCCTCTTCCAACAACTAGATGATGAAGCACTTAAAACGATCATCTTCGCACTCGAAGAGAAACACGTTGCTCAAGGAACAGAAATCATTAGACAGGGAGACGAAGGGGACTTTTTCTACGTGGTGGAAAAAGGGTCGGTGGATTTTATTGTCAACGGAGTTAAAGTCAATACCTCATCAGATGGATCCTCATTTGGGGAATTGGCCTTGATGTATAATTCACCAAGAGCCGCAACTGTCGTCACGACTTCAGATTGTATTCTGTGGGCTCTAGACAGATTAACTTTCAGAAGAATTTTATTGGAAGGAACTTCTAAAAAGAGAGCCATGTACGAAAACTTCTTGAAAGAAGTCCCTGTCTTACAATCTCTTTCATCTTATGAACGTTCTAAATTAGCTGATGCTTTAAGCTCCGAATTGTACAAAGACGGTCAAAACGTCGTGAAGGAAGGAGAAAAAGGAGAAAACTTCTATTTCATTGAACAAGGTAAGGCCGATGTTCTGAAGGAAGGAGAACAGACAGTAATTGCTACTTTAAACAAAGGTGATTATTTTGGTGAATTGGCTTTATTGTATGATTCTCCAAGAAAGGCAACCGTTAGAGCTAATGGAAATTTGAAAGTTATTTGCTTAAACAAAAGTGGCTTCCAAAGGTTATTAGGTCCTGCTGTTGATATCTTAAAACTGCACGATCCTACAAAACATGATTAGTGCGGTCTTTTGCTTTCAACTAATTATATATTTTTTGTTTCGTTTATTTGTATTTAATCATTGTTTCATTAAAAAAGAGTTTATAACATTGCTTACAAAGATGATGTATAAAAGCCTCTTGTAGTTAACATCCATGTAATACTCAAAGTAGAAACAATCAAAGGCCCGAACAATCCCTTATCGAATTTACAACCTCCAAAGTAAAGCCATTCTGATCCAAAATGCCATAATGCAACAACATAAGAAGCAATGCATAAATCAAAAACACCAGCATTTCCAATATTATACGCAGCATAGAATCTAATGATAGACGAAATCAATGTCCATGTTCCAAAGGTACGACATGATAATTTGGAGACTTCGTCTGGGGATCCCGAATAAACTCTCTTAGTCAAGCTTGGATCTCTGTAGGTTTGAACAGTATTGAAAATAGCAACTGCTGAAATAAAAAGAAGCCAATGAGGTAAGAACCCGTTGGATTGTGGTAATAACGACATCATTTTTACGATACAGGAGGATAATAAAGTTTTGGTGAAAAAATGGAAATTTCATATAGATCTGTCATAGTGATATATATTCATACACACTTACATATAAAATATAAAGGTTTCGCCATTTAAGTTTCAATTGAACTTATATTTCCAGTTGATTACTAATTATTGTGCTTGAAAGTGTTTCACCAGTTGATTTTAGTAAAAATGCATATCTGAACACATTCATAAACTGGAAATCTTCTCAACAACCATTTCCCTTTTTTCCTTCTCTTTTTGTCTTTCGTCAGCACTATCCAAACCTCTTAAATCACTAACAATATCCCTAGTTTTACCAAAATAAACTTCTTGTAACATATTTCTCATTTGCGTTTCAACATCTTCTAATAAAGATCCGATATTCTCAATATGCGTCATACAATCTTTAAATTTGACATTTCTAATACTTTGCTTCATTAGACTACCATTCAAACTTGTATTTCCGGTGTCACTGGCCAATTTCAATATAATGGTACTTGTCAATTTGTATTCCGCTTCATTTGACGCAGTGATATTGATTTCAAACACGTGAATCCCGTCCCATGTAGACCCATCCTCAGTATTTTGCTTTTTGATAAGAACTACACCATCAAATGGTAAACTTCCATCTTCATTGGCATCTCCATCTTCTTGATCCCAAAGATAGACATAACTGAGTCCTCCTTCATAGTATAGGTCTCTATAAATGTTGAAAGCATCATTGGCCCATCTCTCAATCTTCAATAACACAGGACTTGGTTTTGGAGCTTCATCTTCATCACTGATTGGAGGATAATATTTATTTGAATATGGTGACCTATATGAATCTCCGTCCCTATTATAATCACAAACAAGATAATCCTTCCCATTACTTGCGTCTCTCATAGTTTTTATCGGTGTATCAACCGATGATAACAAATCTATGGCCAAATCCGGCTGAAGTTTGCATACGTTTTCAAGGTTCTGTTCAATTGAATTTGGATTCAAACGACGTAGTAAATCCAGAGAATTGTCATAAATTTCATCCGACTTTATTAATGAGGATTCAATGTTAGTATTTTCATCTTTTACAAGTCTCAATTGCCTCACTTACCATTTTATTGACTTTAAATTAAAAAGAGACAAGTATTTCTCAATAACATATTTAGATTTTTTGGACTTACATATTTTGATAACTATAAAACAAACAAAAAGCTGATCTGGGCTTCGTGATGTATTACTACGTTTATTTTTAACTATTATTGGCAGTATCTCTTATAGGATCAAAGTATTTATGCATCATTGCTTCCTTAGCAGTCAATCTTTCCATGTGATCGTATCTTAGGAGTTTATCAATTAAATCGATGAAATCATCACTGATCAAATGTTCATTGTTAGCATTAACAAATCTCATCCATGGCCTCCTTGGATAATGACCTAAGCCCTCATATTCAGGACCCAGCTCAATTTCGTATTTTTTCAAATATTTGTATAATTCATCAGTTCCCAAAACTCTAGCAATTTGCACCAATTGGTCGGTATTACTTTTTCCATGAAAGAAGGGTTCCTTCTTGAAAACTATGGAACCTATGGTTGCACCAAAAGACCAAATATCTAAAGAATAATCGTAGAATCTGTAATCAACCAATAATTCAGGCCCTTTAAAATATCTAGAGGCCACTCTAACGTTATATTCAGTATTTGGATGGTAAAATTCAGCAAGACCCCAATCAATCAATCTTAATTTCTTATTAGGATGATCAATCATTATATTATGCGGTTTAACATCTCTATGCATTATCCCCATTGAATGGGCAAAATCCAATGCCTTTAACACTTGGAACATATAATATCTGATGTCATAATCAGTGAATGTTGGGTATAATGTCCTGAAATCAATATTATTAACGTATTCAAATATTAAAGCAGACATTTTGGAATTAACTTCTCTAACTATATCGAATAATTGAATAATATTAGGTCCTCCGGTTAAATTCTGCAAGATTTTAATCTCTCTCTTTATCTTCTTTCTCTTGATAGGCTTGAGAGCCTTGATAATGATCATTTCACCCGATTCCATTGACCAACCATTAAAAACTTCCGAGTACTTCCCTCGTCCCACTTTATCACCTATTTCATAGTTACTCTGACTACCCCATACAATCGTTACATTATCGTAATCCCAGTATGAGTCAGGCCGCTGCTCGTTGGCCTCTTTGTACACCCTAGAAACCGTAGCTATTGGCATTATTTCTCTTCAAAGTCGTCCAAACAGGAAAATCCTTCTTCTAAGCGCCGCGTCTTGTTAACAAATAATGCTGTTAAATGTGGATCTCCATTAAAAATAATGAAGCTTTGTACTTTCAACCGCTCCGTTCTGGCCCATTCAGCACCGAGAATTTGATTGCAACTCTTTAAAAGAATCACTACCATTTGGACCAAATAATAGATGGAAATATTAACTCTGGATTTATGGATTTGTTTGCAAATTGTATATGTCATTCTATGGCTATGAATATATTTCATGAAAGCCGGCTGATTAGTCGAGACTTTTGGTTTTTTATGATTGGCCAGGATTAAATCGCAAATGTAGTTACAAATTGCAGTAATGTGCCATTTCTTCCCTTCTTCGCAAACAAAGGTTTGAACATTGATGCGAATACAATTGACCCACAACTCGAACATTTTATGTAATTCGTTGACACCATTCTTGAAAGGAACTTTCAGTAGCAATTTGTTAAGCTTTAGCAAACTGTTCGTCAATAAATTATGCTTCAACCTTTGACGTACTTTCATCAATTTGAATCCCCTGAGCATAAATCTAAACATTCTTCGAACTTCACTACAGTTGAGATCTGTTGTTCTCTCAAAGAGTAGAAGGTTCCTTCTCACATCTTTAATTGTGCTCGGATATTCTACAAACAGTTTTTGTGCAAATTGGTTGATATCGATTGGTTGTCCAACATCAATTTCATACTTTGATTTCAATTTCACAATGGCGATAGCCTTTTAAACGAATTGTTAGTATAGAGAACTATACAGCGAAAAGATTATTTACATATATATCTATATATAAAGCTAGGAAAACAGAAAGAGAAGCCACGTACAATATCTATATCGATTTTACCTATCATAAAGAAGAAAGAAAAAGTTACTTAGTATTACACATATAACGCGTTTATTGTAACTCTTCAATTTCATATTCCTTCTTAGCCTCCTGTTTTGCTAAATGGAACCTTTGGATAACAGCAGGGACCTTCTTCTTTTTATGCGAGTTTGTAATTAAATCCCCAATCTGTTTTTCCAACCCAGTCAAGTTTCCTAGCCATTGATCTAATTGAGAATCAATTTGGGCCCAATCAATTTCAGTCCTCGAGGAAACCAAAGGAGAAACTTTGTTGAGTGTAAATGTTTTGTTTAATTGAGAGAACTTCCCGATGATGATACCTTGACTGACCAATGGGAAAATAACAGATTCAATATCTGATTCTTGAGCGGAAACGAAGTTGGCCAATTCAGCGTATGAGAAAACATTGGATTTTGAAGTAGCAAAAAAGTTAATCAAGGACAAACCTAACAATTTTTGGTCAAATTCAACAAAGTCAATACCCTTTATATCGAATTTTGATTGTTTGAAAGTTGAATAGTCGAAACTGGTGTAAATTTCAATCAATTTAACTAATTCTGAAGATGAAGGTTTGAATGACAATTGAGTTAAATCATAATATTTCTTAGAATTTAATAATTCAATAAAAATTGCATCATATGTTGATAATTCCAAAGTTGAAGTAATATCCTTGATGAAATCAAATGACTCTGTTTCACTTTGTTTGAAGTATCCAGTAAAGACTTTGGTAATTATTTGAGTTTGTTGTTCAATGGTCAATTCCTTAATTGGTGAGAGCCATTGTTTCAAACCACCAGCAATGGATGAAATTGAAGATGGGAAATATTCAAGAACCAGGTCAGTGGTCAAATCAAGGCCAGTCAATCTACCAATGTATTCTTCAGACATTAAGTTAAATGAGTTGGTGATGGCAGAAATGATCAAACTTTCTGGGATATCTGTTTCCTTTGTTTGATTTAATCCGTTTGTTAAAATTGCCAAAATATCTTTATCCAATGCATTCTTATTTTCCTTATTGATCAACAAAACCAATTGCAACAGTAAGTTAAATGATGGCTCAAATGCTAAAACGTTGAATTTTGAAACCAACAAGCTTGGGGTCTCCAATGCAATTGTTCTGATTTCTTCCAAATTGTCAGAATCAAGAGCTTGTTGTACACGATCTTTGTTTTCGCTTCCGCTCTTTAGCTCCAAATCAAGAATAGCTGCTAGCTCCATTGCGCACACTGGCAAATCGCCCTCCAAGACAATTTTCAGGCCCATTTTTAGTTGAAGAAGCTGTTGTTGAATTGGAGAGTGGAAAATTTTTTTGTGAAAATTTCTATATATGAGACAAGAGAAATGTTTTTACATATTTAAATTGTGTATTTTGTATAATGGAGACACAAGGAACTGACGAGTTGCTTCCATCTGCTACTTATTATCAAGAGGGCGACGAGAGCTCACGGAGACAATTTAAAACAGAAAAAATGGACTTTTCCTTACTTTCCACGCAAGGAAAGACTAACGGTCCTTCTGACTACCTTGTAAATTCATCTCCTGATTGGTTTGATAGGGATACTCCGTCTGACCCATCAGATACACATTATGGACGTCTTCGGGGATATCTGACCAGGTTACAAGATGAAGTCAATGGGCTTTTAACCGAAAGGATGAAAAAGAAATGAAATGATTTCGATTCCATGCTTGATGACACTCGTAAACCGTTGTTAGTTTATATACCTTGTCTCTTTTCTATATCAAATATTACTATTAGCATTATTATTTTAGCTCCGTTGAGTCTTTCAAATCAATGTTCAGCAAAGATTCTATTTGTAATATTTGCTCTTGATACCTTCTTCTTCTTTAAGCATAATTGATTGACATTGACAAATATGTCAAAATTGGGAGTTTTGACGAGAATCAAACATAAATCTCCTGTACTTCATGTCACAGGGCCAGATGCAGTCACTTTTTTGAATGGATTAATCTCCATTAGAATGTTACCTAATTCATTGAAAAAGAACCAATATACCATTTCTAATACGGAATCAAGCGCTAAAATTCATGAAAATGAAATAGAGATGTCAGAAGGAGGAGGAATGCTACATTGTGATGAGTCGATTACATGGGACGATTTAGAGCTGGCCAAATATAAATTAGGAGTCAGAAGAGACGGTCGTTATGGTACTATGATGAAATCAAATGGTAGAGTTCTTTCTGATTTTTTCATCTATCCTACACCATTTATTGATCCAAGTATGTCATTAGGATACTTGGTAGAGTTTCTTGCTCCGAATAAATTTAACCAGATCATGATGATGTTGAAGTTACATAAATTGAACGCCAAAGTTGAATTTAAGAAACTGGAATGTGATGTATGGGATTTCCAAGATACGAGTGAACAAAAGTATGAAACATATGACAAAATACTTGATGAATGCTTCAATAATTCGTGTTCTAAATCCAATGCGACAGCTCTGAAGTTGGCTTCTGGTTTATTTGATAAAGGATGGTTTTTGAATCCTTCAGTTAAAGATCAAATTCTTGGGTTTGCTCTGGATGAAAGAAATGCTTTTCAAGGATACAGATTCATAACAGGAGTAGATTCATTAATTGATCCTCAGTCTATTTTCAAGCCAAGCGAAATTTCAATAGGGTCAGTTGGTGATTATCGCTCTCAGAGACTTTCAAATGGGATAGTTGAGGCAGGCGATCTTCCTCCATCCAAATTGGATTCGACCTTGCCATTTGACATGAACATTGATTTGATGTGTGGAATAAATTCTGATAAAGGTTGTTACGTAGGACAAGAATTGACATTACGAACTTGGACAAGCAATTCTATTCCAAAGAGAATATTGCCATTGAGATTAGAAAGCCCATTACCCGATGATAACATCGATGGATGGATAGTGAAGGGAGATTCCATAGTTTCTGATACAAAACCCAGCGCTACCACTGTTTCCTCTTCACCTTTTGGGTCTTCTTCAAATATCAAACCACGCAGAGATAAATCTATCGTTGGTGAATTAATAACCGCTTCTGGTGTTGATTGCTTATGTTTAATAAGAAAAGATTATTTCAATTATGATCATCTTTGGAGCTCCGGTGATCAAGACCAAATTTCGTTACAAAAGGATGTTTGGTTATGTAAAGGTGATGACAAGATTAAAGCGATAATTAACGGTAATGTTTGGGTATAAAGTTCTTGTATATACTACATATAATTTGTTCTATTCTCTAGAATTGTCCAACTCTCGCTTCTTCTCTCGAAGCTCCTCAATGTATTTGGCCGTTTTCAGTAAAATCGTATGTTCCGATCTTTTCTCTGTAACGTCTAAAGAAGGGACTAAATCTACAAGAGCGTCAAATTTGTCTCGAATGTTATCCCGTCGTCTGTTCTCCGACCGGATATGGTTTTGCTTCTTCTGCTCTTCTGACAGAGTCTCCATTTACACTGTTTCACGTAAAAAAACACCGTTATAGAAACACGTCTATTATATGACGGAGTTCAATCTTATGGGGCATGTGAAAATTGTTTCCCGAATTGGTATATTTTAGATTTTGGAATTTTACATATCTGAAAAATTGCACAAGGAAATAGATTTGTATAGTATAAATAAGCTCAATGGACTTGTTGAATTTTGATGTATATTTTGTGATTTTTTTGCTATCCAAAAAGCAAACTTTGAATTAAATGATATTTATTGAACCCATTTTTGGGTATTTTTCAATCAAAAAAGTACCATTATAATCCCACAAACATTTTCTGCATGTTGATGTTAATATAAGAAAGTTTTGAGTGGTAAGCATGCAGCGGATTTAAATTTTATGTTTATCAAGATTTTGACATTTTTCTTTAACGCGTACGTGGTACTTAGTTGTTGTGATAAACATAAAAATCTCAATTGATATGGCTGTGCGTTGGGATATTGATGAGATTATGAATTGTATGGAGAAAACTCCTCCAATCACACTTGCCTTCGTAGGTTTAACGGTGATTCTCTCTTCGGTGACTTCCTATATTCGATCAAATACATACGATTCATTAAAAGTCTCTAATCCTTCCTTATTATGGGAGGACATTGTGATTCCCGGGCTTCAAGTTGTACCTTCACAAGCGCTTTTCCATCCATGGACCCTCTGGACAGCAACATTTGTTGAAATTTCCCCACATCAGTTTATCATTGGGTTATTAGTGTTGTGGTTTGGTGTTACTTGGTTAGAAGGCCACTGGAACCCAAAATATAATGAAGCGTTAGGTTTGACCACTACCAATTCGAGTGCAGACAAAGTTTTAGTCCCTGAAACCTTCAAATTCTTATCAATTGTTACCATGTTTACCAATCTGATCTCCGTTTTAGTGATTATTGTTATCAATACATTGATCACCCCAACTCCAGAATTATTGAACCATCCTTTAGGTTATGGTATTTACAATTTCATTTTACCTATGGCAGTTGTTGCAAAACAGTTACAGCCAGAAAGAAACGTTACGTTATTTTCCAAATTCAGATTCAGACTTAAACGTTTGCCTTTCATTTTATTGTCAGCATCATTTATTTTGTCAATTTTGCTTCAAACTTTATGGCCTGTTTTACCGGCTTTGATTTCCTTTGTTGTTGCATGGACTTACTTGAGATATTTCCAAACAACATCTGAAACCGGGATTTTACCTGATTCTAGAACAGGGATAACAATTGGTGATGCAAGTGATACCTTTGACATGGTAGAGTTTTTCCCTGAAGTCACAAAACCTTATCTGAAACCAATTTTTAACGGATGTTATGAAGGTGTTGTTTTGTTAGGTATTGTCAGACCTTGGAATGATGATGATATTGAAACTGGAAATTTAAGAAGTAGAAATAGAGTCATTGGTAATTCGACCTCTACCTCATCATCTGCAATTCCTACTTCTACTTTGAGTGAAGATGAAAGAAAGAAACAGATGGGATTGAAAGTACTTGAGGAAAGTTCCTGAAAATGAATATTATGTTACTAGTTACTGTGGCCCTTTTGTACCATAAACACCATTTTTAATGACTAAGAGGTGACTGAAATGATCATTACTTAAAGTTCACTGGCATAATTTAAACCTCAGCTCTAACCGATCACACAATTTCATTTTAAGTGAATATTTCAATATTTACTTGCTATAAAATTACCAGTAGAGTTAAGCTTTCTTGTTGTTTCAACTGGGCCGCCTATTTAACATATTGAAGCATTTCAAAACTTCCTGTGTTTTTATTTTTTATTTCCCGTACTTTATTTTTTATTTATTAACTATTATAATTCATTCTTTGCTTATCTTATGATATGAAGACGTGTCTATTATCTATCAAAAAAAAACCCGAAAATAAATAGTTATTCTTGAGTTTTTATTGCTTTTAAAAAGCGAGTCAATGTTGATTTACAGGCAATCGTATTCAATGCTTTCTTTTGAAACAATAAATTTTGTTACCATTTGTTCTATTGAAGTTATAAATATAAGTTTTCTAGTTGATTCAATGGTTCTCTTCCCTCTTTGAAGGATCTTACAACAATAAATTTTCAATTCCTTCCCTTGGAGCAATAAACCATTTACTCAAAAGTCTTTTTATAACGATATCTAGATTTTAGCTACTTACAAATAAAGAACATTATAGTATATTTTTACCATCAATTAGTCTATTTTAGATAAACTGACGGCAATTTTATGATTACCATAAATTTATTTGTTGATAATCCGTACTCATTTGTTGTTAAAACCATATTCATATTGGACAATGCAAATTTGTTATATTTCTTCAAATATAGAGAAAAAGAGCTAAATCAGAAAAAATCAAACTCCGTATGGAATGTACTATTTTCATCAAAAAGTTGATATCAAATACATAATGGACACGCTTGCTGTTGATATGACCAGAGCTTTAGCTACCCACGAATCACAACTACGTGTTACCGACTCATCGGTTGCCGCATTGAAGCGTAAAAACCAACTTATTCTCAAAACAGTTAGTGAATTAAAAGCATCTGGTAAATCAAGCGTCTGGGAGGCAATTGGACGTACGTTTGTCGAAATCTCATTGGATAAATATGAAGAAAAATTGAAGATGCAGTTGAATGACAATTTAGAAGGAATAAATAATTTGAACAAAAAAAGACATTACTTAGAAACATCAATTGAGAATACAAGAGAGTCATTATCAAAACTTAGAATGATGAATTAAAATTGAAGTGAACACAACATTTGTATATGGATAAATTTTTATAAAGTATTAAACTGCACTATAACCACCTCTCGAGGAATTTCCGCCAGTTATTCTTGAAAGTACTTCGCCGACAAATGAAGGGATTCTTGAAAAATGGTCAACGACGACATCAAATAGCTCATTCAAAAAATCGTTAGTTGACCCCATAGATGAAGTATTGTACCACGCTTGCAAAACTAAATAAGCACCAAAGATTGCTAAAGTGAAAATAAACATCATGGTAAACCATCCCATGCCATCATCAGTAGTTGGAGGAGAAGAAGGTTGATCTCCGTTATCATCAGATGGTGGTATATCTTTCACACAAAATGCAGAATTGTTCCATTCAAGTCTTACATTGGATGAAAAAAGATTTCCTTCATGATCCACCCAATTGATCACGTCATTTTTGGCATTTTCATCGCAATTCATAGTAACTTCTAAACTAGAATCCATATTTCCCCATTTACCTTTACTCTGGACAACCGAAGATCCTTCATTAATTTTTTTGATTGTTAAATCTGAATTTGAAAATGAGATAAGTTCGGTTACTATCTTTTTATCATTGTCATTATCTATCACAATTGATGTCGTTCCACAAATAAATGAACCTGCAGGACATGAACCGCCAATTTCGGTTTTATCTTCAGAATCCTTTTTCAGGATCAATTGCCACACTGTTGATTGTGTGGATGGAGGAGTAATGTAATTGAGGTTAAGAGAGTGAATCCCTACAAGTGAATTTATATTTGGTAAGCCTGCAAATATTTCATTATCGACAGATAGAGATTTAACTCCTAGTAATAATGAAGACGTTATCAAACATAGCAATAAATGATACGCAAACATCTTAATGTTTTAAAGATATAGTGGGTATTATTATTATTCAATATCACGTAAAGCAAAATAATCCAATAAGGGTTAGCACGTGATTTATTAATTTACGTAACCCTTATAAACGCTCAGCATTTTGTGACTGCTTTTTTTCTGAGGTTCGCAGAGTGACGCAAACGAAAAATTGAAAATTAAGATTTTTCAATCTAGTGAGAAAGTCCATCTACAAGCATATTCATCAATTAACAATGGCTAGATACGCAGCAGTTCCATCTAACCCAGCTAAGTCTGCTTCTGCTAGAGGTTCTTACTTGAGAGTCTCTTTCAAGAACACCAGAGAAACCGCCCAAGCCGTCAACGGATGGAAGCTCGAAAAGGCTAAGACTTACTTAGAACAAGTCTTAAACCACGAAAGAGCTATCCCATTCAGAAGATTCAACGGTTCCATCGGTAGAACTGCCCAAGGTAAGGAATTCGGTGTCACCAAGGCTAGATGGCCAGCCAAGTCCGTCAAGTTCGTTCAAGGTTTATTGATCAACGCTCAAGCTAACGCTGAAGTATGTATTTCAAAACATCATAGGATAGAGTCATCATCACATAAAGAATAATCAATACTGAATGTCAATAACAACAAGATACCACATTTTCATCATACAATATCTCGTCAAATTAGTTGGAGTTAAAAAATTTTCATTTTCACACCCAATGTACAAAATATCAACTTCTGATAATAATCACAACTTGACATCTTTTGTGATGAAGACTTTATTTAAACAACATTTATTACGGTTCATTTACTAACAAATTATTTTTTATTACAGGCTAAGGGTCTTGATGCTTCCAAATTAGTTATCTCTCACATTCAAGTTAACCAAGCTCCAAAGATGAGAAGAAGAACTTTCAGAGCTCACGGTAGAATTAACGCTTACCAATCTTCCCCATCCCACATTGAAATCATTGTTACTGAAGAAGAAGAAGCTGTTGCTAAGGCTGCTGACGAAAAGAGAGTTGCTCTTAACGCTAGACAAAGAGGTAGACTCGCTTCTCAAAAGAGATTGACAGCTGCTTAATCTTGTAATGGGGTTGATGTTGTATACTTTCTTTGATTTATATCTTTGTTAATCAGAACACAAAATAAAACGATTTTAATAAAAGCTATCTCTATAAATGATATAAAAGAATATTTAAAGGGAACCGAAATTAAAAAGCCACTTTCAATTTCTTGTTTTCCTGTGAGTAATTGTCTTCTTCTATTGGCCTCTTGTCCTCCCTCGTCACTTTCAGATTTATCATTTGTTCGATTGCTGCGCTTTTGATACTTTTTAAATGTGAACTTAACCCTACTTCTTTCGAAACCTCTATTTGAACAAATTTGTATGTATCATTATCCTTCTGCCTTAAAATATCAAATATTTCTAGAATATTTGCCAATGTTATAGTTCTACATTCAGTTGAATCTGATCGAATTGTTAAATTGGACAATGTTGGTATTTTAAAAACAACAATATCATCTGAGGTTGAGGTAAATAATTTGAAAGTGTCGAATATTTCACTTATCGGTTGATCAACTATATTGGTGTTATTGAATAATAATGGCAATTCTGAAAACATTGAATCTTCGTGGCATTTAGGAGGAAATAATTTTACAACTTCATTTCCAATATCCAAATAAACAGGTATCTCCAGTAATGAATCATGAATATGATTCCCCTCGTTAGTATCATCAATGACAATATTTTTTTCTTCATCTGAAAGAAATTCATTTCTTAACTCTTCATCAATCTCATGATTGGAATCAGAATCATCATCTATTTTCTCGTTTATCCTAAACTCATCAATATCACAATTTTCTGAATGTTTTACTTCTTGTAAATTTTCGTCTAGTTCCTTGCTTTCAGATTCATCATAATTCGTTTGTTTTTCATATACTTCCCCTGATTCCCAATTATGTACGGAAGCAGCACTCGATGGTTGTTCTAATTGTTGCTTTCCATAATCATCAAAATGCTGCTTATGATAAATCTCGTCTTCCTGTTCCTCCTCCGCCTTCTCTTCTTCTTCTTCTTCTTCTTCTTCTTCTTCTTCTTCTTCTTCTTCTAAATCTCTTTCTTCATCATGATCCTCATGCTTCTCATTCTCATAGTTTTCTTCTTCTTTTTCTTCTTCTTCTTCTTCTTCTTCTTCTTCTTCTTCTTCTTCTTCTTCTTCTTCTTCTTCTTCTTCTAAATCTTCTCCTTCTTTTAATCCATTTCCCTCTTCTTCACTATACTCATAATCTTCAATCTCATATTCCCCTTCTGCTTTATAATTCATGTTAGTATCATTGGAGCGGCCATTTGTTTCGTATTGGTTCTCTGGCTCCTCATTTTCTTCTTCACTAAGCCCCAATTGATCTTCATCACTTTCATATTCCAGTTCTGACTCAACATACTCATCTAGCTCTCGATCAATCTTCTTTCCTGTCATTTCTAACGATTTTACAGTTGATTTTGATAAAGAAGAAGTGGTTAAAGCATGAGATAAAAATATATGGCTTCTTGCCTCAGCTGAGCATATCACTTCTTTTTCTTAATTTGTTCAGAAGGTGTCGTTATGAGTTCGGGGAACTTCAAACGCGTCGCACCACAAGATTATGAGACATTGAAAGGTACCATTCATTAAAATATGCTTTTAAAATGCATTTTTGATACTAATATGATATAAAATAGAACAAAGAAACATTAAGACAAACAGTACTCTTGTTTCATATAATGAGTATTTCACTGAGTTTAATAATTCTCAAGTAAATATTCTAAATCAGCAGCAACAGGCGGCAAAAAATTCGAAATATGTTTCGCCTAATCAAATTGAGCAAACTCTGGATGGTATAGGTAATGAAACAAATGATGAACAAAGAAGGTTTTTAAAGAATAATCAAATGGAAAGAGTTGCAGTTACAAAGATACCGGAAAAGTTCAGGTGCATATTCCCATTTCAGCATTTTAATAAGATGCAATCAAAATCATTTGCTCATATATATCAAAGCAATGATAATTGCGTGGTTTCAAGCCCTACAGGCTCAGGCAAAACAGTGCTTTTTGAATTGGCTATAATAAAGCAGTTGCAATGTGAAACCAAAAATAATGAACATTGGAGTTCAAAGATTATTTATATGGCACCAACTAAGGCGCTATGTAAGGAAAGATATGATGACTGGACAAAAAAATTCCAACTTTTTGATTGGAAAGTTGGACTATTAACCAGTGATACAACACTTTTTGAGCTGGAAGCAGTTTATAGATCAAGGATTGTAATCTGTACACCGGAGAAATGGGATGCAATTACCCGTCGCTGGAATGAATATTCAAACATGCTTCATTGTTTTAAACTTTTATTGATTGATGAAATCCACTTTCTTAAAGAGAACAGAGGATCTTCTCTTGAGGTCGTTACAACCAGGATGAGATTACTATCAGTTAATTTGAGAATTGTTGCATTGAGTGCAACTGTACCTAATATACAAGATATTTCAAATTGGCTTACCGATTCAAATACTTCAACCTCCAAAGTCCAACAGCTGGTTTATGATGATGATTATAGAACTGTCAAAATTAAAAAGACGGTTTACGGTTTCCGAAGCGGAAAGAAAAGCAACTATTTCCAATTTGAATTATTTTTGAATACTAAAATGAACGAGATCATCAGATCCCATTCTAAGGGAAAGCCTGTACTCATATTTTGTCAAACAAGAATGAGTGCGTTTCTAACAGCAAAAAAAATAGCTCAGGATTTACCAGTTATAGATGTTAATCATTTGAATTTTCCCAGTGCAATCAGCAAGGAAATGATTTCCTTAGTTGAGCACGGTGTTTGTTACCATCATTCAGGTTTGAGCTTTCTTCAAAGAAAATATATTGAAGCATTATTTAAAAGGGGAGTTGTAAAAGTTTTATGTTCAACTTCTACTCTTGCGGTTGGTGTCAACCTTCCTGTCTATTTAGTAATTATCAAGGGAACAAAAATGTGGGCAAATCAATGCCTCAACGAATATAATGAATTAGATATAATTCAAATGATGGGAAGAGCTGGTAGACCACAATTCGAACAGGAAGGTGCGTGTGTTATTATGACCGAAGCTTCACAAAAAACAAAGTATGAAAGACTGATTAAAGGTACCGAAAATTTGGAAAGCACTCTTCATGTAAACATTCATGAAATCATAACAGCAGAAATTTGTATGAGAACAATTACCACATTTGAAAATTCATTGCAGTGGTTTAAATCTACTTTTTTATATCAAAGATTTAGATTGAATCCATCAGCTTATCCAAAACTTTTAACGGCAACGGTACCAACGGGGTCATTATCTGAACAGATAAAATTATTCCTCGAAGAAATTTTAAATGAATTAGTTGCAGAAAACCTGATAGATATAAAGAAAGGTGAATTTTACCCCACTAGATACGGAGAGACAATGAGCAAAAACTATGTGATGTTTGAAACAACAAAAATGCTTGTGAAATCACCTAATGGCATGAGTATGGATGATATATTGAAGTCTATTTCAGCTTGTAAAGAATTTGAAACTCTAAAAATGAAGCCAAAGAATAAATGGCTCTATAAAACAATCAATGAAAACCCGTTAATAATTTATCCTATAAAAGAAAAAAAAATTGACCAACGAGCACATAAAGTGAATTTAATCATACAATTTGAGCTCTCTGGATTAGAGTTCCCAACTTGTAGTGAAGCAATCAAAGAGCATTATGATTTTCTTATCGACAAGATGATGGTTTTTAAAAATTTTACTAGAATTTTAAAAGCAGCAATTGATATCTATGAAGTTAAGAAAGATTCATCAACGTTCCTTAAACTTATGGAATTATCACGAAGCGTCATTGCAAAAACATGGGAAAATTCTGCCCAGGTTCTAAAACAAATTGATGGAATTGGACCTGTATATGCCAACCGTCTTAAGGAAAAAGGGATAAAAACATTGAAGGATGCAAATGCAATGCTAACAAAAGAGAAGTTAGAAAACATTCTTGAGATTGAATCAAGTTTGGGCTCCAAAATTATGAAATCCATTACAATGTTACCAAAGTTAGAACTCAAAATTGAGCATGTTGAATTGGTAGACAATAAAGTGAGATTCAAAATAAAAGTAATTTTAAAAAATGGCCCAAATGAGTTGATATTCAAAGCAAACGGGCGTGCTATTTATATTAGTGTTGCAACTGAAAAAGGAAACACATTATTAGATTTTAGAAGAGTTGTATTGAAAAAAGCAATTGGTGTCAAATCTTTTTTATTGGAGACAAACCTCAATAATTCATCTGACAAAATTGTAGTTCATTTGAACTGTGATCAAATAGCAGGCTTAGGAATCCAAACATCAATTCCTGAGGTAGATGTCTATCTTAAAATTCTTCATTTCAAAGAAAGTGAGACATCTAAAGTAACTGATCTTGAAAGGAAAGAAGATGCCTTCTCCAATGTTGCTCATGACAAAAATAATACAAAAAGTCATGAGGCATCTTCACAAAAAAATAAACATAGTTTTGGAGCGATAGATTCTGTTGCAAGTAATTTGATGATGACTAAATGCAGCAACGGCTTTTCAACGATGAAATGCGATTTTTCAGATTGCAAGAATGAAATTTCTCAAAAGTTAAGAACAAATAATTGCATACATTCTTGTAACAGTAGAAATCAGATCTACCATTGCAAACACCTACATTATGTTAACACATTAAATGAGGCATCTACTAAAAAATTTAGAGCTTTGGACTGTACTAGTAAAAGAAAAAAAGCCATTAAAAAAAAAACATATTAGCTTCAATATGACCTCTGGATCTAAGATTTCAAATTGTTTTAAAGAATATGCTAACTCAAATAATGATGTCATAGAAAAAATAGTTTATGAAAGCTCTTGTATTATCCTATTATTATGAAAGCACAGAAGTTGCAAAGCGGCAACTGGTTTTTAAAAAAGTTTTCTCAAAACCTTCTATAATAATTAAGCCAACAGATTTCAAATGGCAAACGATTCCAAACAAAACATTAAATGAAAAAATAAACAGCAATGATTCTGACGACACGCCAAACTCTGAAACAAATTTGAGCTCGAAAGGATTAATTTAAAACGGTAACGTGAATCTGAGGCTGAAGGTAACAATTAAATTTCAGATTTAAATGCATTACCTTCAAATGCTACTCAAGAAATAGCTCATGATGATCCAATTCTTTTGAAAATCGAAACAGATAATGAAACAAGCTTTTCAGAAATGAATGATGTAATTCAAATTTCGTATGAGGATATTGAAAAGCAGTTTATCGATCTGGAATCTAGCATTGAATTCGTGGGATTTTGATGCTGGTGGATAACACTTCAAAAAAACCTTCAAATCATATATATTTGTTAACAATAGTCAAAAATTGATCTTCAGTCATTTGGCAGTGATAGTTATCGATAGATTCAAAACATATTTTGTGTTCGCTGTCCATGGTCTTCAATCCTATTAAATCGAATTGATAAGTTTCTGTGTTTTGGAATTCGTTCACTTTTCCATCAACATTCAAATCTTGAAACCATGCACTTTCTTTTGGAATCAATGTTTCATCCTTATCAAACATAACCATAACAAACTTTTTTAACGAAGAAAATCGATTCCAAATATCCACATCTTTAATTAGATCATTGTTCACCCATTTTAAAAATGCAGACTTTTCCAAATATGTTTCATAATCCAAATTGTCTTTGAAGTATTGAGCTTGAATTACATTTTCTTGAAAGTAATTATTGTACATCTTACCCTTCAATGCAGAATTCCGTTTTTGACAAATCCAATAGTTCCAAGAATTCGGGTCACAAGTAGGTAAATCCGCAAACCCTTGATGTGGAGAGCCAAATGTTATTAAAGTATTTACTTTGATATCACAATTTGATATCAATGCTCTCAAAAATAAGCCACCCTGACTCAAACCAATCATATTAACTCCGTTTTGAAATTCTGTTGAGTTCTGTAATGTTTCGCAGACCGATTGAACATCAGACATTGCATCTCCCATAATGCCGCGCTGTTGATCTTTGGAGCTGTTTTCTTCTAATGCAATAGAATGAATTGGGGAGCTTGGATAAGATTCTTCCAATATTGTTATCAGTCTCTGCATACCAGGGGAATCATATGAATCACCCATACCGTGCCATAGAATGATCGGAGTTGTTTCCTTTGCATTAATATTTCTATTAGAATCTTGTTTATTTGATTCAATTGCTGTCAAGGCAAGCAATGAATTGATAATTAACGATCCAATTGAAGGCATTTGATAAAAGGGTAAATTGAATTATTTACGTAATCAAGAAAAAAATATTTCGTTCCTTTTATTTCTGTTGAAAAGCTTGTATTCACACATAAAAATGACTGTGAAGAGGATTTTGAAAAGAAAAGAGTCAGAAAAGGTTGCTAAACGTGCTAAGAAACAATATTTATTTAAAAGTTTAGATGAAAATGCCAAGAAAGAGACACTTTTAGCAATTGAAGCTTTATTGTACGCAATGAAGGATCAACCTAAACCAGAAGAGTTCATTGAATTGAAGCTCCAATTCAAAACAGAAATGACACGTGAAAGGCAATTTATTCCTCTTATTATTAACGTTCCAAATAAGCTAAGATCTTTAGCTGGAACAAAGATTTTATTAGTAACTAGTGATCCAGTTGAGGCATACAAGGGATTGTTAGAGGAAGGGGATCATTTTTCCGAAATAATAGGGTCTAAAAGGTTTAAATCTTTGCTAAATGATAGTAAAAAGGCTAAGGAAATATACAAAAATCATGATTTAATAATGTTAGATTACAGGAATAGGACGAAGGTCCGGAAATTGATTCAAGGTACTGTCTTGAATAAAAGTAATCGTCGATTACCATTATTAATTCAACTAACAAATCCAGAAACAGATGAAGTTGACTTTGATCATGTTATTAAACAAGCTGACTCTTTATGTAAAAACACAAGTTATGTTCCAACTACAGGTAAATCACTTTCAATCGTTTTATCCAAAGCGGCCATATCAAGTGAATTAATTTTAGAGAATATGGACTCAATTTTGCACCAACTTAAATCAAAGTGTGATTCAAAAATTGATAAAATGTTTCTTTCCTGTGGTAACATCACTCTGCCTATTTTGTCACAAGATGACGATGTCTCTGAAGCTTACGATGCTTAATTTATATATACTCCAAAATCTAGATAATTACTAACTTGTACTTTAAGTTCTATAAAAGCACATTTTGTGTGACATGATAAAAACATCATGATCTGTTATTATTAAATATTTTTGGTCTTTCTTTAATGAATGATTTAATTAGCGGGATATGCTTGTTTTTTTCTACGCTATGGTGGATTATAACAAATAGTGAAACTCTTGAGGAATTGACCAGTCGTTATGACAACTCTAGGGGAATTATTGGTGAAATTCACAATAAAACGGCGATTCACATATCAAATGCAAGATTAAAGCCACCAACGAATTCATATGTTGATGTATCTTTCCCCAAATTAGAAACCGGTGAGAACATTGAGTTGGTAAATGCTACACTTTTAGTTCTTTGTCGAAACTGGGAATTGAATGGGATTTTGGCTTCTATGAGGTCCTTAGAAGACAGGTTTAATCAATATTATCATTATCCATGGACTTTCTTGAATGATGAAGAGTTTACAGAAGAATTCAAAAAATGGACAACCGCTATGGCAAGTGGAAAAACAGAATATGGATTAGTAAACCCAGAAGACTGGAATACACCCAGTTTCATTGATGAAGACAAATACGATAAATGCATAAAGGAATTTAAAGAAAATAAAGTTTTATATGGATGGTCACGTTCATACAGAAACATGTGTCATTACAATTCAGGATACTTTTTCCGACAAGAAATTACAATGAAGTATGATTATTATTTTAGAGTAGAACCAAATGTAGAATATTATTGTGATTTTCAAATGGATCCATTTAGATTGATGAGGGATCAGAAGAAAAAATATGGATTTGTTGTAACATTTTATGAATATCCAAATACTATACCCACATTATACGAAAATGTTAAAGAGTTTCTTAATCTTCATCCCGATTATATCAATCCCAATTCTGCAATTGATTTTATTACAAATAGAGAACCTGTAGGACAAAATCAAATAGAAATAAATGAACCAGGAGCAGAGGAGTATAACATGTGTCATTTTTGGACAAATTTCGAAATTGGAGATTTCAACTTCTTTAGATCAGATGAATATCTTGAATTATTTGATCATTTGAGTAAAAAGGGAGGATTCTATTACGAAAGATGGGGGGATGCTCCCGTCCATTCAATTGCCGCTTCAATTTTGTTAGATAAAGATGAAATCTTTCATTTTGAAGATATTGGCTATTATCATGTTCCTTTCATGACTTACCCAACAAGTCGTTCTATATTTATGAACAAAAGATGTGTTTTACCCGAACCGAAAGATGGAAAAGACGAATGGGATAATATAAACTTATCAATGCATGGCTGTTTGAGTAGATGGTGGAAATTCGGTTCTGGTAAAAGGTTCATTAAAGAGTATTTTTATGAAAATGATTATATAGATGAATAATTTGTTTCTAGTCTGTTCAGTTCATCCAAGATACGTTGGATATCAACAGCTTCTCTTTTTTCATTCAAACTTGGAATTAGCGTAATGGCTTCATCTACGTCTTCGCATGATAGAGATCCCAGTTGTGCAATTTCAAAAGGGTGCAATTCACTGTTTTCATCGCCATTTAGCAAAGTTTCAACTGCTGTACAAGTTTCTGCATCTTTGAATCTGGAAAATTTCGATAAGTGTGTTAATGTCTTATTCAACATCTCATTAGCACCAGGAGCTGTTGAAAGTTTTGCTAATTCGTCATCATCGATATCACCTTGTGCATTTATTGATATTTGAACACCATTCAAACGCTGAATCATTTCTTTTCTTTCCTTTAATGCTGTTCTTAATAAGATACGTGCCTCTGATTGGTTAAGGGCGATTAATTCACTACGGTTTCCCTGATAATCGATCTGTTCTAACTGAAATTCCGGTCCGAGTTTTAATTCTGCTGCATTTTCTTCATCTTCTGGTTGTGTAGCTTTACCTCCTCTTCTCCTTGTTACGACTGCTGACGTTGAAACGTTCATTTTATGGGACTTGGATTAAAAAAAGAGAAAGAAATACAATTGTTGATAAATAACTACCCATTCAATGGAAATTTTCATGGAAATGAGTGTTTGAGAGAAAAGGATATCTTAAGATTGAAAATAAATATATTTAGAGACCGAATTTATAGTATTAAGTAATTCCATTACATTCTTCTTATTGAATAGGTTATGTAGGAAAAAAAGGGGGACTTTTAACCTTCAAAACGATGGATTTTTCATCAATAATAAATTAATCATTTACTTAGCATTTTATTTTAAACCTAAACAACACTATGCACAGGAGGGGGGAGATATACAAAGAAATAAAAGCAACATACGCACAAACAGAAACTCACTCTTGTATCTCTAACTCTAAATTCACAAAATTCAAATTATTCATTAAGCGCCTAAAGCTGGTTGGGAACCTTCAGGCATTGGCATTGCAACAGGCTTATTTGCCCATGCCATGTATCTTTGGAACATCATACCGACACCTTCCAAGATACCCAAGAAGATAGCACAAGTAATGGCAGAGTTTAACATGTGTCTTTTACCTCCTCTAACTGCAAGAGAACCACCGACACAAAACCCAGAAATAACGGCATTCCATGCATCTTCTCTCTTTCTTATAGCTTTAATCCCACAATCATAGAATGAGAACAATCCTCCCCAAACACCAAAGTTACCTCCAACAACTGGTGCACGAGCCTTAATGGCTGACAACATTCCAAGACGTCTTTCTCCATATGGTGAGTTTCTGAACCCTTTGATCCCATGCCAAACTGAACCCCCAATAACACCCATTGCAAATGCTCCTCCAAAATCATTCACGATAACAATAGGACATGGATCCCTCGAATGGTCTGCCTCTGGTGTTGACATTTCTTTTCCGTTTCTGATGAAATTGATGACGGAAAAAGTGAAAAAAGTGAAAAACTCTCTTTCGCCAAATGTGCTCATGATATAATATTAAACCATACTCTTTGATCTTTCCTTCTTAGAAAGGCCTATATTCATGATTGGAGGAACCCAATGTCCCAGCCAAGGTTGGCCAGTAATGAAGGGATGCTGTAGAGCTTCATGAGGAGTCCAGCGTTCAAGAGGAGAAAGTTTTAAAACCCCCAGTAAAAAATGACAAAGACAATCTCTATTGATCATTTCAAGTTGTGATTGATTAGGATCACTTTGAAAACGTTCCCATTGATAATTTCGAATTATTTCAGGAAGTTTTTGATCAGAAAAGTACTTTTTCCCAGGTACTTCTCTAAAATTGTATTCAAGATTGAACTCATTGATGTTTTTAGGACGAAAATGTAAACGGGAATCTTCACCTCTAAATTTGCAAACATAGGATTCACTTTTCTTCTCTGTTAACATCCATGCAGGAGGCATACCAAACATATCAATTATTCTATTGAATTGATCAAATTCAGATACTCCAGGCAATAATGGCAATCCTAAAAATAGCTCCGCAACAATGCATCCTAAAGACCACATATCAACTGCAGAACCATATTGAACACCAAGAATCACTTCAGGTGAGCGATAGAATCTTGATTGAATATATGTATATAATGTCTCATTCTCTTTACATGCAGAGCCAAAATCAATGACTTTCAAAGTGGGAATATTCAATGAACATAACAGGATATTTTCTGGTTTCAAATCACAATGAATGATGTTATGATCCTTTAATACACATAAAGACTCTAAAATTTGATGAGTGAAAGTCTTGATCAATCCAATCGATAACCCGTGATGATGATTTTGCTTAACCAATTCGTACATATTTAAACTTAACAATTCGAATACCAGACATAAATGATTTTTGTGCATGAATTTATCTTTTAATTCAACGAAATGATGTTTCTTATTGGATTCTACTTGATTATTAACTATCTCCAAAATATTGGCTTCCATGATGGATTGTTTAAGAAATTCTGGTCTTGCCTTTACAACTTTAACTGCAACAATTTCTCCCGTTTTCATGTCTTGACATTTGACCACTTGCCCAAATGTTCCCTGGCCTAATATATCTAAAACAACATACATTCTCTTTTCGTCTACTCCTAATGTATCATTAACGTACAGAATATAATCATATAGTTCATTATCATAACCATCATTGTGAACAGGTTGATTATTTTTAGTCAAGACTCTTCTCGGATTACGACTGGATTTATATGAATAATTAGGAACGCACATCGAATATGTATCCAATAAATGGACTGTCAGTCCAATAAAGGGGGTTATTTGTTCTCCTTTCGTTGAAATCCGTTTTACCGTTTCTCTCGGAACTGAATTCACTATCTTTCCTCCATGATATGGTTTGAATCTTAGAACCTTGGGTTCTCCGTCTTGGTCTTCTTCTTCTTCTTCTTCTTCTTCTTCTTCTTCTTCTTCTTCGGCCTCCTCGTGGTTCTCCAACACACCAAATTGGTTTCGAAATTGTTGCTCTATCTGCTTTTCTTGCATATCTAAATGGTGATAAACTCCTGCAACTGATTGCCTCCTATAATCACTGGCCTGCAGTTGTGGAGGCCGTGGACCCTGTGCTCTAAGTGGGACTTCTTCATTGGAATCAAATGCCCACTTTTCCTTGAACAAGTTCATAGCGATTGGCTAATAAAAGGGGACACTGTCAAGTTCTGTCAAATAATAATAGCACCGTCACTTTCAACGCCAAAAAAGAACAAATGAGCCAAAATTGGTAAAAATGGCAAAATAGCACAGCTGGTGTCGATATAAAGAGCTGATAGTGATTGCTGGAATTTGAGGGTTATTTTAAGGTATAAAGGGTATTTTTTGGATTTCTTATACCTATAATATAGAAGGTAAAAAAGGCCATAAATTGAAAAGGTATTTAGTTTGTCTATAAAGAATATGAGAATAGTGTAGAAAAGTTATAATGAGTATTTTGCTAGTTTAGAGGCCCCTCTCAAACGGGAACCGAAAAAGTAGAACACATAAACCAAAGCAACAACTCCAAGAGAAATAAAACCTAAAGTTGCAAAAGCCCATCTGGTTGACATGTTATCAAACATAGCAACACCAGCATGAGATAAAGCAGCAGCAATGGCAAAAGAAGGAATGCAAAAAGCGGCAATGGCAGAATTGGAAAGACCAGAAGCAGAATATGAATCAATAATATATGATAACATGGCTAACCAAAGTAATGGATCAGCAATTGCTAAGACTAATCCTGCGATGATTGGAGACCAATAATTAACATTCCCAGTTGAAGTGAAAGCTAGCCAGAAAAGACCAATTGGAAAACCCCAAACAGTGACTAATGACATTTTAAATCTTGCTTCAGGTCTAGCGACACCGCCATTTGATAATCTATCTTTTGTGAATAACCAAGTTTGCAAAGGTTGTAATAAAAGAACAAAGGAAACACCAACAATAAAGTTCAAATAGGTACATTCTGCAGCAATATATGATAAACCATTGTTTTCAACAAAAACATCGAAAATACCATCGTTGTAAAGGAATAAAACACCATAGGCAAATCCGTTATAAAGTGACAAGAAGATGATGATTGGTTCAGTAACCATCATTTTCAAGGCAGTAACAGCAACGAATCGTATTTCATTAATTACACTGACTTTTTTAACCACAATGGCTTCAGTACCCAATTCATTAACTTTTTCTTGATATTTAGTTTGCCAGCTAGGAGTTCTTCCCATAATAGCTTCCTTAAAGTACTTGAATTCTCTAATAATAAGATGTGGAGCATTTTCATCATTTTCCACGGCCATTCTTTCTGAAATCACAATTCTTGGCAAGGTTTCTGGAAGAAAGCATAATCCAATAACAGCAGCAGAACCAATAATAATGTTGATAATGAAAACCCATTTATATCCTAACTTTGAGTTTTCTGCAATTGCTTCACCCACAAGACCTCCAAGTGAAGGTCCTGTATTTGCTGAAAACACAAACATTGCCATTGGCTGCGAAGCTTCATCTGAAGCACCAAATAAATCACCGACTGTTCCGGCAACATTACTAACGGCGGTACTACCGCAAACCCCCATGATAAACATAAAAATAGCTATTTGTGCCATGTTCAAAGGCCAAGCACATCCGAAATTGAAAATGACGTAAAATACAATGGAGAAGACATAGACCCATTTACGGCCTCCGATATCTGATAATGGGCCTAAGAATGCCGGTCCAATTGCTGTACCAAGAATAAACATAGATTGTCCTAGTGTTGAAACTTGAGGATTTACGTTAAATTTTTCTTGAACTAGATATTCGACCGAAACATAACTGGTTGACGTTAATGTAACGTACACTTGTAAAACACAGTAAGCAAACACAATTAGGTATTTTTGTTTTCTATCCCAATGAAATGGATGATATTTGTTTTCAATAGTGAATGGTAAGTTGGATTCCAATGGGTTTGACGTAATATCCTTCAATGTTAAACATCTGGATACTTCCGTATTCAATTCCATGTCATCCGGCATCGAAATGTCCGATGGTTTTTCCGTGGTTTGTTTGGTCATAGTTACTTGTTTTCTTCTAAGTGGTATATCAAAAAAGAAAATCGCTTGTTTTTTTAAAGGAACAAAAGAAATTAATCAAGTCATTTAGAATTAATTGGTGTTAATTTAAAAATTTTAACTCCGAAACCGTTATGTGTCAAATTTGGACTAAATATTTACCCGTTGCCCTTTAAAAAAACGCTATGTGAATCAGAACATGGAAAGTTGATAGATAGGATATCATCCTGTCTAGTAGAGGCTTTCGTGAGAAGCTGAATTGCATGTTGGTGGAATTATCAAGTCAATTGCAATTCCACGGAACAACAATGCCTTAACAGCTCGGTGAAAAAAAATGCCTTTTGCTAAAGCTCTTCTCCACGTATACATAAGGCGAAAAGCCACAATTAATGTTAGTAAGAAACTGGGGTAAACTGACATGAACTGGTATATGCACCTTCGTTAGTGTAAACTGCAGACAACTCTAGTTAGTTAGACCTATCGGATAATTGAAATTTTTCCGAAAAAAGAAACGACGAATTACTTGTTCAAGTTAGTTTTAGCAAGCTTAGATCATATCATAAACATGGATTACTGTCATGTCCTCAACCCATTAGAGAGCAATTATTAAAATTAGATTATTTCTTTTATAAAAATTTGTTCAAGGAAGCCTATTATTTATTTCAATATCTTCATTAGGTTCTACATGTGCAGTTTCCTTCGTCTCCTCATCTTTATTCAGTAGTTCTATCTGATCTGATTCCTCAGCTTGAGATATCTTGCTTTTATAGGTTGGCCCATTGTGAATCCATTTTTTCATCAGGGTAGTTAATAAACCAGCAGCTAAAACTTGTGTTGCCTGATAAAGCACCAAGGGAACTAGTAGTATACCCAAATGCGGATTATCATCTCCATATTGAGAAGAAATCAATGTCACACCCAGAGCAGCAGTTTTGGCTCCACCACATAATAAAATTGAAACCGTCTCTTCTCTATCATGATAAAAAGGTGTAAATAATTCATACATGTAATTGTAAATCTTAGATGTTGATTCATCTGGCTTTTTCTTGAAAATCCAATGAATCCAGACTGGTCTTGCTGCAATGTAACATAATACCGTGAAAAGCATGTATATACCAAAATTGAAAAAGCAAATAAATATAATTGATTCGTGGGAAACTTCAGTGAAGGAATGCTGATAAAAAGCTGTTGAAAATGAGGAGAACATGATCAATAGCAACATAAATGATCCCACCTTGTTAAACTTGAATGTCAGCAAAAACCATTTCGTCTGTTTTGGAAAAACGTTTTGGATAACCTGGCCAACAAACAGGGGAACAAAGACTGATAAACCAATTTGTTTCATAACTTGAGCATAAACTTGTGAAACTGATGAACCATTTGCAGGATTAGCAAATGCCCAATCTCCCACAAAATACATTTGCGATAAAGCAGGAGTGATAAAGGCGCCTGCTAAATTCCCCAAAAAAACTTCACAGAGTGTTAGTGGGACATTACCATCAGCTTTTCTGGTCATTACTACATTGGATGCAACTGTAGTAGGGCAACATCCTGTAACAATCAAACCAACAAGCATCCAATCTGAAATTTTCCCATTATGTGCCGCCTTTACAGCACAAGCAAATCCATAAATAATGGATGAGGTAACAAGAAACTGAAGAACAAAGACTGACAAATGTGCCCGCCAATTCAACAAATTTTTCTTCAATTCGGAAGTTTGCATTGATAATCCTGATCCAAGAAAGATAACAATAACTGCACCATATCCGATGGAATATTGTCCTCTAATTAACCCTCCTGATCTTGCAAAATTAGGTGCAAATCTAGCAATGACAATGAAAATTGCCAACACAATGTAAAACCAATAACCTAACCAAATAGTATTCCATAAAAAGTTCAAAACCTTATATCGTTTAGGGTTTTTGTCCTTGATTTTCTTCAAATAGTCCTCGACTGAAAATGTTGGAATATTAATCTTCATCTTGAACTTGATCAACGGTAAAAGAAAGAGCTGGAGGAACTTGAAGTAAAATAACTAACGGAAAAATGGAGGGAAATCACAAAATCTTTAACGCTAATGACATGAGGTCATGTGAGGTAAAAACTGTGTAAATATTTTTTAGCAAACTGTGGCAAATTGCCGAATGTTTTTTAAAAAAATGACCAGACTCGAACCTGAGATTCCACAAGGTTAATGACCATTGAGCTAAATGGAAAAAAAAGTGATCAAAAAAAACTATACGTTTTAATAGGGTAACAAAGTTAAGATTCAAAACTATGAAAGAATTGATGCTTTGGGTTTAATTTTTATCTGCAAAGCTGTCCAAAATAAGCATGTTGTTATTTTATGTTCAAATATTTTCTTTAATCACTGGTTGAAAAATGCTTGACAATTGAAGGTTTGTAATAAAGTTAGATGTTATATTTCCAGGAATGTATAATCTGTAAAATCTATATGTATCAAAAAAAATGTATAAACAAAAATAGGGTAAATAAATAATGCACCAAACGGTTCTTTCATGAACAATGATTTAAATTTATTAGAAAAGTGGTATCTAGAAAAGAATCTGAAGTGAAATAAAGCTTATTTTGAAATAGAAATAGCCAAGGTTGAAAGTTCGGCTTGCTTGGATTCACTCAAAAGCTTTCTGTTCCCTTCTCTTTCAGAAGCTTCTTCTGCCATGATTTTATCTAAGTTCCAGTAGTGGACAAGGAAAAGGAATGCACAAGCACCACATGCAATTGTCATACCACCAAAGACCCAAGTCAAATGTGGATCCTCTAACGCACCAGAGATACCTTCAGAAATGGCAGAAGATAATGCAGACATAAATAAGAACAAAGACATAACAAGACCCTTGGCATTATCTGGGGCTCTAGTGTAAGCAATTTCATAAGCTGTTGTGTAACAGAAAACTTCACCGAGAGCTGCTAAAGCATAAACAATAACTTCGTACCAAGCAGTGATTGGAGCTGGATCACTACATGTTGAAGCTTGATTACCACATGGGGATTGCGCATAAATTTTACTTTGTAAAATGGCAGCGACCATAGAAGACAAAGCACCAAGAATGAAACCGATGAAACATTTATGAACAGGCTTAAGCATCATATTGTACTTTCTCAACAATGGGTAAAAAATGTAGTCAATAATTGGAATGGCTACAACAATTGTAATTTGATTGAAATTGTTGAATAAATCATTTGGAACACCATTCAATGTCATGGCACCAGCTTGTGCATTCAATGAAGAACCTAAACCGTTATCAGATAAGTTAAATGGAATCCAATACAAGAACATAATACATTGAATCAATGTTGACTTGTAATCCTTAACATCTTGAATTGTCCAAGTGATTGGAGATTCCTTCTTTTTGTTAAAATAAATTTCACCTCTTTCAATCATTTGGTCTGGATAAGCATACGACCAGAATTCACCATTTCTTAATCTCTTAATTGGAGAGCCTCTGAAACACACACGAACGACTTTGATAGCATTTTCAAGAATTGAGCCACTTAACTCTTCCTTTTTCAAATAAGGACGAATGACCAACATAGCAATAACCACTATGACATAAACAATACCCGGAACCAAGTATGCTAACCAGAAACCAATACGTCTGGCAGAATAAGAAGTAGCAATTTGTAAGAAACCACCGATATTAATAGCCCAATAGAAGATCATTGTCAAAGATTCAGTTGACTGTTCTTTATCAATCAAAACAGTTTCACCGGTTTCCAAACGCTTCAAGACATTGTGTCTGTAAGGAAGTTGACCAAGTAACAGAGGTAAGAGATTTGGCTTGATCATACCTGTACAAACGGCCAAAGATAAGATTCCCAAAACTAAAGGTGCCAAAGCTGGTTGACCTTTGGAAATAACTTGAGGAATAGCAGCAATAATGAAAAGGATATGAGATAAAATACCAACCCAAACACCAATCATAATAGTCTTATATCTACCTAGCTTTGCATCGGCTAACCAACCACCGTAAAGTGGCATAACGTAAGCCAAAAATTGCAAGAGAGTAACTAAAGCATTTGCATCTTTAATACCTAAACCCAAAGCACCGGCTGAACCATTTGGATCATGAGTGGAACCAGTGGTAGACCCAGGTGGCAATGGTCTCATGATGAAATTTGTCAAAATACCTTGAGTACCAAAATAGGAGCCACGCTCAGCAAATTCAACAATAAGAATCAACATACAAATGAAGTTTGGTTTGACCTTGATAGTTCTGTACTTCTTTGCGTCTTCAGGAATGGCCATTGCCAAACCTGCCGGATTGTATTCATCAGCATAGTCAACCAAATACTCTCTATCGGTGAGAACAGAGAGGTCTTCGGATTCAAGATTGGATTGGCTGACAAAATCCTCTTGTTCAGTAATCTTCTCTGCAGATTCAATAGAGGGAGTAGATCCCCCAATAAACTTCTTAAACATTTTTGAGAGAAGAATGTTGTATTGGACGGAAAAGAAAGGAAGAGGAGCGGGAAATATTTTCTCTTTTTATAATTTTCAGATATGGCATTAGCTGTCACTTTTCTTTTTTTTTTTCTAGAGCTTGACAGATTCAGGACTATTCTCCGAAAAAAGAAACGACGATTTTCTCTACGGAAGTATAATTCATCATTGGTAATAATAATTCTGTGTTATGTACCCATTGAAGATATGTAAAATATACTAAAAGCAGCAAAATATTATCCGGTTACGTTCCGTTTGGTTGCCGTTCATATTTCCATTTATGACTGCCGTCTGACGTTAAAATAGGGCCACTGGACCCTTAATTGTTAGAAAATCCGTAAAGGCATTAAACCGTTTTTTGCAGCACGTGACATTCCGTCATTCTTAGCTGGTGGTTCCTGAAAAGTTTATGCGGGGAAAAATAAACCGAAATAGAGACTTGTCAAATCTGAGAAGTTCTGCATAATTGCAGCAAGTTTAACAGGATTTTGTTTTCATCGATTTATTTGTACTGTTCTTCCTGGCAATAAAAATGCTTGCAGATTTGATAAAGAAATTGAGAAATGATCAGCAGGATTTGGAAGCTCTCAATGAAGCATTGAAGGCCTCGCAGTCTCTTCCAGTGGATGAAGTTAAATGTTTGATCCCGGTTGTTATCCCGTATTTACAATATGACAAATCGTCGACTCCATCACTTATGATAATCAACAATATCCAAACCAAAGTGTTAGAAACCCCAAAATTGATTCTTGAAACTCTAGATGAACTAATTGAGATATCAGAACCTATCTTGTTCATTAAACTTTTATCTAATTTATCTTCGTTGTTGAATGACTTAGTTGGTGGATTGTTTTTGAATAATTCGCAGGTTATCAATTTAGTAACTAACCAAATAATCAAATGCACAAATGAACCTAAAGAAAGCTCACAATTGACGATTTTAGCGCTCTTTTCGTCTCTATGTTTAAAAGATGATTGTAAATCAGTTGTTGCAACGTCATATCAGCAGTTTTTACTTTCCTCAATTCAATCCTCCACATCGAGTCATGTCAAGTGCATGGGGTCCTTGGTTATAATAAAATTATGGAGGTTTTTACCTGTTGCGTTTTTGAAATCCAATTCTGAATTGCTATCGCTTGATAATTTATCGACAATTTTATTGTCCAACGTATCATTTGACGAATCAATTGAAGGATTATCCTTGTTATCATCCAATTTACAAATAAAACCCAAATTGAGGTCGAGCCAAACATTAATTAATTCAATGCAATCTACTCTTGAGTCCAATGGCCATAATGCATTTGGTATTTTATCCATTATTGAAAATTTGACGATACCAAATAGATTTTTGAAAAGATTAAATTTTCAGATCTCCAAAATCAATGACAAGAATGATCTCTCTAACATTGATATTTATACAAATAAGGTCGGGCATGGAATCCAAAAAGACGATGATGCATCAATTAGGGAATTCAATTCTCAGCTAATCACTGAAAAAATGGTGATACCTTCAATTTTGAACATGTTTAAATTAAATTCCAGCTCCGATTTGAAATTGTTCAAATGTATAAAAGTGCTGGCAAATTTTGTATTCTCACCAGCTGAGGGTGAGGATCATTTAATTTCGTTAGAATTGAGAAAACAAATCATTAAAGTTTTATGTGCATCTTTATTATCATCTTCTGTTCATTCTAATATAAGGTATAATCACACGACATTCACAACGATAAGCAATGATTTAACAGATCCAGAAATTGAATCAAGGTTATATTCCATAAGATCGATTGCTAATTTGTTGATATCAAAAGAAATAAATGAGATGTTTCATTCAGAACATGAGTTAATATCGACAATTCCATTTCTTTTGGAATTTCCAGTTCATTATTTCATTACTGAATTCCACAATTCGAAGCAATGGAAAACTCCATTTTCCTCATTCAAATCTGGTCAATTGGTTGACATGGATGACTTATTTAATGCAATTGGATCTATTTCAAATATTTTGGCACTTGAAAACATTTCTAGTCAACCCAAAGAGCTTACATTTACTTTAGCATTTGAGCCATTACTAAATCTATTAGAATTGGTCACCGATGATCAAATAAAATCTGTTCTTTTGAAATTATTCAGTAACTTAATTCAGTTACCTTTATGTTGTGCTAAGTTTTTCAATTGGACATCAGAACAAGATGCGAATTTTTCGAATTTCAAGATAATCTGGGGTTTATTTAATTTAGAAGAGGTCAATTCCATTGAAATTTTCTTGAACGTTGCCAATTTTCAACCAGTTTTAGAAACAATTACCAATTATCCGCCTTTCATAACAAAAATTATTCAAATGCTTCATAGTTCCAAGAATACAGACCTAAATGAGCCTCTTCTGTACATTTTTTCGTGTATGAAACAGGTCAAACCTGACTTACATTATTAGGTCTAATTATACTACAGCATATATATATAACTTTATAGTTTATTTGTTATTTCCAATAGGAATTACATGTGTATTTGTCTTTTCCTTTGTAAAGTTGAAATGAAAAAGTGATTAAAGCGATTATTGAAAAAAGCAGTAGGTAAATAGCATAAGAAAAATATAAAAGGCGTGCACAGCATCGGACAATAAATTAGGGGTATATGGGAAGAAAATAATGATATCCATCATTAAGGCCCTTTTGATACTTTCGATTTGGTTCTTGACTTCAACTTCCTCATCTTACCGTCCTTCATCACCGTTTTCACCTTCTCATGCACGGGGGTCTTACAATTGTCTGTTTTTAACGCGTCTTGTTTTGCTGGGGCTCTGTATTCTATAATGGGGTTCTGTGTCGGTTTGTATTCCTTATTATGAGTGCAATCTGAAGATCCACAACGCGAACATTCATGACTATCACTTTCATCATCTTCTGAATATTCCACAACCATAGGTTTGGAATCTAGGTCTTCTTCTACTGGGTGTGTACATACAGGTCTAGGGTCGTGATCTCTGGCAATCTTATTGGCTAGAGTATCCTCTTTATGCTTTATATATATGTAGTTGTGTAATGCCATTGCTTAGCCCCTGGTCTAGAAGATTCCACTTGCAAAGAAAAGTGTACTTGCTTTATGGACTTTCCTACAGGCCCATTTGCAATTGTCGGTTCATTCTTAAACCCATTCTCTTTTCGGCCCTAATCGTGTGATATTTTTTAAGCTTTATACCGAAAAGATCTAGACTTTTCTTCTGCCGTACCAAATTCGACACAGACGCGTTCGTTGTGTACAAATGTATAAAAATTTCCTCGTATACTTTTATTACTCAGGCAAGTAAGGCATTGAATGCCGGGGCCAAAAGTCAGAAGATGTTCTTATTGCCGAAAAAGCTGAGCCAAACGAATGGGACCACTTTTTTTTAAACCGAACAGTTAATATAAGTAATTTTTTATTATTGTATATAATAATATGAACGCGCTTACGTAATGCAGGACTAATCGACGATCTGCATCTCAATTAGCGGTATAGGAGTCACAGTAGTAGTAGTAGCAGTAGTAGCAGTAGCAGTAGTAGAATTACTAGTATTACCCATGACTCGTTTTTGGTATCTCAAGGGAACTGCGGATTTTCTTGTAGTTCCACGGCGTAATCTGTATATTGGATTCATGGCAAACTGTAAAATCAAATTACTGACCAAAGCTTTTTGATGACACATACATAGGAGCAGAGAATGCTTAGCACAGAATCCTCCTCTCCACACCATTTTAAACTCACTCAATTCTTTGCTGGATATTCCAACTCCAAATTCACCATCATCATCATCTTCATGATCATCATCGTCGGAACTTATCTGCACGATGTCATTGAATTCCTCATCACCTTCACTTATATCAGGGAAAGCATGAGATGTTGATAGTATCTCCTCGTCACCCATGATTTTGAATGATTCCAGCTCTTTGTTGGAAGTGGAATCTGTGATGGAATGTATTAATTGATTGTTAGTTAGAACGGTCAAGGAACTTTTGGCACTTAATAATCTATTATTGTTACTTTGTTGATCTAGACTATAATATTCTTCCCCTTGAAAGTTGTGCCCTCTGATATTCATATCTGATGATAATTTGGTGAGTTTTTTCACGTGAGTTTTCGACGTTCCTTGTAGCATTTTACTTTTCCTTGTCTTCAATTTTGGTTGAAAATCCATTCTGAATGAAACACTCAATGAATCGGTTGATGCAAATTTATTTATTTTCTTGGTTATGATAACGGAATCATTGTCATCATCATTTTCATCACCAATATCCTCATCTTCTAATTCATCATCCCCATCCTCTTCGATTTCATCAAATGAAAAATCACTTCCAACTTCTAAATTAGTAACATTACCTTTGTTATAATCAGTTGAGTATGCTAACGATTCACAGAAACTCTCATTAAATGATCCATTATCGTCGTTTCCATGGGAATCAAGATTATGCTTTTCCATTGCAATCGATGTAGCCAGTCCAATATCAAGATCTAAGAATTTCAAATCTCTTTGAACATCTCCAGCTTTTGTCGTTAGTCCAATTGTTGAAACACTTCTCATCAATGATTTAATTGATTTTCTAGCGTTTTTGATATTTATATCATCAGAATATTCGATGCTCTCTTGACTTACATTATCCATTTGTTGTTCAATGTAACCAATGTATGAAATCAATTTTTCTGTTTGTAATGTTAGAGATTTGATGGTAAATTCATAATTCATTATAATCTGAGAATATTTTGCTTTTTGTGATTGAATTTCAGTATCTCTTATACCTCTACTTAAACTTCGCTTTCCATCTGAAGGTATTGTTATTGAAGAGGATGAAGAAATATGTCTCATTTTGGGGTTTTGCAAACCAAATTGATCGTGTTCATAATCTAAAGTTGGTGTTTTCGCTAAGTCGTCATTATTTTCTATCACTTGATTTAGAGAATACTCGGTGACCAATTCATCATAATCCAATTTGATTTGTTCATAATCTTCTGAAAGATCATTAAAATTCGATTTCAAAGTTTCCAATTGGTCAATAATCAACATTTTGGACTGAGTTTCAAGCTCGTTATTTTTCTCCAATATTGAGACTTTTTTAAGTAATTTTTCATTTTGTAATTTGAGAGTCTCGATTAGCTCCATTGATTCAGAATGATCAATCTCTTTTGATGACTCTAACTCTTCTTGTTGAATTCTTTTTATCAATATGTCATTCAGACTTCTTATTTTCGATTCCAATTCGAATTTCTTTTCTGTCCAACTCGTAAACTCTTCTTGATTACTATCTCTTTCACGCTGTAGTTCTTTCAGTAGATGGGTATTTTCTTGAATCAATTCGTTGATTTTCATGTTTTTGTTCTTCAATTGCGTGGCTTTCGCTTTCAAATCGCTTTCTAGTGAATCCCGCAATTTAATCAAATCGGAATTGGCAATTGTAACGTCATTAAGTGCTCTTTCCAACTTCCTGTTTTCTATATTTGATTGCACTCCATTGTTCTCTCTCTGTGGTGACAGCCCTCTCTTGATCGGGCTTATGATTATCCCCAATGGGGTTTTACTTTGTGCTGGCGTTTGCTGCACTTCTTTCATCTGTTTTTGCTTCTGCTGTTGATGTAGATATTGACTTGTCCTATTCTCAATATCTTCAACAAAATCCGCAACCATCGATCTCTTATAATCTCCTATACACGAAATTAAATAAATAAACCAACAAAACAAAACATCAAATAACCTTATTTTTTTTTGTTGACGTTTGTTCCCAAATAGGCAATTTTGTGCTATTGTGGTTTCTTCTTTAAATAAAACACTCTGATTGGCGCAGTGTGTTCCCCGTAAAAAATGCCCGTTTCCCCATCAGAGGAAGCTCCACAAGGCCTCTGTATAAGTACCTCCCAATCCCAGATATTGGAATGAGTAATTAGGGCTTTTTCCCAAGTCTGCAGGGTTTCTGGATTACGAACTGTAGCGCCCATGAGTAAATAGTTAACAGTACCATTAACCATGGCGTCTTTGATAGTGGATACTAAAGAAGGAATAATAGTAGCATCATAAGTGACATCAGCAGCTACCAGAGTATTCACATTGATAGGAACTGGATTTTCTCCCCACCATAGCTTTGAAACAGACAATTGAGGATTATTCTTATCAATACCATTCAGAAGTAAATTGGTGTCCATATTATCAATTAGTTGACTGTCTCCATCAGTTAGGTATATTTTATTGATATCTTGACTCATATGCTTTACTAGAGAAATTCCAATAAAACCAGTTCCACATCCTAATTCTAAAATGGTTTTATTCTCAAATAGTTGATGATACAGTTCGGAAGGAAGTTCATTAATAATATAATTGGCAAGAAATAAGGAAGCTTCCCAAGTTCTTAATCCAGTGGTCCCTAGACCACTGATTAGATTTCGGGACTCTTTGATATTTGTAAAACGGTTTTCCCCTAAAGGATAAGAGATGATATCCAAATCCGTGGGTTTAAGTTGTTTAGAAGGCAACCATTCCATCAAACACTCATAAATTTCTTCTTCGATCTCAACGTCCTTATAACGTTCTAATTCGTTTATAATATATTTTAATACTGTTTTACTATAATAAGGATTGGAATGGGAAATTTCAACCAATGTTTGTAACACAACACTCTGGTTACGAGCGATATGATCCCATTTGTTGTCGAAATTAATACTTTGAACTGGCACCCTTTGCATTAACTTGCTCACTATACTCTCTATGACTTTGGTATCATCATCATCCTTATGATTCATATTTTATCTATACAAAATTGTAGCAGGCGAAAACTTTTAATATAAAAAACTAAACAGATCTAACAAAGGGTTCCCCAACATCTGATTCTCTTGACACCACCGTCAGGAATCATAGTCAATTTAACATGAGTGTAACCAATATCGTTGGAAACTTGGTAGTTATGTTCGGCATCAGGACCAGTTTTTGACTTATCAACAATAGTTTCCCAATTTGAGTCCTCAAAAGATGGTGATTCAACATCGGTTGTAATACCATGAACGGTAATATATTGCGGGAAGTTACCTCTGTAATGGGCAGTATCGATAGTGACAGTTTTAACATTGGTTTTATGACCTAATTTGATAATTGCCCAATCAACATGACCTTGACTTCTTGATCTCTTAGTTTCCCAACCATCTGACATATCATGGCCTCTTCCAGGTAATAATAAATTATCAGCAGAACCGAAATGTTGATCAGAGAATGCAACACAAACTCCACCTTGAGTTGCACTTGCAGTATCCAAAACAGTTGATAAATCTGTTGGAACAACGGTGTGAACTGTACCATACAATCTAAATCTTGCAATACCACCATCTGGATACATTCTTAATCTCACATGAGTAAAAGTCTCCTCAGTTGGTTTCTCCCTTGCAAAGAATTGTTTTTGCGATGGACCACATTCCAGTTTTGGAATAATCTCCGTCCATTCAACATTATGGAAATCACAATCATCTGAAGAAACATTAGCTGCTTCGACGGAAATGAATGGGGCATGGTTTCCATTGAAAAAAGCAGTGTCAACTTCGCATCCAATCAAAGTGGCAGAGGAAACACCCATCTTGAAAATTACCCAATCTGCCTCTGATGTGTTGTGTCTTCTAGTTTCCCATCCATCATACCAAGCACCTGCAAATGTGAACCTAGTAGCGTCTCTAATTGGTTCCTTTGGTTTGATCAAGTTCTCTGCGGCCGCAAACCATTCATCGGAGAACGCCAAAACTTTCCCTCCAAGTTTCTCTCCAATGATATCTGTATATCTTTGGACAATACGTTGTTGGAAGTCATTAGCTGATAATTGTTGAACTGAACTGGTGGACATTTTTTAATACTAAGTGAAAATTGGCCTTTTTTTGATTTGGGTCACACCTTCTGGACTTCTCCTTGGAGGATCTCCTTGGTTTTATATCATTCAAATAATCATCTTAATTACCACACACATTATTTTTCAAGATTGTGGATCCGGAGTGGATTACGTAATCGAGCCTTGAAATAGATCCGCTCAGCACATCTCTTTCTAAATAAATGCATTGTTGCGACCCTCGACGTTTGGCTATAAGAGTTTGAGTTCTAGTTCCATAAACCCCGCAATTATTAGATTTCAGAGGTGGAACAAAAATGCTTTGAGGGATTAAATTGAACGAATTTTCGAAGTTATCTGATTCAATTAACCTTTCATCAACGTCATTCAGAACGTTTAAAACAGCAGTAAAGAATTGTTCTTGATTATCATAAGGATTGATGACATCTTTAGTTATTATTTTGTCTAGGAGTTTCTCTGCTTTAATTACCTTTGGCCAAGGGGAATCGACTGTAGAATTGGACAATGCTAAAGTTTCTTCCCTAAGAGATTTTGTATTGTATAGAGTATCACTCTTATTAGATAAAACATAGAGGGCCCCATTTTGATCATTCAAATCTCCAAACAACAGAGAAAATCCCCCTACGCCTTTAAACCCTTGTGATTCTTTCTTGGCTCTATTTGCCCATTCCACAGGACCCTCTTCTGTAGGGGCATTCAAGAAGCTTATGGGGATTTGTCCTCTTGATATGACGCTCTTTCCATCATTATGACAATCCCCTTCTCGGTAATTGACTAACACAGCAACTCGACCTTCAGTAGTAACCCCAATCCATGTCCCATGGACTGTCCTTGCCATATCCATAGGTCTAATTTGGTTTGGTTCAACAAACCGTGCGCCCTGTGTGGGCCTATCAAAGTATTCATCACGGTTGGAAATTACAAGCATGGAATAAAGCGGATGAGCCGTGGAACACACAACAATGCACATACCAATTGAAGGGATTTTATTAAACAAAAAGAGTTACACATATATACACGAATGACCATATACTTCCCATAAATTATTGCTATCATCATTTTTCTTTGACAGATGAAGACTTCTCTTTCTTAGCATCCAAGGAAAGATAAATATAAACCAACGTTAATAGCACAGCAAGCAAAATGGCGCTAGTTGAAAGGTTCTTCAAGAACGTGTCCGTAATCATCGTTTCTTATATAATAACAAAAGAATATAAATATAATACAAATATGCTCATGAAATAAACCTTTACCAAATTATCCGTTGGGGATCGACAATGTCATCCCATTTGAAGGTCACTTGTAGGAAGATCAAATAAAGAGCCTGAGTCCAAAACCAATTCCACAAAACCTCTAAAAAGTAACGTAGTTTGATATTGTTAAGTCCTTGTAATAATTGAAAAGGACCAAGAGATTGGGACGAAGGGCCAATGGTCATACGGAACATCAAAAATGGCAAAATATAATACCTTGGTTCAAACAACGGACTTGGGATAATAGTCATAGCAGTGCAGACCATCCATGATGCAAATATAACCAAAGAAGAGGGTTTGGACTTTTCACAACTATCGACAAACAACTTGTAAATGACGTAAAAAGAAAAATGGTAGACTGGTATTAATTGATACTTGGAGTTTTCATCCCTGATAATGAACCTTCTAATAATGTAAAATGTGTAATGTCTATTATCAGCAAGCAAAAAGGGATGAATCACAGTAAAATTATGAACCGCAATGACAATGACAGGAACCCAAAATGAATTGAACAAAATCATTCGTAAATTACCAAAATTGTCCTTGAAATACCCTTTAATGAACCCTAAGGATATCCATAGCGGAAGAGTGAAAATTGTAATGAATGTGACACAATAGCACATTTGAGCCATGTGTGGTACTAAAATGTGGTTTTCTTTATCCCCTAAAGTAATTCCCCCATTTTCATAAACAAAGGTAATAAAACACACACCAACCATTGCAAATGGCATGACACATGAAAAATTATCAAATGTTGCTGTTATAAATACTTTGAAATCATCCACGAAATCCTTGTATCCATAATCATATCCATTATTACCGCTTTTAACCTCTTGATCAATCAATACTGACAAGCAAAACATAGTCCAAACAATATTGGTTTGTCTCATTAGAAGTGAAAATAACCCGACCGTTGCACCCATCGTTGCTGTCAGTTTCTTATTATTTCCGGGTTTGACCATTATTATCGTGTACATCAATACGACCAATGCCGCAGACCATATATCTGTATAATAAAGTGAATAGTAAATCGCCATTAATGGATTTAATAATATAGATGCTGTATTGAATCCTGCACCTTTCGACTGGAATCTGATAACAATACAACAAATTCCAATAAACAAACCTCCAATGTAATTGAATAGTCTAGCATCTTCCAAGCTTCCTTCAACCCATGGGAGTTGTGCCCAAATCCATGTTAAAACATACAGCCCCGGAGGTGTTGTGATCTTAGGATCCCAATGTGTCCAATCTCCATATAAATAATGTCTGAATTGCCGATAATGGAACACTTCATCAATGAATTGATAGTCCACATTCTTGGCAACGTCTTCAACAAAGTACCGAAGAGGGATACAAACCGCAATGGCAAGCGCGACATCCACCAAGTTGTACACCGACGCCATTAGTAGAAGAAAAGTAAATAATATATGTATATACAATTTTCACAAGAAAAGAGGATATTTTTCTAAACATAAAAATGAAGGTGCAATTGGGACTGATGGCGGCGATGGGGTCATTAGTCACAGGAGAAATTTTATTAGAAAACCCTATGATTGAAAATAGGGTGTTTTTAAGTGACAATGAAGCTACACAATTGAACTATTGGCCAAATTTGTCACCGAATAAAGTGATTGCAGACCGAACACAGCGAGACGTTGCGGCAAATACATCTATTGCAATGACATCATATCTAGGAATAGATATGACTTCTAGTATATTTCAGATAACAGGGTATAATGAATCATCGTTTAATTCAACTAGAGATCTCCTATATTCCGGATTTAATACTATTGTCTTAGATGTCTATTTCAATAATTATACACTTGACTGGGGCCTTTGTCCTCAATATATAATGGAAATGAATTCGACCAAAAGACAAGGACAGTGCGATGTTTCTACGTTCAATTTAGACTACTTTACAGATATATTGAATAATTTCCTGCTTTCAACAAATAACGTGCTTCAAACAAATCCGTTGATGTTACTTTTAAAGCTCCATGCTATATCATATAATTCAACCGAATTTTCTACCACTGTGTCGTCGATCTCCGATCTTGCATTCGAGGAAGTTGTGCAACCATCTTCAATTAATGTGTTTGAATTACCCACTCAAGGAAATTTATTAATAAAAATGCGAAAGAGAGTATTCCCTATTGTAATAGAGTCTGATTTGAAGTCATGGACTCCAGATTCAAGTTTGTTCTATTCGTCTACTCTTAAAGAACAATTCAACAACTCAAAAACACTATCTGATCAAAACTTCTTTCCACTTCAATATGACACTAGTGAATCAAATACTTGCGATATCGACTCTTTAAGTATGAATTCATCATCTATAAAATTCTCTTATGATTCAGCATTAGCGCCATACACATTGAACTCATTTTGGTCGGACATCATGTGTGGATACTCACCTATTATATCACATCCAATTTCTAATTTATCTGATGTATCCTCTTTTTTGGACGTATCTTTGTGGTCATGGGCACCATTTCAACCAACTACGGAATCGGAAGATTTGATGAATAACGGGACATTCACTGATATTATAAATAATGCCAACACCATCAGAGATAAATCTGAGAAATCACGTCTATCAAAACAAATAGAGCTAAATTATAATGACGGAGAGGAGGATGGTGACTCAGAGTTTGTTAACCGGTGCGCAGTTTTGACATCTGCCGGCTGGGTTGCTACATCATGCTTAAACAAATTTCATTCACTATGTCAAAACTCTTTAGACGTATTAGACATTAAAATATCACTTGATAAGTCAGATTATATCCATGCACCAGACAAGTGTGCGGCTTTGGGAAATTATAAACTTCATACACCGACTAATCCAATAGAACAGTTATTAGCAATGAAAAATATTCCTGTTGACGAAAATGCGTTATGGATTGATCTTAATTCCTTATCCAGTGAAAACTGTTGGGTGGTAGGAATATACACAGACTGTCCATACCAACTGGTTGTATCGAAAAAATTATTTGTAGAAATGATTATTCCAAGTTCAGTTATGGCATTCATTTTACTGCTATTAATTCTTTTTTTCCAGTTTGACGATCAACCAGTTTTAAAAAATAGAAAGCATTGGAGAAAAATTTACGCCAATGTTGATGATCCAGATGGAAGACCAATTTAACATATACCCTCATTTTTAAATGTAACATACACCTTTTATAAAATATAATGCTTTTCTCATAATTTTTGTCATATACGATAATGCATCGATTCTAATGATTTTTATATTCTAAATGTATAAGTGAAAAGAAACTTTATTCATCGGATTGCATGAATTGCTGAATCGACCCCTTCTTCTAGATCAATTATTTCACTACCAAAAATTCCATTGTCATAGCTACTATTTCTTAAGTCATATTTTGAATTCCAAATGGTGTAAATTCTTATTGACTGGTCACTAATAGCAGCACATATTGATTTAGCATCGTTAGATATATCGGAGCTCAAAACTCTCAAATCAGAGGGTGCATCTATTTTTACCTTTAATCTCATTGATGGATAAGAATAAACTGATATTATCGCATTCCTGTCATTGAAACATCCAAAGCCAAAAGTGACTAAGATCTCCTTTTGAGAGTGAGACCAAATTACAGATGTTATCTGTCCTTTGGTTTTGAATTTATTTATCAAGGTTCCTGATGTAGTATGCCAAAATCTTAAATTTCGATCACGGCTACCACCCCCAGTGGCTAACAAGTTCGGCATCCATGGGCAAAATGCAACTGCCTTAACTGCAGCCTCGTGTGGTAAATAAAACATTTTTTTTGGATTTGAAAGATCTTTGATATCCCAAATACTGCTATTGTTGTTATTTGCGCCAATAACCAATTGATGGCTATTAGGGTTAACATCCATTCCACATATTTGCTGTTGGTCACACAAAAAAGAAACACATTTTGCTAATCGATAACCATCGATATCTGACTCAAGTACTTCAAATAATGTAACCTTACCTGATTCATCACCAGTAAAAAATTTCATTGAATCCGGGATCCATCTGATTGAACAAATGTTAACACCAATTTTTAATTCGCAGCTTGCTGATATGGAGAGTGAGCCCGTAAAATAAATATGAACAGCACCATTTTTTGTCCCAACTGCTAAAATATCTTCATCGCTATAAGATATTGAGGATATCAAATCGGTATCTAAAGGTTCCAATGGAATAGTACCATCTCTTTCACTCCAGGTATAAATGACTGAACCCAAACCCACTGCAATCTTATCATTCTTTTTTGACCAACATACAACATTTGAATAAAAGTCATTTCTCAAACCTGGTGCATCTAAAACTTTAAACGGAACTTCTGTTTCGACTAAATATTGTGGTTCTAGTTTTTTCCTATTAGTTCTATTGCCTTCTAGTTCTATTATATGTTTTGCCTTCCTAACTTGTGGTCTCAACGGATTGAAATTCAAAATTCTAGTTTTTTTAAATCCAAGTGCTTTAGCAATAAACGATTCATGTAGCAAATTGCCATTTTTTTCATCGTCACCAGCCTCCAATTCATTATCAGTTCTTTCATCACTCTCATGATTGTTTTGATAATAATAATCAAAATGATTGTTATCTGCCTCGCTTCTTGGGAATTCATGTACGTAGTCTACCAAATCAATACCCCTTCGAAAGATACCAGGATGAAATAAACCCGGATTCTCATGCACATTAGAATCACTTGGCACCCCGATTTCATTAGGTTCAGTTTGAGGACGATTTATCACGAAGGATTGAAATAAACTGAATTTACGGCTTATACCACCATAAGGCATTGTTTTGTAAGAGAATAGACCCACCACATCGTGTCCAATTGGAAGAAATCTATCCAAGATATTTCCATATTTCGATGTATCATTTGATAAAGTTGTTTCAATGAATTTATAATGTGAGTTTTCCATTCAAGTTCTGCAATATTTCACTAGCTAATTTCGGGTTACTCCAATAAAGCAAAGCAATGCAAGCACTTAATTGGTTAAATTATCACTTGCTTTCAAATTGACATTTGCCCCTTTTGACAATTCCTTTTCCGTTCCGAAGTTTTTGCTTGCTCAGGTCATTATGCCTTAAACAGATTAATGTTCCCCGTTCAAACACTGAAAGATTCTTCGTGAAACTTGAAGCCACAATCATTAGCCCAAAGCCTGGAGCTATTAACCAAACCCTCTGGACCAGCACCAATAACCCATATCTTTTCATCAGGTTTCCCACCTCTTTCTTTAAATCTAGCCTGCTGATTTGCAATAAATGTACCATTGGAGTACAATTCTAAAATATGCGGGTCCTGGTTGTAGCAAAGTAATTCGCCTGTTGTTGGATCCAACACTGGCCCAATACACGGAGACCCAATACACCAGGAATAGTAATCAAGACCCAACTTGGGTCTTCCAAAAACTACCTTACATGAAGTGTTTCCTAAGATCCAATAATCTAAAAGATTATCATACAATGCAGATGACGTACCAGTATTTAGAGATGAGTTAGTTGGAATTTTCAGACCATTATAATTGTTCGTTGGTGAAGCCATCAAAGAACTATAGCCTCCCATAGTATCTGAAAACCCAACACCTGGTTTATTTTTATTCAAAGAATCCGCGGAGTATGTTACTGTTTCCTGCACTTTGGTATTATACTTCCCTGATACATCCAATTCGACATCAATATCCATGGTTTCTTCATTATTGTTTTGTTGATCAAATTCACCTAGATTTTGATGTACACGAATATCAACATAACTTCTCCGTTTTTTTATTGGGGCTGTGTGTTGGAATCCTTGTTCTAAGGGAACAGTTTTCAAAGTGCCGTAGTTAAAAGAGTCTTTGACATCACTTAATGGGGTTGTCTCTTTAGCAGTGGTAGATTTGCCAAAGTTACTGAAATCAATTTCATTTTCATTTTCAGTTCCACCCAAACCATACTTTCCATTCAACATTCTTGACGCCTGAGCCAAATCTTGTTGTCGCTTACTCATTCGAACCTCATTTAATACCTGCATAAACTCTTCCTTTTCCTTATTGGTATAATTACCAGTAATGAAAATGTCGATCATATCATCACTTGAAACAGTTTTCTTAAAGTAATCCAAAACTTTTAAATCTTCATGATCTCTAATGACCCAAAGGATTTTGACCATTGCACCATTATAATTCAAGGTTCTAGCTATCGGTAAGACAAAACTGATAGCCGAGCCTCCAGCAACCAACAAACATTTTTTAACATTGGTTATAAATGATAAAGATTCAAGAGGGGATTTAGGAATTGGCTTCAAAAACTTCAAGAATGGCAGATAAGAACCAGTTACAATGAACTTTTTGTTTGGCTGTAAATTGAAATTCCCTGTTCTAACAATTAATTTTTGAGTTTCATCAACAGGCAAAGATGCAATAGTGAAAGGATGTTGGATTGGTGCTAATAAATTTTTCCACAGTTGTTTCAATGGATTCTTTTCATCAAATTCAATCATCCGAATATGGCAGCCTGGCAAATTGGATTTGTTCTTAATACCATCATTAGGAATTTCAACAATCGTCATGTGTTTTGACACTTGATAGGAGTTTATCCAAGTAACACTTGTCAATTTAAACCTGCAATATATCTGGTATATGAGAATTAAGGAGTTTAATGTTGTAACCATCGGAATTCCTGGCCTTGCATGTCCATGAAGAGTGAACACAAGAACCCATGAGCATATGTAATGGTTAATATAGAAGACATTAAACGCAGCTCTCCGAACTTTAGAAATAGATGTTATCATTATGATGAAGAAAGCCAGAGTTGCAATCACACCCAGAAGATTATCATATCTAAGAATTTTCATTGGAGTATTATTTTGAATAATAACCGTACAGTAATAAACTGCATGTAAAATACCCTGAATAATAACTAATCTCGCCAACCACTTATGAATTGGAATCAAAGCCAAATATAGGGTATCAGGTAAGGGAGAAGGTCTTAAAGTTAAAAAGAATACCGTCGGAAGACAGTAAACGCAAACCCGACCTAATCTAGCAGCAATCCATTTTAAATTCATGTCATCAGTTTCCAGTAATGTCAGAACTGTTAATAAAACAGTCCAAAAGAATGCCATTTGAAGAGTAAGAGGATTAATTCTCAAAGTTCTGTATTTCAGCAAACTTAACTTAATCCGTCGGAGTAGAGAATTGTTATTATGAAATGACATCTTGTTCCAATATGGCCACGTTAGAAGGAATACGAGGGTTATAACAAACGTTATGTATCCATATTTGTTTGTTATTTGAATTCTTAATTGTTTATTTGTCAACTGTTGGTTTGGATCAGATAGTATATCTATCATTATTATGAAGCCTTGGCTCGGAGTTGGTATTAATATGCAATATCGAAAGAATTAAACAGGGAAATATCAATTGATCAATAGACCGAGTATAAAGATCTAAACCTGCTGAGATCTCAACGAAACTGTGCTATGATCTAATTGATCTGTATGATTACTAACTAACATATGACAAATTACTAAATAATAATAAAAATAGCACCGATATATCCAAATGTCACGCGGAAAACACGTGATATCACCAAGGGTTTAAGGGTTTATAAAATTAATACACTAAATATAATTAAAAATTAATGTTCCAATGGTTCAAAATTTTAAGCAAAAAGTTTGTCTGATTGGTATCACTCAGGACAGTTGCATAGTGTAAAGTATCTTTCTAGAACTGGTTTCAATAGCTATGAATATCAATGCATTGGTAATTTGTGACTGCTTTTTGTTTTAAAATTTTAAACACCCCGCGCACCAGGACAGAAATCTTCAACCACCTTCGGAGAAAAATTTCAGTGAAAAATGAAAAGTTGAATAGTAGAGGGTGTTCTTGATAATTCAAACAACAACAAAATGGCTGATTTTGCTTTGACTGAAGACGACTTAAAGCTTTTAATTGCTGCTAACGTCCACCTTGGTGCTAAGAACGCTAACGTATGTGATATTCTATATTAAAATAGAAAATACCTATTTATATTCAATCGAATTGTGGATTTCAAATACTAACATTATATTGTACTATAGGTTCACCAAACCGGTTACATCCACGCCACCAGAGCTGATGGTGTTAACGTTATTAACGTCAACAAGACCTGGCAAAAGATTGTCTTGGCTGCTAGAATCATTGCTGCTGTTCCAAACCCAGCTGATGTTGTTGCCATTTCATCCAGAACTCTTGGTCAAAGAGCTGTCTTGAAGTACGCTTCCCACACTGGTGCTCAAGCTATTGCTGGTAGATTCACTCCAGGTTCTTTCACTAACTACAACTCTAAGACTTTCAGAGAACCAAGATTGATCATTGTTACTGACCCAAGAACCGATGCTCAAGCTATCAAGGAATCATCATACGTTAACATTCCAGTTATTGCTTTGTCCGATGTCGACTCTCCATCTGAGTATGTTGATGTTGCTATCCCATGTAACAACAAGGGTAAGCACTCTATTGGTTTAGTCTGGTGGTTATTGGCCAGAGAAGTCCTCAGATTAAGAGGTACCATTCCAAACAGAGTTGAACAATGGTCTGTTATGCCAGATCTTTACTTCTACAGAGACCCAGAAGAGCCAACTGAAGAAGCTAAGGTTGAAGAAACTGAAGAAGTTGTCGAAGCTGCTGAAGAAGCTCCTGCTGCTGAAGCTGACTGGGGTAACGCTGAAGCTGCTGAAGGTGACTGGGATGCTGAAGGTCAAGCCGCTGAAGGTTCCTGGTAAGTATTTACTTGCTGAATATATTTCTCTGTAGTGTTTAATATAAAAATATAAGAAACTAAACAATAGTAATAGAATAATAACCAAATTGTAGCTATAATACCTACTTACATTACTACCATTTTGGTTCTAATTGTATATTCCCTCGGATTACTTTATTACAAAAGAAAGCATACAACATAACTGGGTGTCGTTACTCAACATTACGTAAGCTTATGTCATCCAGAAATTGACACGAAAAAAGCATTGCCCTCTAATGATAGTTTAATACTTATAATATCGAACATAATATCTGTTTATTGATAGGTTATATCTTTTTGTAAAAGAGAAATCAAGAATTCAAACTGTACATGAAAACCATATTGAATAATATATCATTGTTGTTAACGTTGGGCTTTGAGTGGATTTCATTACATACAATTAGTCGATTTTTATTTGTGTTTATTCCATTGTCATTGTTTTTCTTTGTGCTTGTTTATTTAATCAATAGCTTCTGTATTTCCAATTTAGGTATAACATTAACACCAATCAAATTAAGTAAAAGACGTGAATCAATATACAATAAAAATGCTTTCCGATTCTGAAATTGACACGCAAAAAGTTGTGACGCTATTTTGGCCAAATGATGTGCATCTTCACGACAAAGAGGAAAAATACCTTATATTAGGATATAAGGTTAATAAAAGTAAAATCGTGATAGCAGATGTCCTCTCAACAGAAGATTATAAAAATTTACATTACTCAACAACAAAGACATTATTGAAACAGTTGACTGTTATTGGATGTATCAATTCTAAATCCAAAAAATGGAATCGTGCAATTGAGTATGACTATGATTTACAAAGGCCCATTTTACAAGACCACGAAACTTTGGTTTATTTCAAGCCTCCTGTTTCCTCTCATTTGGAATATTATTCATTGGATCCGATAACTATTAATATATTTTGGACATTGGAAGGTGGTCAACAATACAACTTTTACTCAAGCAAAGATTTGAAATACAGCGAAAAGCTTAGATATCATTTTCCCAGTCCAGATAAAAATCCTGAAATGAAAGAAGTTTTAAGACTAATGAATCTAACGAATTATACTAAATCTTTGGTAAGGAAAAAACAGGAGAGAACCTTCGATAGGATTTTTCATAGTTATTCTCATTACTATGATGATTTTCTTTTTTTCATTTTCATCATTTACAATTTTACAGTTGTTCGATTTTGCAGATTCGTTAATCATATATTGACATATCCTATAATCACATTTACAGCAAAGCAACCAAACCAAGGAATTGATCAAAAATTAACTGAGGAAGGAATTGTTGAAAACAATCCGAGTGGTTGGTCACTATCATTAATATCTCATACCTTTCATCAATTGAATTTTAGGTTAAAACAATTTCAATCACTACCAAAGCAATTTCAAAAATTAAAAATATCCAAAACTGAAAGTGAAGTGTCGATTATAAAGGGTACTACGTTTAATCCAAGTGAATACATCAAATTCTACAACAATATATGGCTAATCGTTAATGACGCTCTATTGGGATTAATTTTTTCTAATTTGATTCGAGTGAATTTTCAAACAATCGTTTTCATAGTAGAAAAATACATACCATTGTACGAGAATGAACTACGAAAAACTATTTTTTGGTTGATGAATTCACCTGCTGGGTTTAAGTTAAATAACGAATTGGCTAATTTTTTTGGCCAATTGATATTTTGGGTTTTAGAATTTTGGAAGAGTCGAACGTTGACTCCATTTGTAAATAATTTTCCATTGATTCTAAAATGTATTCAATTGGTGTCCAAGTATGGAGGAATGACAATGTGTATTGCGTTGTTATTAGATATAACAAACATTTTATTTTTGAACATTTTTGGATTCTACAAATCGTGCGCAAGGATATATTCATGGCAATTGAATATATTGAGAACGTTATTCAGGTTATTTTATGGGAAAAAATACAACGTACTAAAAAACAGGGTTGATTCAAATGATTATGAATTTGATCAGTTAATGGTTGGGATTATTCTGTTCACAGTTTTGCTTTACCTATTACCAACAGTGTTCGCTTTTTATCTTGCTTTTTCATGCGGACGGCTTTTAGAGATTCTGCTTTCTTCAAGTTTCAAATTGTTATTGATTTGTTTGAACCATTTACCACTGGTGGTAATTCTATTGAAGGTCAAAAATAAAGAAAGGCTACCTTCTGGAATTGTGATTGATTATGAAATATTTAATGATGGAGATGAAGAAATACTTGAAAACTTCTATCTAAGATCCAAATGTTTATCGATCACCGAGATTTACAAATCTCATATGAACTCCCTGATGAATTTCAATTTATCCAACTTGAACTCCGTTCATATGAAAATATCCAAGTCAAATAAATCTCCATATGGGGTTGATGACGTTGTTAATAATTGGAATAAAATCAATCCAATCTCAATATTCAAAAATCTCTTGCTTGGTCACGTTATAGACGAATACGAATATAAGAAAATGTTCTAAATGTTCACCAATTGTACGGTTTCACTAATATTAATTAATATATATATATATCTTAACATATATCTATAAATTGTGTGTATATACATGATTTGATATCCAACCAATCGTTTATTTCTTTTTCTTACCTTTACCTGCTGATGCAGATGGGGCCTCCCTGATCTTCTTTGGTGCGCCCTTACCTCTTCTTTTAAGATCTTCAACTCTATCAAGTCTGTATTGTTCTGGTTCATTGACGACTTGAAAGGTTGGTGTACTCAGTGACTTAGCCATCTTAGAAACGTTAGGGAAGTCTGAAGGCCCATAGTAGTTGGCCAATGTTTGACCCTTCAATGGTGCCTGAAGAATTTTAGCTCCTGTTCTCATTTTTGTTGGGTTAAAAGTTGTCCTGAATACTTTGCATTGTAGCTCTTCCAATTTAAGCAACTTACTACGCGAAACTCGGGCGATTTGGGACATTTATTAAGATGAAGTTTTGATGATGTAGTGAAGATGAAGAATGAATTTTTCACAATTATACATTTTTCAAGGCTGTGAAATTTGAAAATAGGAATGTCAAAAACCAATGAAAAAGTTGGGTTTAGGAGCATAAGGGCAGTCACAAACATTACCAATGAATTAGAAAACTTTACATTAATAGGAACACTTTTTTTCCGGGGGCTAAAAGACCTTCCCATGGAGGGTATCAATTCACCAGACGATTGGAGATGGGTAGATTTTCCTTATGAAACAGTGGAGCCGTCATCCAATAGATTTTCAGAAGTTATAAATGAATTGAGACTATTAGTAAGAAGGGGATATATTAAATTGACATATAGTTACATTGATTGGGGAGTGTGCACTGTAAGAGTTTATCTTATGAATAAAGAAATTGCCAATAACGAAACAATATTGTGGTTTAGAGAAAGGTTTTGCAGGTTCAAAAAGTCTCAAGCAGCGATTGATAGGATTTGCATCCATAACATGCGTAAATTATACACAATTTTGGATTTTTCACCCCAAGCAAAGGATATAAATAATAAGCACAATTTCATGGATTATATCAAAGTTAACAAAATTATAATATTTAATATGAATCGCAGTGACAATGATTCAGGGATTGAATACGAAGAAGGAAATAATGATTTCTTCAATTTCCACATCAATAGATTTATCCAAGGTTTGCCATATGAAAAATACCATGATAGTTGTGAGTCCGAGCACAAAACGACAAGCCATTCATTGAAGTCAAGGGTTCTTAATATATACAGCCAATTCAAATCTCCTTTTGTGGAAAGAACTAAATTGAACTTGTTACAAATGGAATCATACACTGCAATCATGAATGGTGAAATACCAGGATTCAAAAGTGAATTATACAATTATCAGCGTAGATCGGTGGCCAAAATGTTTGAAAAGGAATTGATTCCACGATTACAGTTGATGCCATATATTGTGAAAACAGAATGTGATAAATACATTGACCTGAGAACAATGGAGCCAATTTTGAATCCTCCAAGCTTTACTGCACCAAGAGGTGGAATATTAGCAGAAAATATGGGTTTAGGAAAAACATGCATTTGTCTTGCGCTAATCTGTGTGACAAAGTTTCAGATTTCAGAAAGTCCTAATGGTAAAACAATTGCAAACGGCGGTAGTACTACATTAGTTGATATTTGCGCAGAATTTATCAATCAGAACTCAATTTCTTGGAAACAATACTATGACTATTTCCCATCTCACCTAGTAGGGAAATTGGAATCCACAATTGGATATTTTGAAGATAGCCAACTTAAACCGAATCAATATAAGACAAGACGTTCGCTTGAAATCGCATTTGGGAGTGATACTACAAATCTATTTTATTTAACATCTAGCACGTTAGTTGTCATACCCGACAATTTGTTTCATCAATGGAATTTAGAGGTTGCCAAGCACATTGAAAAGGACTTTCTCAATATATTAGAAATCACAACGGTGAAATCATTTATACCAGACTTGAAAAGTTTATTAAAATATGACGCTGTGTTCATTTCAATGTCAGCATTTTCAAGACAATCTCAAGACAAAAACTCCGTTCTTAGAAAGGTATATTGGAAAAGATTAATTATTGATGAAGGTCATTCAATGAATTCCAAAACAACGCAGGCCGTTTACTTTGCTAGAGAATTAAAGTATGAAAGAATGTGGGCTATTAGTGGAACTCCAACTTCAGGGATGACTAATTTACATGTACAGGATGACAATCAAGATTACACTGTCACCATGAATTTCGATGCCAAGCAGGATTTGATAAAGTTGGGATCAGTAATTGGAAATTTCATGAAGATTGAACCATGGTTTTCAAAACCGAAAATTTGGAATGAGTTGATTGTGAAGCCAATGATTCAAAATCAATTTGGGATTGACTATCAGCTTGAAGATTTGTTGAATTCGGTGATAGTTAGACATACGATAAATGATGTTGAAAGTGACATAAAGTTGCCAAAACTGCATCATAAACCTGTTTTTTTGAAGCCTTCATTTTTTGACAAGCTATCAATAAATTTGTTTGTTAGTGTATTAGCGACTAATGCAGTAACATCAGAGAGAAATGATATTGATTACATGTTCCATCCAAGCAACAAATCAGATTTAAGACGTTTGATAACAAACTTAAGAAAAGCTACTTTTTATTGGACTGGATTTAGTATAAATGACGTGCAAAACTTGCTCAACATTTGCGTATTTGCATTAAATAAAAAAGGCGATAGTTATTCCAAGGAAGATCTGAAATTGTTGAAAAGGTCAATATTTGTTTCAAAAGTAGCACTTTCAAACATGCGATGGAGATCTTCAACAACAATTCATGAAATGGGGTATTTCATAAATAATTTACCTACTCCAGTCTCATCAAGTTATTCACTAGTTCATTATAATTCTAACATTTTCATTTATGGATTTCCTCAGATTATTTCATTACAGAAGATGTTTTATAAAAACAGATTGGTTAAAACAATGGAAGAATTAAGCGCAAAGGTGGAATTGAGCTCCAAAGAGTTTTGGAAAGGATATTGGAAAATGATAAATGGAACAAGAAAAGATTTACGACCTGTTAGTAACAAGGAAGAATATAAAGATTTTAATTCCAGCGATGTCGAAACAATTGGAGAGATACCGACATGGGTTGAAGGATTTGACCCATCTTTAGAGGAAGATTTGTTTTTTGATATAAATCATGAACGCAAAAGGAGACTAGATGACCTGATTGAAGAACAGGAATCAAAAAAGAGGATTAAACTGGATTCCAAAATTGATACTTCAAAACGGATCAGCTCGAATATGAGGCATTCAAGAATAGTAGGAACATCTTCATCAAAGTTGACCTATCTCACATTGAAACTAATGGAGAATCAGAAGCTTGGGATCAAATCAATTGTGTTTTACGAATTTGAAAATTCAGCATATTATTTAACCGAATCGTTGGATGTAATAGGGATGAATTATATAATGTATTCATCATATATTAAACCAAGTGAAAGATCCAAAAATTTGGCTCAATTTGATGCATGGGATTCCTCCAAAGGTAATGGGGTTTGCCTTGTCATGGATTTAAAGTTGGCATCTCATGGATTAACAATAATTGCTGCAACTCATGTGTATTTTATCAATCCTGTTTGGAATAAAACCATAGAAGCACAAGCAATTAAGAGATCACATAGAATTGGTCAAGTGAAAGAGGTTCATGTTGAAACAATCATTTTACAGGGAACAATTGAAGAAGAAATGTACTTGCGAAGAGAAGAAAAGGAAGAAGAAGTTGAAAAGGAAAGAGACGATAAGAATAAAGACAAAAACACAGAGAAAGATATCGAGCTAATTGATCATGTTCAAATGAAAGATTACATTCTGAAGTTCCCATTTTTAAGAATGTTCGACAAGATCAATTACAAAGGGGAATATTCACCAATGGAATATGACAGTGAATCGGGAATTAATATTGCAGCTAAAGAAATAGAAAATGGTGAACATGATGATGAGCTCAAACTGGATACGATCTCAAGCTCATATGATCCTGAATCGCACAGAAGGAAATGGGAAATACCTGTATTCACAGAAATGAATATGTCAAAATTAAGTAATGAAAAATCCAAGTTTAAAGGCGATTTTGATTTAGCTAAAAACCTTGAAGAGGTTCAAGGAGAATCAAATACCAAAAAGAATGATAAAGAGAAGACGCTTAGATTATTGAGCAAACTTAGAGAAGATAAGAGAAAAGTTCGATTTAGTTTATAAATTTATAAATCAGATAGAATAAGAGTTCCGTTTTCACAAGAGGTAATCAGTTTTCCATTTTTAGAATCCAAATCAAATATTGCACCACATTCATAATTAAGTTTTTTCACAATCTTTCTAGTAGCAAGATCCCATGAATAGAGAAATCCATCATTTGAACCAGATATTACTGTAAAAAGACCATTGTCATTTTTAGAATTAACAATCTTGGACCTAATTAACCAGTCTTCATCACACGCCAAGGGCCCTTCCAAAACATACGGTTTTGCCCTAGACTTGATACTGTTTGAATTTCTTGAATCAAAATATTTAATTGTGCCATCGATTGACTTACTTATTAGATATTCACCATTTTGAGAAATTGATAAGGAAGTAACATTTCTTTTTTGGACGTTTTGAAACCAACTTGGTTCTTGTAGTTTTCTAATATCGTAACAGTAAACTGTTGGATCTATTCCTGCAAAATATACAAGAGTTTCTGATGGATCAATCACCGTTGTTAACAAAGGGTGATTTGTAGAGATTTTCCCAATGTCATCTTTACTTCTCATATCAAACAACCTTAAACATCCATCGTCTGAAACTGTTGATATTAAATCTCTTTTTGACACATCTATTTCGTTGATACATTCATCATGTTTGAAAGTTTGCTTCTTCTGTCCTCTTATTAAATCATAGGCAATTACATTAGCATCTGCGGATGATGATAAAACACACGATTCTTCTATATTTGACCATCTCAACGAGGTAATCCCGGATTTATGTATTGTTTCAGTATAATAAGTAATACCTTCTTCTGAATCAATCGATTCAACATCCCATACGTTCAATTGTCCATCTATTCCTCCCGATATAATCAATGTTGCATCCTCATTAAATTCAACTCCATAAACTGCCCCTTTATGACCTTCTAATACCCGTGTTTCCTCCATATATAAAACAAAACTGGTTGTACACTATATATCAAATCTTACTGCATTACGTAAGCGTCGCTCAAATCGACGCTGCCATTTTGGCTCTCGGCTCCTTTGTGGGATGGTCTTTTATTGGGTGAAAAATTGGTTCCAATTTGCCCTTGTAAGATGGTGAATAATTAGATAAAATTAAATAGAAATGTTGGCCAGAAGAGCATTGACCGCTGTCCCAAGAAGAGCATTCATTAGAAACTACAGTGAAGGTGCTACCGGTGCCACCAGATCCGACGGGTCCTCCGACTCTTTCACCAAGAGAGAAAAGGCGCAAGAAGATTTCTACATCAAGAAGCACCAAGCCGAACAAATTGCAGCATTGAAGGAACAATTGGCTAAGCAAAAGGCACAACTGGAAGAACTTTCTAACAAGATTTCTAAGGATTGAATAAGTAGTAGGATTTATAATTAATTATTGTATGATTGTATGATTGTATGATATCATTATCAATTATTATTATTATTATTATTATTATTATTATTATATTTATTATTTATGTATCTCTATCTATATCTATGTAATGAAGTCATAAACAAGGTAAAGCTAACAAAAATAATACAAAACAATGTAAACATACCCACAAAAATAAATAACCTCAGATCTTTTGTTTCTTAGAAGTTGGTTCTTGGTCCTGTGCTTCTGCTTGTTCTTCTTCCTTAGCTTCAGCATGGAAATCCTTGATAATAGAATCAACATCATCGATATTCAAAGGTCTGATGTCTCCCAATTTCTTAATCTTAGCAGTGACTTCCTTAATTTGATCGTCAGTCAATCTCAAATTCAATTGTTCGACTCTTGCTTTAATAGCATTCCAACCTGTCAATCTGTTGGCAAAGTGAATATACCTTGTCAAACCGAAATCTTCTGGATTCAAGATTTCATATGTAGATGGGTTGGCCAAAATAGCCTTAGCATGAATACCCGCCTTGTGAGTGAAAGCACAAAACCCAGTAATTGGATTATTGAAAGGAATATTAACTTGAACGGCTTCTGCAACCAAGTTTTCCAAGTCTCTTAACTTGTGAAGCTTATACTTGGACATAACGTAATCCCTATCTGCAGCAATCATTCTGGCCATCAATCCACCTAAAGGTGTAATACCATTTCTTTCACCAATACCTAAAACTGAAACATCAATTAACTTTGCTCCTGCTTCCAATGCAGTGTATGCATTTGCAATGGCACAACCAGTGTCATTGTGGAAATGGCATTCAATATCACAAGAAACAACAGATTTCAATGTCTTGACCAATTCATAAACTTGTCTTGGATTGGCACAACCAACAGTATCTGCAATACCAACACGGTTGACTCCGATTTTATCAACAACTTTATAAATGTTCAATAAGTCGACAATGTCAGATCTGAATGAATCTTCTGATGAAAATCTGATTTCAATTCCTCTTGACTTGACAAATTCAATGACTTCGACTGCCGCTTTGGTAATATATGACATATCTTTACCATGAGAATATTGTCTTAAAAATTGGGAGGTACCAATGACGACATCAACACCATCAACACCACATTCGACTGCAACCTTGACATCATCTAAGCTGCAACGGGTGTGTGTTAAAATCTTAGCTTTCAACCCTAATTTACAGATAGCTTCACAATCACTCTTACTTTGTTCACTAGCAACAGGTGAAGTGACTTCAATATAATCAACTCCAAAATCGTCTAATGCCTTTGCAATTTCAAGCTTCTTCTCTGTACTGAAGAAAGCGTTAGCGAATTGTTCACCTTCTCTCAAAGTGGATTCGATCAATTGGAAAGATCTGACATTTGAAAGGTAATCACTTGGATTTGGTCCGTATGGATTGTGCACAATATTCTTGTGTTGCTCTTCAGAGACTTTGGTGTATCCTTCAGGGACTGACATTTGGTTAGGTTAAACTTTAAAAGAAAAAGAAGAAAGAAGAGGAAGAAAAGGAGATTAATTATAAATACAATAGAAAAACAGAACATTTGTATGAGTCAAAATGGGAAAATTTGATAAAATTATAAAGTATCACTTTGCATCAAAATCGATCCATCTAAAAGATCGATATCCTTTATAGTAGCATCTTCTATCAGATCCCCAATTTCAAGGGTTTTTCCAGAGTTTTTAAGAGCTGAAATCGAACTTTTATCACTCAGAGCATATCGACTAGTTTCTAGAACACATCTCACACCATAATCCATCATTACCACGTCAATAAGCCCATTATCAGTAGGCTTTTTGGTGACAATGACCTTAAAACGATGATTTTGTAACTGTTTCAAGGCTTTGAAAGTAAAGAACCCCACTACTTTCTTTGAAATCTTAGTATTTAGTTCATCTTTGAATTTCAATTGTAAAGCTAGATAATTGATTTCTTCCTGACTAAAGATAACATCACCATTTGATAAAAATGCTTGTAATTGCCAGTGATTGATAAAATCACTGAATCTTCTCAAAGGTGAAGTGACAGTAGCATAAGATTCAATATTCAAAAATTCATGAGATTCACAAAACGGTGAAATTGTGGACTTGGTAAGATATTCTTGGAAAAGAGTCAAATCTTTGAAAGTTGCATTAGAATTGACCATAATTTCCTTAGTAAATTTTTCAACCTGAGGAGATTTTGATAATTGTTGTTGAATTTTATATACAGCTGGAATCTCATTCTGTTGTAAAAACTTGGCAGTTAAATGGTTAGTCATCACCATAATTTCAGCAACTAATTGCTCCGATCTGGTTCCATTTTTAATAGATCTTGCAACATTAGCATCATTGTGCATATCCTTAAATATTAGATGGATATTTTGATTTTCATCTGCTTCAATATTTTCAATTTCCTTTTTGATATTAATCTTGTCAAATAAAGATGCACGGCCATTAGACGAGGCAACACTGTTAAGATGCTGTGAAACAACACTTAAATCCTTTAAGTCGTTTCTCAATTTTTCCATAGGCACCCCAATCTCCTTTGATATGTTTTCTAATATTTTATTTCCTTTACCAGCTAAAACTTCATTGGTTGATGAATAATCAATCTTAACAAACTTTGAAGCAGTACCAAATTTGATGCCTCCTTCAATTTCAAAGTACTTTTGTGTTTTAATATTATATTTGAAGGAAACTTTAAATACTCTTGTTTCCTTTCCAAAATAACCCAATTGAATTTCTTTAGAAAATGCATTTGGTAATAATGGGATGGCATTAGTCCCAGATAAATCTGGTAAATAAAGAGTCAATCCTCTATCAAATGCAATTTTAGAAACCAGGTCTTCTGGCTTCAAATATGAAGAAGGATCTGCAACAAAAGTACTGACAATAAATTCATCTTCATTTAATTTCTCAATTGAAATCCCATCATCAATTTCTAATGGATTTTTTGAGTCAATGCAATAAACTAAATCGTCAAATTTTTCTCTTGAACCATTGAATGAATCATGTTTTAAATCAATGTAATCATTAATATTTTTGTCAGTAATAGAATCATAGTAGTGTTGTTCATAATCTGATTTAACTGATGTTCCAGAATTTGGAATCATGGCAGTATCCCACCATTTAGTTGGATCTTCACTGTTTGAAATTTCTTTCAAATTTAATAAAAGATCATAAATACATGAACTTGTAATATCCAAATTGTTATAAGGTGGCAACATTCTGATAATTTTCAGAACAAATGATTCCAATACATTGTTATAAATTGATCCTCCACACATTAGTTTGAGAAGTTCAATAAAATCATCATAAAATAATGGTTTCTCTTCATTGGTAACTTTTCCAGTCAATTTGGCATTAATGAAATTTGCCATTTCTTTGTACAGGTCTTGATTGGATTTGAACGATTTAACCATTTTATTGAATTGGACAATTCTAGCCAAAGGAGTGATCAAAGCATATGTTGATGCACTTGCAAATGAGTCGTGGGTATAAACCTTGTTATTTTTTCTTAATCCTAGAATGAAAGCGTAAAATTCTTTAACATCAACTGGATCATCAAGGGAAATAGAACCAAATACAGATTTTCCAAGTGAAATAGTGTTGTATTGATTATTAATTGACAAAGGTTCGGATATTTTCATTAATAACTTTTTATATGCATTATTAATACCTTGTTCATGTTGGTTTTGGAACATAGAATTGATTTCATTCAAATTTGTCAATCCGACAGCTTTGTATAATTGATAAAGAGATAACTGAATTGGTGATTCATGAGATTGAATAACATTATGAAGAATTTCTAATTTCAAGTTAACTTCTGGTAATAAATTCCATGATTTGATAACAATATCTGTGATTGTCCTGGAGATGATTCCGGCTAAAAGTGATGGAATGATGAATGTTTTTGGAGAATTTTCTCCGTTAAGAGAACGTGCCGTAACTGACTCAAACATTTTATTTCTATCTATCAATTCTTCTAATTTATATTTAGGTTTACCAATTGGTTGAATATCTTCATGATCTTGTAAAGTTTGAATTTCTTCCATCACAACATTGTTGAACCATTCTTTTGGGAATACGCCGGGGATTCTTAATCCCATTTTTGATCTTGAAACAAATTGAATTTCCCCGTATGCATTAACAAGTGTATATCTTGGATCTTCTGGTGTTTGTGGTAATTCGACAACTGCAGCTAAATCATTCTTTTCAAAATTCCCACTCAAATCCACCAAATCTCCCACATTCAGTTCATTATATTGAAAATCCTTCCATGTAAAATTAAAACTCACATCACCATAGCTTTTAATCAAATGATCCAATATGAATTGCCTATTATCTTTAGTGTCTTTTCCATCGAAATATACTGGAGTTTTCAAATTGGGAAACTGCTTTTCAATCCAACTCAAGTTAGGTTTTGTGTATCTTAAATCATATCTGAGTTCCACATCCTTTTTTAAGTTGTCTATGTCAACTGTAGATGCCTGTTGTAAAAGTTCTTCAGGGGTTTGAATGTGTTTTATTGGCGTTTGTTTGGTTCCTTTTGATTTGAATTTTGTAGGATTTCTCCCTACAGCCACCGTACTACTAAACAGCCGTAATGAACTTCTCCTCAAGGCCAACATGCCCCTCTATATATATTTAAATACAAAAAAAAAGTATTAACAATATATATAGATGAGTGAAAAATTTATATAAGGTATATAAAAGGTGAAGAATTAGAAAATCTTATCAAGAAGACTGGAAACCTTGTCTTTTTTAGATGTTTTAAGCTTAATATCGTCTTTAGCATCGGCACGCATTGTAATAACAGAATTCTGGTTAAAATTTCTTTGAATTTGGGGCTTTTCTGATTTTTGTTTCTTTTGAGATTCAATTCTATTGATAGTCTTACTCTGTTCGATGTTTTTGATGTATTGTTTATTGATTTTGTTGGCTTGAGAAAGTTCGGATTGTTTCTTTGATTCACGGACTTCTATTTCTCTGTTAAGAGCATTTGTGAGATCAAACCATTTGAAACCTTTCAAATATTTGACATTTAATACATCATCATGATAGAAATTCCCCTTCTTTCCACCAAGAATATCACCATTCAATGTTTCTGCTGCTAATTTTGCTTCTCTTTTACTAATGAACTCAACCCAACCTTCATCGAACTTCTTCTTTTTGTTACCTCCTGATTTGACTCTCGTTTTGTGAACTTTTGAATCTTCTGGTTTCAAATACAAACGTCCCACTTCTCCAAAACGACTCATAATATGTCTTATTTTTTGAGGTTTCATGTATGGAGGAATAGAAGAAAGATATACAACTCCTGATCTTTTGATCTTCTTCTCTTCCTTTTCTAATTGAGAAGCGGAAAGTTTTTTCACTTTTTGGGCCCCTAAGGTACTTTCTCCTATGATTGATTTGGTGATTTCTTCAATAGCGTCATCATCTAATGGATTCAAATCCTCTTCTTTATCTTCTTCCTCTTTTTCTTCAACGTCTTCATTTTCACTTTCAATGTTCCCTAATTCTTCATCATCAGACTCCTCTTCTTTCTGAAAATTCCTCTGAAGCTTCTTACTTTGAATCTGTGGATTTATGTCTCTTTCATCATCACTTGAATCGAAATCTGACTGCATATTTATTAACAATTGAAGATAAATAAGAATAAGTAACTACAAAAACTTTTCACTTAGGTATATTTAGACACCATTTCAACGGCACATGCCCCCCAATCTTCTCCGTGGTTATGCATTTGACCAGGAATTAAACCTGCACGCTCTAAAGCTTGTTCTTCAGTAAGACAGGTCAAAACCCCGAAAACAACAGGCTTCCCCAGCTCTAATTGGACATTCATCAATCCAGTAGAGACAGCATCACAAATATATTCAAAATGCATCGTAGAACCTTTGATCAAACACCCGATGGAGATAACAACATCCACAGTATCTGATTGTAACAGCTTCTTAGTAGCAAATGGTAATTCATAAGCACCAGGAACTGATTGAACAGTGATGTCTTGTTCTAAAACCCCCAAATCAGTCATACGAGCTATTGACCCCGCAACAAGGGCGTCGATCACTTCTTTGTTCCATCTAGCATGAATGATACCAACTTTGATACCTTTACCGTTATATTGTTGGTCTATTTGTCCTAAACCTTTGATAGCCATCTGATTAATCAGTAAGAGAAAGTGATCTACACAAAAAAGACGCGTCTCACTTTTTCTTTATATTAATTAGGTACATTTCAGCAGATCCTGGCATTAACGAGCTATTGGATTGGGACCAAAATGCTTTCACGTAAAAGAGCAGATCGAGAACTTTCATTTGACACGTCTCCGAACAAAGACGGACCAGAATTGGGATTAAAAAAACAAAAATATGAACCAAACATCGAATTGGGTACTTTATACTCTCTCAACACAACAAAATACCCCAATATTTCTATCCTTAATGAGAAGAAATGCATCAGCTTTGGTAGATCGAAAAAGAAGAACAATGATCATATTTTAAACGAAATTGATTGCTCTTCTTGCCATTGTCACCTTCAAATTTCCAATAGTGGACCTAATAGAACACTCATGTTTTCAATCAAAGATTTAAGCTCAAATGGGACTTTTATTAATGACGTATTGATTGGTAAAGAGAACGTTCACTTGATAAGGGATGGTGATAAAATATCATTTGCTTCAAATATTCATTATATTGTCAGGTATAATAATGACAGATCCGAAGCAGAATCAAATCGAAATATTTCTTTTTTTGATAAATACATTCTAACATCAAATGTCCTAGGTACTGGACATTATGCACAAGTCAAAGAAACTATCAATAGGGAAACAGGAGAAATATGCGCTGTTAAAATATTTCATCCAACTACAAAGAAAAATGAAGGAGATACAAATCAATTCAACAGAGAACTTAACATTTTAACCGAATTGAATCATCCAAATATTGTTGGATTTTATTCCACTTTTCTTGAACCAGTGAATGAGTCTTCAATAACAACCTATCTGGTTTTGGAGAAAATCAATGGTGGTGAATTGTTCAATAGAGTTGTAAACAAGGGGAAACTAAATCAAATAGAGTGCAAGGAAATAATGAAACAATTGGTTGAAGGTTTAAAATACCTTCATTCAAAGGATATTGTTCATAGAGATTTAAAGCCAGAAAATATTTTATTGAGTATATCACCAGGACCTCGTCAAATTCCATGGGATGAGGGTGAGTCTAAGGTTGTTGTGAAAATAGCAGACTTTGGTTTAGCAAAATTCATAGGGAAATTTCAATTTACAAATACACTTTGTGGAACTCCTGCATATGTTGCTCCTGAAGTTTTAGTCAACTCACAAGAAAGAAAATATAATAGAGCTGTTGATATGTGGTCCGTTGGAGTTTTATTATACGTTTGCTTGTGTGGATTTCCTCCATTTAGTGAGGAATTGGGTCCTCCAACTATGAGACAGCAAATTTTAGAGGGAAAATATGCCTTCTATTCGCCATATTGGGATGAAATTGATGATATAGTATTAGATTTGATTTCACGATTATTAGTTGTTGATCCAAATCATAGGCTATCTGCAAATCAAATGTTATCTCATCCGTGGATTGCTGATGAAATGGAAATGATAGATGAGGACAGTATGAAAGAATCTACACTGCTGTTGAATCAGATGGAAAGAGTAAAGTCTGATCTTGAACCAATCAGTTTAAAATCTAGGGTTGAGACTGGCAGTTATTACGGTACAATGGGAAGAGTTGATGAAGATGGGGATCTTTCAATGAATAAATAAAAATATATATTTACATGCAAGCTTTTTATACTGTGTATAAACCTAATCTACCGTCTTGAAAACCAATAATCATCCACTGTTTATTTACAAGTTCGTGTCTATTTCTTCTAATAATATTCTTTGAAACACCATTTTCATATACTAGATCCATTGAGGACTTTGGGTTGAATTGTTTATGAGAAAAAGTGCATGTTAATGCCCTTTGGGTTACTGTTTCCCCCTCTCCTGTTACCGATGGTGTTGTTCTTTTAATTTTGAATTTGAATTCAAAATTCTTTTCGTAACTGTAAACTCTAAAGTATCCATCCCATGTCACAATTCCTAAAATACTGGATTCTTCGTTGCATTCAATTGCATTAACACCCTTGTGTTTAATAGTATGCAACTGAATATCATTTAACTCATAATCAACCATTCCTATTTGAGATCCCGTTGATGAAATGAATATCGTTTTTTTAATGGTGTCTACTGCTAATGAAGTAATTGGATTAGGACTCATCAAGTCACTAGAAAACGTCTCTTTTACTTCAAAATTATCATTAATCTTTACGATTGTGACCAATCCTGATTCATACCCAATCACCACATGATTTTGATCGATCCATTGGAATTTCATGATGATACCTGTTTTCACCTTCAATTGATGGTTATGGATAGGTCTAGAAAGTTTTTTATCACGTGTAAGATAAAGATCCCATCCCTCTGCATCTGTAGTAGCAGGCGTTATTAACCAACCTTTTGAGTTAATATCAACGTTACAGAAATTCAGAACATTAATCGGTAGCTCAAAAGTAACTGGAGGAATTTCATTATCAAAGCCCAATTTCTTACTCAATGAAACACAGTATTGAAATCCAGCTGTTGGTTTTGTGAAATCATTCAATTCGATCAACTTTGTTATCTTGGCAAATCCATCTTTACCATGACTAAGAATCTTACCAAAATCGGTTCCAATATAAGGAGTTTCTCCTTTCCATTCAATACCCAACTGTTTAATTGACAATATACTACCATCGTGTCCCTGCCAGCAGTACAAAGGTCTTCTTGTATTCAAATCCCACCAGATTATATTCCCTTTTTCGTCGCATGACACCAATGTCGGCACCATCAGCGGGATAATCGCCCCGTCTTTCTCATATCCTGTTGAAGACGGAAGGTATATTACTTCCATATTAACAATGCTGGTCTCATGTCCACGTAACGTGGATATAAACTGCTTTTCCATATCTTTGGAAGAGAAAATAGTATTTTTCACTATATCTATAGAACTTTGTCTTTATCGATGGAATACTTACCTTTTTTACATCCGTTATGGAAATGGAAGTTGAGGAGATGTGAAAAGACCCCGGGAAGTTTTATAAAGTTATGTAAATCGCATCTAATGGATCCGGGAGATTCACTAGCAATTATCAAGATTTTAGATTTTGTGGATGAATTGATAACATCTAATAATAAGAGCTTCAATATGACTTTTGAACAGTTTATAATGGTAGCACCGTTATTATTACACCATTTTAGTATTCAAAACAAATACTATCAATGTACTAGTAATAAATATTTATATTCCAATTCACTTGAATGTAAAACAAAAGCATGCAAATACCGAATGAAAATGCAAATCAATTTCCAATTAGAAGAAGTGATTTTAGAAGGAAAAAATTGTCATCAACATACAATGGAAGAAGCAAAACACTCATATTCGTGGTTCATAAGATTAGTTTTCGAGTCATTTGCTAAAATGGGTATAACATCAGCACCGATACTAATAAAAGCAGTTAAAATAACAATCGGTGAGGGATTGGATGATGAACATGAGCGTAAAACACTTGAAAAACGATTGGGGATAGACGAAATACAGCAATCCTATGCCTATAATGTAATTGAAAGAATGAGGAAAGATGTAGAATCAAAAATCACATCCATTGGAGAGGAATATGAGGCGGATAAAAGCAATCAAGTGTTGAAGAGAAGACGAAAAACAGACGTTCCAGTTTCTCAAAATGGACTGAACGTTTGGAGACTCGAATAGTATACCATATGTTTTTTCAAATTATCACGACAATTTGATCACCTTGGAAATAGTCGACTATTGAATACAAATCATTGTTATTCTTTACTATGATACCTTCATTCATTAATTTTTGAACTGTTTGTTGGGTCAAGCTGTTGGACAATCTACAGCTGGATTGGATAGATTTCAATGATCTAGCTTTAATTTCCAATGTTTTCATCACCATATACACAAATCCATTGCATTTGATGAGTGAATCATCTAATTGTAATTCAAAATATTGACAATAAGCAGGCAGTATCCAACTTTTAGTCGCTTCCAAACTACGTACTTTGGGGTGTTTGCATAGCTCATACTTGTACATTGGATTTGATTCTAACTCGTTTCTATATTCTTCTTGGGAATATTTCAAAACCTTGGGTGAATCCTTCAACAATAACGAATGCACCATTGGATCAAAAATACAGTCCGTTGAGTTCTTATCAATAGAGACATCCTTTGGTCCTGAATACTTTCCGCTAAGTCCATACTTTATAAACAAATCGAATGAATTATCACCACTTCCACCTTTTTTATGTCTATCGTACTTGACAAGTTCGCCAATAAGCTGTTTGGTTTCATTCCAAATAGCAACATCTTCATTTGCATATTTTATTTCCCTTAGTAATGGTCCATACTTTAAAACAGCTTGGTATTGATGTTTAATGTCTAATCCTTTCATCTCTTTCATGAGTAATTCCCTATAATGTAAATATGACATGATTCTAATTCCGTAAATGTCAAATGTTTCCATTATTTCACCTATTTCACTGACACTTTTCGTCATCAACTGAGGAACTACCTTAGAATTCAAAATTGACCTAATAATTGGCATCATTCCAATCTGATCAGAAAGTTTCTTTATCTGATGTAGTATTTGATCAAATTTATCGGTGAAAAATCGGTCTGAAATAGCATTAAAATCCCCATCTGACATGTAATAGCATTCTAATAGTCCTCTTTCATTTGTAGGTAATCTTTTTTCTCTTTTTCCAATGATCCAACATCCCATTAATGTGTTTTCTTCAATTGGTTCATTATTCAACAATAACTTTCTTGTTTGTGGGGTTATTCGAATGGTTTTTTTCACAATATTATCTCTAAGCTTCTCTTTACGGCGAGGTTGACAATTTGAATCATTCTGTTTCCTCTTTTTGGACGGAAATTGGGTTATTGAACTCATAGCTAAATAAGAACAAATCCTAGATAATTTTCTTATACTTTATATAAGGTAGATTAAAATGTTTGATGACAACGAAGATGATCAAATCGATCTAATACGCTTGACAGAGAGTCTTTTTGAAGGTAGGATTGAGATGCCCATTGGAAAATTGCGGTGCGCAGTTTCAACAAGTGCAAGGGACGCTAGTAGCAAAGCACTGAAAAGAGATCATTTCAATGTTTTAAGCACATTGATACAATTAACGAAAGACATGTGTTCAAAACATTGGAAAAGGCCTAGTCTATTGGTTTTATATCATATTTGGAACGAATTGGCAGTAAAAATGGATATTTTGAATTTAATATTTGAACCATTGTACAATGGACACATTGGGGTCAAATTGGACCATTTTAGACTACAAAACGATTGGAACTATAAAGTGAATAATAAGTTTTTGCTAGAAATAGAAATGGTAGTATATAAGGCATTTTATGACATTTTCTTAACAAGTGGTACAATTGAAAATGAACAAATTAATAGGTTTATTATCAAAGGACTTGAAGAGTTTTGGGTAGAACCAAAAATAGGCAATTGCATGACTAAATTTGAACAGTTTTGTCAACAATTTAATTTGGTAAGTGGAGGATCAATATCATGTTTGAAATCGAAAAGAGAGCTAATTTTAAGAAGTGTGGTGAAGTTTCATAGGAATAACGATATTTCAATTGATTTAATAATAACTTGTATTGAATCCATCAGAAGCATGGGATTGTCGAAATTGGATGAAGAAACTGTTATAAAATCCATGCTCAGAGTAAATAGTCCATATATAGTGGATTTGCTGAGTGAGAATGTTCAAAATAAGAAATTCTACTCAATTTTGGATATCTACAATCATTACAAATGGGATAAAGAGGATTTTGATTTGGCAATTGAAAAATACGTGCACAGAAGACTTCCCTCGTTTGAGGGAATCAATGAAAGATCATCAAAATCAATGATCCAATTGATTTCCAAATGTTTGGAAACAGGGTATTCCATAACTGATGAATTCAACTCCAAAGAAAGGTATATCAGATCAATGATCCGAGGTTTTGATAGATTTCAAAGAAACTTTTCGTTTCACTTATCAAAATTTATCATCAGTCAGTTGAAGGTAATTACAAAAGTATCCAATAGAAATGAAATGGAAATCCAATGGGACAAATTTGTGTCAGAATTGAAACCTGTCTTGGCCGTATTCAAGTCTAATGAACAGATAACTTTAATAAAGAATTTAACACCTCCAATGACAAGCATGTTATTATACGACTTCAGTCAATATAGTGAATCCACCCAATTCAATCTGAAAGACTGTTTAGGTTCATTGATTTCATTGCTTGGGGATGAGAATCAGTTGCAATATTTAGTGAAGCAAATGATGGATGCATATGATAAATTAAGATTGTTCAAAAATAGGTATCCTGATATTCAAGGAGATATATTATGTTGCAAAGAGACACAATACGATGAGATCAAAAATTTACCCAAAATCGACAAGTTGGATTTACCAGCAGAAATAAAGAGCCAATTAGCGTCATTCATTGAATTTGCAGGAAAAGATCAGTTAGTATGGGATTTGAAAAGGTTCAAGTTCCAATTACAATTTGGAGAAGATACTGTTATTCATTGTAATTATAACCAATTTAAAACTTTGATGAAATTCAATGAGTTAGACAGAATCCCTAAAAGGGATTTGGATTTGAATTCTGATAGCATGTTAGGATTGAAGAATTCAAATTTATTGATATTAACTGAAGATTGTTACATTATAAACGAATCTTTATCAGGGATAATACGATTAAAATAAATGTATACAAAATATCATATAAAGTAAAATTAAAATTGAAGGTCGGAAAAAAGATAAAACGGAAAGAGTGCCATATCAAATGGTTTTAAAAAGTCTATTAAACAAAACCTTACCAATGCTTAAGGTGAAATGCAAAGCGATGAAGAGATTCAAAAATGGGGGGAAAAGCGGGAAATTCATATTTATGTCTTGAATGTAAATTTCTTTATTTGAAACAAGTTAATTGTTACTATGAAGCATGAGTGAGCAAATATGAGGTTGATGTCATCTTTTGATCCAAGACCAAACGCCTTTCTTTTTAGATTTTGTTTTCCTATTGTTTTTAACAGGAGAAGATATACTTTTGTCCACGTTGTCTTCTGTTATTGTTACATCTCCTAGAGTGGAATCTAATAAATCTTCACTTGTTGTTTGTTCAATAATACTTTCACTTCTATTTTTGTGAATGATTTTCCTTTTTGATTTGGAAAGCAAAGAAAATAACGATGATGACCTTTCGTGACCAATTGATGTAGGGAAAGGATTAGCCAAGTCATCTTCTTCGACTGGAGGATTATACTCCATGGTCTGGTATTGGAATGGGGATTTAATTTCCAACGGTTGTTGTTTAGAGTTTCTCGGTTGTTTAGGAGTAGTAGGAGTTCCCATTTTGTAATAAGATTGGTATCGTGCTTTCAAGGACCCAGTAGATGGAGTATTGAATGGTAATTGGTTATTTAAAGAAGATGATGATGAATTAGATATTGTCAACATTTCAAAATCAGTGAAATTCTGTACTGTATGATTACTCTCATAACTCGGAGTTTGTAGTGTATTATTATTATGACGGTTGTAATTATAATTCTGATCATCGTCATCGTCTTCTTCAGGTATGAAATCCTTTTGTGCTTTATTAATAACACTTAAATCAATAACCGCATCTGGTACCGAAGAAAGATGTGGATAACGCGTTTCTTCCGTGATAAACAGTTTCGGTGATCCTAATGAGTGAATATTTCCTGCTGGTAACAACGATGGCTTCAGAGGTGATGATGGCATCGATTTTGATGTCAAAAGTTGTTGTTGATGAGTTTGAGGTTGTTGGAATGATGCAATGTCAAAATCTCCCGAAATTGCTGCTGATCGACGGTGGCGATGGCCCTTAACATTAGGGCCGCTTTGTGGGGTCCTCGGTGGGACGGTAAGTGTCTCCATCGGTGCAAACGAGTCTAAACAAACACGTAAATTACATCAACTAAAAATTTTAACATATTATTATTACATCACAGAATCAACAAACAGAAAAATGTGCTCATGTGCTCATCATATTATTTAAAATCAATAACATACCAACCAAGAACAATGACTGATATTCCAACTATAGCGGTAATAATACCAGCACCGGCACGATCGCCATTATTCAAGTCCAAAAGTTCAGGGGTAGTTTTAGTAGCGGTGTTATTTCCAAAAAGAACATCACCAACAGATGAACCACCGGTAGATTGAGTTAAAGGACTTCTTTTAGATCCGACAAGAAGGTTTTGGATTACTTCTAACGAAGACATTTGTTCTCCTAAACCGTAGTAACTATCCCATCCAGTATATGACCAATTTTGTCCACATGTATGGTGATCATAACCACCAACACAAGATTGGGCAACACCCTTGGCACTTGTCAAAAGGTGATTGTAGACAGTATCATAAGTTTCAGGAACCATCTCGGCGGTTAAAGCAAGTAAACGGGCCAAATAAGCACGGAATGAACGCTGATCTGTTGTACATGTGTGGACTCTTTGACATGCTTGTTCATACATAATACCATTACTATCGAAAAAGACTTTTCCGATGTTTTCGAGGAATCCCAAAGTTCTTTCCTTCCATACAGCATCTTCCGTATGGTTATACATGTAAGCACATCCACTAACCATTAAAGCGGAGTTGTAAGTCCATTGGTAATATGTCATATTAGTACAATCGTTAGCAATTTTTGCACCATCATAACAAACGTAGTCATCAGTAATGAAATTAACATCAACCAACCAATCGTAGGTTTTTTCAACCCATCCATTATAATAAGTATCATTTCCTGTATAACGTAATAATCTTGCACCTAAATGGAACAATCCTGCATTTGAAATGGTATTTTTGTAATCATAACCTGAATTCCATGGGAAAATTTGCCAACGTAAACCACCACCACAAGAATCATCATCCCATCTATTCTTCATGGTATTGAAAACTGCCCCTGCCAAATCAACCCATGAAGGTTTTCCTACAGGAGGATTTGTGAAATTTCTTTCTGCCGCTTGAATAGCTGCGATCCCCCAAAACACCTGATCATCATTACCTTCTGTGACAGTTTGATTCAACGGCATATAATTGTAATCTGGCCCTGCTTGGTAAAGCATTCCTTCTAAAATCACATCATCCCAAGTATGGTTATCGAAATAATATGAATAGTCAATCATGGATCCCCATGCACCTCCTGCTTCCCACCAATATGTTGGATGTGCAAACATACCGATGGTACCACCATAATCAAACCCCCAATAATAATCCATTAATCCATCTGCGATTAACGCACACGCACTCTGTATCGATGATTCGGACGAAAAATCAACATCTATAGCTGATGCGTAAAGAACCGCAGCGCTCAACGCCATCAAACGCGTCTTTATGTACATTATCAAGCCGTTGCGTTGAAGAAACTTTATGATATAAAGGGATTTATTTTATTTTATTTTATTATTATTATTATATATAGAAGAGAAAAGAAAACAAGCGTTACGTAATCCGTTTCAATTGTGTTAGGCCAATTTGAGTTTATAAGGACGAAAAACCAGATTAAAGAAATGGATTACTGGTACATGAATAATTAGACATTGACAAGAACATTTTGGTACATTTTAGTTCAATTTTGGTACATTTTTGGTACATGTAGGGAGTAAATCAAGTAACTAAATGAAAATTAGCCAATTCTTCATCTGCGGTAACTTGATCTAGATCACCCACATCATTAGTATTAAGACCATTGACATTCGATTGATGATCATCATCTCCTTCATTGATGAACATTGTATGTGGAGGAATGATTTCGTTATGCTCTAAGGCTTCAGGATTATTTCGTCCTCTGTATCTTGCCAAATAAATAGTCAATACAGCAGCATAATGATCAAATCCAAGCGTTACTAAGGCACTTAAAACATCTTCTCCTGTCACTGTTTTTCTCTTTTCTAGAAGACATCCTTCTGATGCCTCTGACGTAACAAATGCTATCAGCTCCGTCACGCACGTCTGAACGAGTGCCCGGGCTTCCCCAGAAACCTTGGCTGATGGTGGTAACGTACTCTTCATAATACGACCGACGTTGGCAATGGGTAAAAGTGTATCAGGGTCCATTACTGTAATAAAAGTCCAATCTCCGATATGATCAACATGTAATAATTGAAAAGAAAAAAAAATACAAGTCAAGACTCTTATTTACTTATCATGAGCGTGTTCAAACAATTTGGTAGGAGACGCCTTCAGACCCAGAGAATTCACCACTGAAAAGACTTAATACTATTGAATCCCATTGAACAGGAAAAATTTGTTTGGATTTGGATCTTTTGACCACTTTTCCCCCAAAACATTTCACTATTCCTGACATAGTTTCATTGGTACATATGAATTCCCAGTTTGACAGAATCCCCAATTTATTATGGGTCATTAGCTGCTTAGCCTGTTCAATTGTATCAACTTGGAAAATACCTCTCTTCTTTATATCATCCAAATCAATTATATTCCATAACAAATATTCTTCTATATCGTTGATTTCGCCATTCAATGCATCACTGATGATGTTTTCGTAAATATAATACTGAGGAGTTTTAGACATGGCTTTCAGAAACTTTTCAGTCCTTAAAAATGTTGGACTTATAATACAGTTGAGTTTAGGTGACAATGGATTGTCAATAATTGTTATCCCCTTGCTTTTTAATATTTTTTTGTCTTTAGGTGATAAAGATATTTCCACACCTGTAAGAATAGCCGTAAGATTAAGATTCGGCTTGATTCTTTCTGTATTATCGTTTAGCACCGGGGTCGAACTCTTGATCTTTTTGACTTTTTTTGGTGAATCAAATGCTACCGACTCCAAAACTGGTGGTTGTTTTTGTTCTTTATCAACACTGTTATCAATACCAGTCTCTTCAATCTCCTCTGCATGTGACTGGAATTTTCTTTTCAGCTCTGTTTCTTCAACGCATGTATCAATTATTCGTATATGACTATCTTTTTCTCTGATCAAACCTTTATACTTATCACACTCTAACATTTTCCACTCTTTAAATGAATCTTCTATCCAACAATGATTAACAATTTTGACGCCCCACATTTTAGCATATGACCATTTATCTCCAATTGAATTTGCCGCAATCAAATGACTAGTATCTCCTTTTTTTAATGTTTTTGAAAATTTCCCTCCCATTCTTTCCACAAGCAACTCTATATATCTTCTAGAGTCTCCTGTATAATTTGTGGTTGCAACAACTATATCTTCTAAACCTATAGCAGGAACTTTTTTTGCTGGATGATGTAATATTGAACATTTTGTTAATCCAAGTGCATAATCCAAAACCCAATCTGGGGTTTTTTGGTAAAAATCATTTTCCAAATCGACAGTTGTAATCACCACTTCCGACATATTTTCTTCTTCTGTAACTGTTGAAGCCATTTTATTAAGTAATTCTTTCATAAACTCTCTTATTGGGGAACCAATGCTCCCATTAACGGAAATTTTAATTCCATCTAATGCAATTTTCGGTTCAATTTTATCAAATACATATCTCAGGTCAATCACTTCAATCATTTTGTGTCCTTTTTTATTAAAATCTTCAATAACGCTAATTCTGGAATCACATTCATCACCTTTGATGTAATAATCCAAATTGGTTTTTAATTCTGAATAAACTTCCCCTCCAAATTTATTGATTAGAGTCTTAAGTACTCCATTTGATTCAAAATCTCCAATGCAAAAATTCTGTCCTTTGAAGATCATTCGTGGATCTGGTGTGAAAACTTTAACTGGTTGAACTTTACCATTCTCAAACCCTGATTTCAACCATTCTTCCGTCACAACGGGAATATATAAATAATAGGCAACTCTGTCAAACCCATCAAACGTATCATTTGATATTATATGAGTAAATCGACACAATTCTTCATCATTCATAGATCTAATGTCTTCAACGGACACGTCGACCAATTGGTCCAAATTTCCTCCTTTCTCTTCCCATTTGTCTTTAAGTTCCCCTAATTCTAGCCCTGGTAAACATCCAATTCTTAAATCCTCTGGAAAGCCCTCCAACATTGATTTCTACCACAATGATAAACAAATACTTTATTATAGGCTGTAGATCAAATTTCTATTTTTTTTGCTCATCACATATAAAAAGAGTTGAGTGAATAATGTGGAATGCAATGATTTAAATATACAAATTAGAGTTAATGAAATTTAAATAAAAATCAGAGAGAAAAGAAGAATGAAAGTAAATTAAACAAAAGACGCTATTATTATGTTGAGAAAAGTTTTGCATGGTTAATTTTCAAATCAATATTGGCGATATGCTAATACTTGCTCACTGGCCCATCTTGCAGTATCCTTAGTTTTTTGACTCAATTTGGAGTTATTTCTGACATGGTTGATGTAGTTAATAACCCATTGTTGGCTAAAATATGAAATTGGTTGACCACGGAAAACTTGTGCCAAGTCACCAATTAAACCCACTGATGTACGACAAGTTGAGTCACTAGTGGCGTGGATACCTGAAGTATATAGATTTGACAAGAATGAAAAGATTTGATCTGTAAATCTTAATAAAGGCTGTGGAGTATCATGTAAACCAGCAACAATACCAACATAAGTTTCTAATACTGCCTCTTGGATGGAAATCATATAATCTTCAGCTTCCAAAGAAGTATCTAAAGGTTCCATTGTTTGTGCGCTAAGACAAATAGTCATAACAACATCCAAATATTGAATAAATTCAGTACCAATGTTAGAAGCAATATCACCGAAACATGAAAGAATCAGTGGTCTCAATTCACGACGAACACTAGGACTTGAAATTATATTACCAAGAATTGACATAATAGTTTGACAGTATGGAATAAAACTTTGACCCAAAGAGTGGGAAATGTCAACAACAATACCGATTGATGCCTCGCATACAGGAGAGTCGACATTTTGAAATGCCTTTGTGAGAAATGGGAAAAATGATGGCATGTATTTTTCGAATTGGGCATCAATTGCAGTGGCTATTGATGAAATTGCAATGAAAATATCTTCTTCGATCACGGAATCAGGTCCTTGGATTTGTAAAAGACTTAAAAACTTTTCCATCAGTTGATCGGCGACGTTAATGATATCCGAGTTGATTCTTCTGATGACATTTGTTAATAACGATAAAACATTGGATTGAAGTTCTTCTAAGTTTGCTTTGTCTTCATTACTCAATGATATTTTACCTGATTGATATTGAGATTGAATAGAAAAGGTAACGTCTAATCTACTCATACCAGCTTCCGCAATGCTCGATACTAGAGGTAAATCTGATTGGGAACTGTAGAGAACAAATGTTGAAAGTGCCTCATATGCTGATGTTCTTGAAGAATGTTCATTTTCTTCTTGACCAGACACTTCTAATAATGCAGGAACGAAATTTGCATAATATTGTGATAAAACGGTGGACTGTAAGTCTGGACCATTGGCGCATAATTGTTCAGTTAAATTGATTAACGTCCAACAACAGTTAGTGGCAACCTTTGGATGATCTTTTAATCCATGCATCAAAGCTTGAAGAAGTTGTGGTAAAGTGTTGACTGTATCAATGGAATCTGCCCAAAGGTCTGCAATTCTACCCAAACACCATGCAACAGTATCTTTCACTTGTAATGTATCATCATTAATTAAAGAAAGAATTGGTGGCAATGCTTGACCAATAAGGTTTGCCAGTTGCTCTTTATCTGGACCATCTAAAATAGATCCAAATGCCATGACAGCAGCTTCTTTTTGTCTCCAGTTTGGAGATGAAATATTAGCCTCCACAAATTGTAAAGTTGGATTAACAACATAATTTGTTGTGTCCTGCGCAAATAATTGCAAACAAGCAGCTGCTGCCATTGCCACAGTCCAATCATCATCTTCTGGATCTTCATTTTGTCTAGTTAACAAATTCAATAAAACTGGCAAAACATCACCAATGGCAATCAATGCAAAGTTGAAAGATTGATAGGATTCGCTATTGTCTTCGTCTAACATAATATTTAATTCTTCTTCACATACTGTAGACCAAAATTCAACTGCCATACAAGCAACACGATCATCTGGACTCTTCATACCTTCCACTGACAATGTATAAAGTGCTTTTTGCATGTAAAGACCCATGTATATGTAATACAACGACATTATTTTAGCTAAAGCACCAAATGCCAAAGCTTGTAATTCAACATCTGGAGCCTGGGTAGCTTCACAGACGACTTGCATAATGTAATTCCTTTCTCCTTCTCTTTCAAAGTTAGAATGAATAAAATCAAGTGAGTTAACAAGTGCCGAAAGTGCAGTTTTTCTGACAATCATTGAAGGCTCTGATGATTGCGCTCCTTGAACAATTGAAATCAAAATACCATTTGATTGGGAAGCAATAATTGCATTTGTTGGATCGGCAGTTTCGCAGATATAACCAATCGTTAAAAGGGAGGCTCTTTTCACATTTTCCGGCTTGTCTGATTTTGTATTTTCCACGATTATTTGAATCAAGTCTGTCCATTGGTCTCTAGGTAATTCGATATCAGCAATTGCTGCCACAAGTTGTGCTGCTTGATTCGCAACACGGTCATCTGTTGATAAAAGAGCATTCAATGCAATTTCCTTAATTCTTTGTTTAGTAGCTGCGTCAACGTTTAACCACCTTTCAATTTGTGTATTCTTCTTGTATTCGTCCTTTGATGTTAATTGGTTTTTGACACCCAAACCTGCCAACATTCTCACTTCTGTTTTCTTTGATTCATCACTTAATACTTGCACCATCATACTCACATACTGAACCCAATTCTCCTCTGCAATGGTGTTCAATTGTGCTTCAGCGGCTTGTCTCTCGCTGGCATTTGGGTTCAAAATTGCATTCTCTAATATGTTACTAATATCCATTGTTGATTCTGTATCTGATTGATTATAAAAATGGAAATACAGCCAAAAGTTTCTTCTTTACTGGTTATTAATTTGCCCCACGGTATGCGGTTTGTGACACGTAAATTTCCTAAAGTTAATAAAATAGTAAATATATCTATAAAGCTTTTTCTTCATTTTTTACATGAATTAATGGTTGTGAGCCCGGGTATATTACGTAAGATGTGCTCATATGCTCATGACACTTGATATAAATAATTTATAACTGGTCCAGTTGCAAGGGGTCAAACGCTTTAAACTTTTTGATCCAGTCCATTTGTTCTATATCATTATTTTTGTTGACGGTGGTTATCCATTTTTCGCAATTGAGAAGATTGACAAAATAGAATAATTCTCTGAAAGATGAATGTTCACTATATGGGACTGAAACTTTCCTATAAGTGATAAAATCTTGCTTCTTATTCAAATTGAATCCACTTTCAAGAAAGTTTGTAATGTAATGTTTCTCTTTATCGGAATCCGAGGAGGTGAATTCGGTTAGCTGATTGTTATTATCAATTTCAGGATCTTTTTTTCGCCAATTGAAAGACCATCCTGTAGGATGCACAACTAGAACAGATTTGAATTTAGAAGAATTGATTTTTAAATATTCTTCCATGGTATCTTTTTTTGTTTTACTCATAGAAACCAAATGAACAGAGCAATCCAATGGGTTTTTGGTATCCAATCTATCAAGTAATTCAGGCCAATCATAGGTACTCATCATTCTATATTTTTCTTTTGTGCAAAAAATCTTACTATCTAGAGCCTTGGCAATTCCCAAGGCAAGTTTTTCTTTTCCAATTGAATATGATCCCACGACAATTAAAAATTCATTGGAATCGGTACTTTGCTTAATGTAATCTAATATTCTTGATTGGTTGGATTTAAACGTTTGTCTCTTTTGTTTAATCCATTCTGATGTATATTTAACTACATTATCTTGTTTGGGAAATGAGTACATTGGATTCAAATACGTTGTATCCAAATAACACCTTTCGAATTTATACCCTTTCAATTTATCAATCATATTTGCACATACTCTAAAATCTCCACAGTGTAAATAAAGTGATTCTTGTTGTTTTATAATAAATATACCTGCACCAGGACAATGATTTGCATCTAACGCTAAAACTTGCATTTCTGTTCCTGGGACCGAAATCCACTCATCAAAGGGAGTTTCTAGAATTTCACAATGTTCTCCCAGACCATATCTTTGAGTTAGCAGCTTACCTGTAGTTGAGGTACATAAGATATATTTTGCACCGGAAACACTATACCATGATTTAGACATCCCTCCATAATGATCTGCATGGAAATGTGTTAGCATATATATATTTATTGTTTCATGTGGAGCATAACAAAAGGCATCTACTGCCATGGAATTGGTATCATCATTGAATTTCAGTATTTTATGATCTGGAATTGGGGGTTTTTGTTTCTTTTCCCTTTTGACTGAAGTTGAACTTGTTTTTGCATTACTTTTTCGTTTCTTTGGGGACATTTGAGCCTCTTCTTTTACTCGTTTTTGGGGTATTTCTGTGGCTGCCGGCTCGATACATCTATTGACATGAATTGTTCTTGCATCTAACGTAAATTTTGAAAGATCTATACAGCATATGGGACACCCAAAAAACCCCTCAATATATTCCTCTTTGATTTCTACCTTCTCTCGTGTCCTCCATACGTCAAAAATGGAGCTCTGTGTAAATGTCACCGGCTTTTTATTTGTCATATTGATAATAAATATTTCTATTGATCTTATAGTAAAGAAATATTTATTTATTATGGGATTGATATCAATAATAAGAAAGTATAAACTCAAATCAAAGACCATTCGGGTGTTGATGTTAGGTCTCGATAACTCGGGGAAAACAAGTATATCACAACAGCTTTTAAAGAAGAAAATTGATGGAATTACCCCCACTTTAGGTTTCAATATTGAAACTATACAATGGGAAGATTTCACGGTCGATATCTGGGATATTGGAGGGCAAATGACACTAAGAAAGTTTTGGAATAATTACTTTGAATCCACTGATATCCTTGTTTGGGTCGTGGATGTTGCAGATATCCAAAGGTTGGACGAAAGCTTTAAAGAACTTGAATCAGTTCTGAGATGTCAAGGGATCCGTGGATCTGATTTGTTAATATGGATTAACAAGATCGATTTGGTTCATGATTCAGAACAACAGAAGATTAGAGCGCAAGTTATTGAAGGGTTAAAATTAGATCAATTGAATATTGAATTTAACGTGATTTGTTGCTCTGCTTTAACCAACAAGGGATTGGATGAAGGAATGAATTGGATGTTAGAATCTTATAAAGAAAGATATAATCTATAAAGAGGATTGGTGTCTAAACCATTTTGAGCAAGAATACCATTTATTGGTTATGTCAGTTGTTGGGTTGCATGCACATCTGTTTTTTAATCTCAATTGGGGATCATTAGGACACTGGCTATATGGTTGATGGGTATAACCAATATCATTGAAGTGATGAATTTTTCCTTTTTCCAAAATTAAAGAAAGAATCAATGTTCTAACAGGTGCATCCCCCCAACGCTCATAATAAAAGCCTTTCGAATGGTGAGAATCCAGAGCTTGAAACATATTGTCATAGTCCGGTGATCTTAAAAGATTTAAATTCCCTATTTCAAAATTTGTCCAAAAGTGGCATAAGTTATAATCACCTCTTAAGCTATCCATGATAAAATTTGAATAGTTCAGGGATGAAGTAATCAAATCAAGTTTTCCTTGATCAATCAATGCTTGTTTTAACGCTGAAAATAACGATGGAATTGTCTTAGGGTATTCGATAGTTGAAATGGTGAAACCATAATCATAATCATTTTCGACCATGAATTTGAAAATATCATAATTGATATCACAATCAAGTGAAACTCCTGGTTCAACTCTCCAGAAATAATCATATGGTAAAAGAAGGGGATGTTTATAGAAGAACCCGGACTCATACCTGCACATATTTCTATATGAAATACTATCTGCATATGGATAAGCCCCATCAGGATCATTTAAAGTTTCTTCAAATTTAGATTCCATTGTCGAGATGTCAATTTCATTTGGTATTGACCATTGATCTTTATCAATTTGACCAAAGAAGGCCTCCCCTGACACATATGATGATACAAACATAATAAATTCATCTGAAAAAGGCTCATCATTTAGAAAAACCCAATCATAGTTGAATTGATGATTGAACCTTGATTCGTAATTGATGATGGTATCAAGCATCTCATAAATGTCACTATTTCGACATAATGTATACAAAGTGGCTTTGAATGCTTGGGTGGCTTCTAGGAAACCAAAAACCAAAATCCATGCAATCAAACTAAGAATCGGCCTTGTATCCATAATAATAGAACAGCTGAAAAATTATTGATGATATTTTTATATCAAAATATTCAACTAATTCAAAATGTTTCAACGGGTGATAGATTTCCAGGGCTTAGTTCCAGTTCGCAAACAGCTTTATTACAAGTGGAAGTCCTTAAGAAATATCCCATTCCGCAGCAAGTTCTTTGTAGGATATGATTTGGATGGAAATACATATTGGGAGTTTTTAGTAGACAAATCGGCAGAAACTAGGCCAAGGAGGATATTTGAGCCTAGAATCGCACAGGTGAATGTGCATAGTTATTTTGATATGATTCCAATTCAATGGGCTCAATGGTTACGTTATAGTAGAAAATATCATCCTTCATTGGATGAATTAGCTAAAGAAGAGATTAGAGTAGCCCAGTTACGTGCCAGGGCTGCATTCAGAGACCAAGAGCAGCTTTGGAACAGAGAAATGGCTGACAAACGGATACAAGAAAACCTTCAAAAGGAACTTCAACGTGAAGAAGATGCAAATAATGCTACTGGAAACGCTGATCCATGGAAACAAGCCGCAGAAACTGAAGAAAAAGACATCAAACCAACACATATCAACCCATCACAGCGGGGTTGATTCAATCCTTTCTTTACTTGTAAAAAATCTGTGTACATATATGTTTTATACCAATATAAGATAAACAATTATATCGTTACGCGTAATTGTATATTCATCTTTAGAAATGAAAGACCAATTTCTCAAATGGTTGGAGATCGAACGTCAAGTGAAGCAAGACAAAGGAAGCAAGCAAAGCTTTGTTCTCTCTAATGCCATCAAATCATTGAAAAACTCGCCTGCAGACTATACACACCCAAAAGAATTACAACCTTTAAAATATTTTGGAAATTCCATCATAGGTATGTTGACATCTAAGATGAAGCAGTGGTGTGAAGAGAATGGACAAGAATATAAAGAATGTGAGCCGCCAATTGATAATTTGACAGAAGAAAACAGGGTAGATTCGACAATACCAGCAAAACAAACAACAAAAAGAAAGATAACCAAAAGAGACTATAGACCAGCATTCAAATCAGGCGGTTTTGCTATTTTGCTGGCCATCTATTTAAACGATAAATATCAGTATGGATTACATAAGTCGGAAATTGTGGTTCATGCCTCCAAATTCACGGATTCATCGTTTGTATCTACAAATAGTGCAAATAAATCATATACTGCATGGTCCAGTATCAAAGTATTAATTAATAGAGATTTAGTTGAGAAGATTGGAAACCCTCCTAAATATGCATTAACAGACAAAGGAAAAGAAATTGCAACAGCAATGAAACTTACTTGGGATGCTCATGCTGAAACGGAAGGACTTGAAGCAGTGGATTACAATGGTGGAGCTGAATCTCCTATTAAAGAACGTCAACCTAGACCGCTTTTTGATAATACCAACAATCCAGTTGCAAGTTCATCTAATCCTAATACGGCCAATAATTCAATGATGATACTAAGGTCCCCAAGAAGTCCCAAACACGATGAGGTAATGAAAAGTCTAGATTCATCTCCTTTGAGACCCATAAATAGAGCAATGGTACAGAACTTTATGGGAATTGATTACGATATCTGGAAGGCAGGTTCATATGATGTTGTTTTCATGTTGGATAAGAGGGAAGTTGCCATGAAAAGTGACCGAGAAATGTTTTATAATGATTTAAAACGAAAAGGTGTTGATGTTGAGAACAGGAATTTGCCTGTTGGTGATGGAGCATGGATAGCAATACACAAATTGACACATCAAGAAGCCATATTGGATCATCTTTTTGAAAGAAAAAGATTGGATGATTTGATTAGTAGTATCAAGGATAACAGATTCCGAGAACAGGAAAGTAGATTAAAAAAGTGTGGGTTGAAGAGAATAATGTATTTAGTTGAGGATGAAATAACGTCCAATTTAGAAGGTGAAACTGAGAAAGTTAAAACTGCGATGACCATGATGAACACACATTTGAAAGCGACTCTAGTAAGGTCCAAAGATTACGAATCGACAATCAAATACATTGCAGATTTTGATAAAATTGTTGCTCATAAATATCAAACAAAAGATTTATTAATTGTTCAGCCTAGAGACATAACTTCCCAGGATCATTATCTCCACATATTGAGTACCATGAGAAACCAATTTGATAAAAAATTTGAAGTTGTCTATAAATACGATATATTTGAAGCCATGATGCAAAAACGACTTACCTTAAGAATCAAAGATGTTTTCATTCAATGTTTGAAAAGGGTCAGGGGTATGTCGTTGGATAAGGCTGTTATGATCCAGAGAAAATATAAAACTCCTTGTGGCCTCATCAATGCTTTCAATGATTACAATGGCGATAAATCTTTAATGCTTTATCACCAATTTTCTTCCGAAATAGGGTCTCGTAAACTCTCCAAGATGGTATCCGAAAGAGTGTTTTTGGTCTTTTCGGCATGAATGGTGCTGAGCCGAAATGCACGTGACTGTGGGCCAATTAAAAACGTAAAAAATTCGCGGGTTTTTCTAAGGAAAAGAAGTTGAAAAAAAATAACACAAAACGTCCATTTGGCAATTGTTGTTTCAATAGAAAGAGAAAAGAATGTACAGACTTGGTGCCTCCCAACTTGCTCGTGCCTCTGTTGCACCAGCTAGAAACTATGCAACCTTGAGAGAAATTGAAATGAGATTGAAATCCATCAAGAACATTGAAAAGATCACCAAGACCATGAAAATTGTTGCCTCCACTAGATTGAACAAGGCTACCAAGGCAATGACATCCTCAAGAGTCTACCAAGAATCTGACTTGGACTTCTTCAAGACCGCAGAAACTGCAGCTACTGAAGGTTCTGAAAAGACCTTGGTTGTTGCCATTACCTCAGATAAGGGGTTGTGTGGTTCAATCCACTCACAAATGGGTAAGGCCGTCAAATCCAAGCTTGCTTCATCATCAAACTGCGATATTGTTACCATTGGTGACAAGATTAAGACCCAAGTATTGAGATCTGCCCCAGAAAAGTTGATTTTGTCATTCAACGGTGTTGGTAAGGAAACTCCTTCTTTCAACGAAGCTTCATTAATTGTTGATGAAATCTCCAAGTTGGGTGAATACAGTGAAGTTGTTGTTCTTTACAACAAGTTCACCTCTTCTGTTTCTTTCGAACCTTCAGCAGCTTCTGTTTTCTCCCAAGAAGCTATTGAAGCTTCTACCAAGTTATCTGTTTTCGATATTGAAGATGACAATGGAACCACTGAAGTTTTGTCCAAGATTGCTTTAACCAATGCTATTTTCGCTGGTATGGCTGAAGGTTACGCTTCCGAAGTTTCTGCCAGAAGAAACGCTATGGATAACGCATCAAAGAATGCTGGTGATATGATTAACAAGTACTCTATCTTGTACAACAGAACTAGACAAGCTGTCATTACCAACGAATTGGTCGATATTATTACTGGTGCCTCATCTTTGGATTAAGCATGATGGGTGATTAACTAACGATGATTACTATTTATTCCTTTATGATCTTATTATAACTATTTATTACTATTAATTACTGATACGTAAATACACTTTTTTTACATGTCATCTATGACAGGATTTTTTGTTGTACCAAAGAAATACCTGAAACTTTCGATTTTCCGTTCGTTCAATTCATCCTTATACTCCAAAAATTCTCCTCTATACAATCATAGTATTATCTCTTCAATATCTGTTCATTTCCGTTATTTTTGTATTTTTTCCAATATTTCATTTTTTCATTTCTCTATTTACGTAAAGAAAAAGAAAAATTCCTTGTTATTTCATTCTGATTACGTAAAACTTCCTCCCAATTTTTAATTATAATTCTACAATATTTACTGATTATGTAAAGTTATAAATAACATACTAAAATCATCGACATCATCAATCAATTTAATATACAAATTAACCACTTTCTTTTATTGTTATAGGCATTTTTTATTTACTATATTTAACAAATAGACATATTACGTAATATGGCTCTATTTTTTATTTACTATTAACTGAAAAATTCCTCTATGTTCCCTTATATATACAAATTATACTGAAAATCGCCAATTATCTCCTATTTCTTTCCTTGAAACCCTCAATTGTCCTTCCTTGTCTTCCGACCCTGTTCCGCTCTTCATAAACCCGTTTTTCCCCAACATTTTGTCCCATTACCCCGCTTACGTAAGCCCCAGTCCAACCCGGAAGTCACCTTATTTCAATTTCTCGGAAAGGCAAACCCATTTTAATATAAAAGGCCCTTAATTGCCCTTGTGAACTCCACTTATTTTTGCAGTTCAACCATAAACAAATCGGAAATATATAACAATGTCACTTGCAAACAAACTTAGTGTTAAGGACCTCAATGTCAGCGGTAAGCGTGTGTTCATCCGTGTTGACTTCAACGTCCCTCTTGATGGAACTAAAATTACCAACAATCAAAGAATTGTGGCCGCATTGCCAACCATTAACTACGTTCTGGAACAAAAGCCAAAGGTGGTTGTCCTCGCCTCACACTTGGGTAGACCAAATGGAGAAGTCAATGCCAAGTTCTCACTCAAACCAGTTGCAGCAGAATTGGAAAGTTTATTGAACAAAAAGGTGACATTCCTCAATGACTGTGTCGGAGAAGAAGTGACCAAGGCAGTCAACAGTGCCCCAGAAGGATCCGTGATCTTGTTAGAAAACTTGAGATTCCACATTGAAGAAGAAGGCTCAAAGAAGACCTCAGAAGGTAAGGTTAAGGCCGATAAGGAAGCAGTTGAAAAGTTCAGAGAACAATTGACCTCCTTGGCAGACGTTTACGTCAATGACGCATTCGGTACTGCTCACAGAGCTCATTCCTCAATGGTTGGTTTCCATTTGGACCAAAGAGCTGCAGGTTTCCTCATGGCCAAGGAATTAGAATACTTCTCAAAGGCTCTTGAAAACCCAGTCAGACCATTTTTGGCCATTTTGGGTGGTGCCAAGGTCTCCGATAAGATTCAATTGATTGATAACTTATTGGACAAGGTCGATCTCTTGATTATTGGTGGTGGTATGGCTTTCACCTTCAATAAGGTCTTGAACGGAAAGTCAATTGGTGGTTCTTTGTATGATGAAGCAGGTGCTGAAATTGTTCCAAAATTAGTTGAAAAGGCTAAGAAGAACAACGTTAAAATCTACTTACCAGTTGACTATGTCACAGGTGACAAATTCTCAGCCGATGCTACCGTTGGTTACGCTTCTGCTGCTGATGGTATTGAAGGTACCGCTATGGGTTTGGATGTTGGTGAAAAGACTATTGCTGAATTCACCAAAGCCATTGAATCCGCAAAGACTATTGTTTGGAATGGTCCACCTGGTGTTTTTGAATTCGAAAACTTTGCTAAGGGTACCAAGGCTATGCTTGATGCTACTGTTAAATCTTGTGCTGCTGGTAATACCGTCATCATTGGTGGTGGTGATACTGCTACTGTCGCCAAGAAGTTCGGTGCCGTTGAAAAGTTATCTCATGTTTCCACCGGTGGTGGTGCTTCCTTAGAATTACTTGAAGGTAAGGCATTGCCAGGTGTTGTTTTCTTATCCGACAAGCAATAAATGAATACCCTAATTTTGATATAATATAGAGTAAATATAAATAGTTTCTCAATTTAATATAGTAATGAACTTATCCTCACATTTGTAAGGTCTTAACTTGTATTCATGACTGTTAAGTTCAATGCTTTCCTTATGTTTTTACTTATAGATCACGTGCAATTTTTTGTCTTATCATTTCGGCAGATTATTGTTCTACTCTCTAATTGGGTTTTGGAAATGCCATTTTCCTCAAACTCAAAACAAACACTCCCAAGTACTCCCAATTTTGCATGAATACCACCGAAAATTTATTGCACCCTTGATTTTAAATCATCCTTTAATTAACTAAATTAGGAAGTTGTTTTTACAGCATTTGATGTTTCAAAATAAGATTTTGAAACTAATTTAATAGACGTTTCATGTTCTTTAAAATCATTCCAAAATTGTTATTGTTTTACGTCAAAATAGTCCACAGATTCGACTTTTTTAATTTCCTATTCAAGTCACCAAAGATACTTTCAAAAACGCTCATGAGGCATCATGAAACGATCGAATCTCCACAACAGTTTATTTCAAAGCCTTTCAAATACTGTATAAAACTCAATGATTCCTTCCAGTGAAGATTGATATTCAAGTTTTATTGTGCATTAATTATAGACCGTCAAAATACTATCAACAAAATGAAATTTAATCCTGCCATTCTTTTATCAATTTGTTATGCAGCATCTGCTCCAATTGCCCAAGCGCAAGCTAATGCTGTTGCTGAAGCCAATGCGGATGCATACTTTAGATGGTACAATGTTTCTAGAAGATTTGGAATTTTTGCTAGAGATGATTCCAACTCAACTGATGTTTCAACCGACGAAACTGAAGTAGAACAACCAATTTCATATGGTATCGCTTTCCCAACTGACAATTCCACTGCGCCAATAATTATTCCACTTTATGAAGGTGAAGAAAACATCACCGAAGAAGAAGCTAACAGATATTTGGCTGCTGTTGGTTTTCAAGATGAATCTGAATTGAGTAAAAGAGAAGCTTCTCCTTACTTCAGATGGTATAATGTTTCTAGAAGATTCGGTATTTTTGCAAAAAGAGATGCTAATGCAGACGCAGATGCTTATTTCAGATGGTACAACGTTTCAAGAAGATTTGGCATTTTTGCTAGAGATGAACAATCCTCAGAATCTACAGCTTCCTCTTCATATGAGCTTCAAGAGCAACCAATTGGCTATGGTATTGCACTTGCTGAAAATTCCACTGAGCCAATTATCATCCCATTATTTGAAGGTGAAGAAAACATCACTGAAGAACAAGCAAACGAATATTTGACTGCTCTTGGTGCTGGATCCGACGACAGTTTGAGCAAAAGAGAAGCTTCGCCATATTTTAGATGGTATAATGTTTCAAGAAGATTTGGTATCTTTGCAAGAGAAGAAGATGCTGATAAAGAACAAAATGATCTTTTAGCTAAAAGAGATGCAAATGCATACTTCAGATGGTATGTTTCTAGAAGATTTGGTATTTTTGCAAAAAGAGATGCTAATGCAGACGCAGATGCTTATTTCAGATGGTATAACGTTTCAAGAAGATTTGGCATTTTCGCTAGAGATGAAAAATCTTCCACATTCAATGAAACTTCTGAAACTCCAATCGGGTATGGCATTGCTGTTGGAGATGATGGTTCTGAGCCAATTATTATCCCATTATTTGAAGGTGAAGAAAACATCACCGAAGAACAAGCAAACGAATATTTGACTGCTCTTGGTGCTGGATCCGACGACAGTTTGAGCAAAAGAGAAGCTTCGCCATATTTTAGATGGTATAATGTTTCAAGAAGATTTGGTATCTTCGCATAATCAATGTTGAACACTTATTTTATTTTTATTCATTTTCGTATGTCTCTTAAACTTTATTTCTTTATTTCTTTTTTAAAACACCATCAAGCTTTCTACTTTTATCACTTGCAGACTCTAACTCTTTCATGTCCCAAATAAGTTTTTAGAATTTCTGTCTCAGTGTTAGTTATAATGTTAGAAACTGAATTGGTGTTTTGAATACTAAAAATACATTTGACGTTAACAGCTAAGCAAGAACCTAATATTTCATCAATCTTCTTCAATGATTGTTCAAATCCTATAACTCTAAAACGATCTATTATTTTAAATTTTAAAGTTATTGGATATTCAAGATGTGTTGATAAAGCATAATTTTTGGTTATGGAAATTGCTTTATCAATAAAATTGCACATACTCTCCATACCACTAAAATGTAAGTTATTATAGTCAATGACCTTTAAGTTCTTATGATGGCAAGCTCTGCTAAGAATATATTTTTTGGAGAATCGAACTTCACTCACTTTATTCCACCATGATAGACCGGAAGGATCTGTAGGTGGATTGTAAACAATTATATTCCTAGCATTTTCAATATATATTGAAGCCTTCTCTAGTGATTGATGTTTCTTGTAGTATATGACAAGTTTGTGAAGTTTTGTCTTTGCATGGAACAATGAATTCATAACTGAACTTAATGGTCTTAAAGTGTCATTTTCCGCTCGAAAATCATTGAACCCGGAGGGTTCCAGTGTTATGCCACCTTTGATTCTCATCGATTTAAATCTCACATATGGATAATCATATTCCATATAAGGAATTATAGGTGAATTTTGAAAATCGCAGGGAATCACTGTTCGTATCATATTTTCAATGTCAATCAGATAATACAAATATCTACCAATCATATCTTGAATTTCTAAAGGTAATTGCACCATCACTTCATGGAACTTACGTTCATTACTGCCCGTAATATACTTTTTTTCCATAAAGAATAGATTGAAACTTAATTATTAAAAAACAGAAAAGAACCTTTTATAATCTATAAAATCGTTGTTTTGACTTATTCATCTTTCCAACCAAGGGCTTCTAATTCACCACGAACCTTTTCTTCAGTAGTAATTTTTAAAACTTGAGTGTCTTCTAAATGATCACCGTTTGCTTGTTTCAATTTCAAAACTTCAATAGCTCTGAGCTTCTTTAACAAGTTACGGATCTTCTTCTCTTCCAAGGAGAAAACACCACCTACAACACCGGCTTCAGTTTCAACAGGAGCAGGAGTAGAATCTTCAGAGTTAGCTGAAGTGCTTCCCTGTGCCGCTCTGTTTGCTCTCTTTTTCTTATTCTTTAAAGCAGCTTTAGATTCAGTACCATCAGTACCATTTGAGGCAGCAGCACCAGTAGCACCAGCAGCGTTAACAGGAGCCCAACCAGGAATGACCTTTTTAGAAGGTCCACCAGTTGGTCTGAATTTGGCAGTACCGTTTCTTTCAGCATCTAAATCAGCTAATGATTTCCCACTTGGGGTTGCTGATTTACCTCTGGCATGTGGAGGTCTGTATGCACTTTTCACTGTAGCTTTTTGAGCAGCCTGAGTTTTAATGTGTTCAATAGCACTTTCATGTGGTTTACAATCAGGAGTATCAACTTTTGAACTAGTAATCGGTGGGAAATCCTCCAATGGTTGATACCTCCAACCTACGTTGTAAAGAACGTCAGAATGCTTTTGATAAACTAAGTCACCATTGAAATACCAGATCTTTAATCCGTTATCAACTCGCAATCTTGGAGACGTAGTTGCAGTCAAAATAAAACGTCCATCTGGAGACCATTTGCATACTGAAGTATTTGAAGCTTGGAAAGAAGCAATTTTCTTGAACTTATTTTGACGATCAAGAATATCAATATCACCAGGTAAGTTACCAAAACCAGCAACTAAAATGTATTTAGCATGTGGAGAGTACAAGATGGTATTACGTGAGGCTTGAGGTAATGAATGAATTGCGTTACCTCTTGCATCAAAAAATGTAATAGCAGCAGGCATAAAACCATGAATAACAGCAAATTCACGAGAAGTTGGAGACCAAGTGACTTCATGGATTGGTCCTTCCTTTGGTAAATCAATCTTTTGGTCAAAAGAACCGGAAATTCCTAATAAATATAATTGAGTCTCACCATAATAAGATCTATTTGAAGAATCAACATCAGTAGAAACCAGTGCTAAAAGTGAAGTACCCAAAACATTCCAATGGAAAGTACATGATTCACCCTTGAAAAATGATTTTTGTGAAACAGCGTTTTTAACATTTGGTAAAGAGTAAACTCTGATAAAAGCCGGGTTCCCTCTTTGTGCTGCAATGAAAACGGCAACCGATGGATTTTTGCCGGGAGAAACGGCGAATGATTCTATTTTACCGGTATCTTTGAAATTCAAAGTGCATTGGATTTTCTTTTCACTCAATTTGTAGAAATCCAAAACAAATGGGGAAGCCAACAATGCCATCATTGATTCGTCTGAAGTATATTGTGGAATCCAGCCTGATTGTGATTTGTTAACAAATGATCTAATCACTTCAAATGATTTTTCCTTCAAATCCACTTTGATGATCTTTGCATTTTCGAACCACGAACCATCTTCCAACTTGGTCACTGGAGTCCAAGTTGCTATGTAGTTACCGAAAGGTGAGATATTTAGTTCCATCACATTAGCGAGTTCAATGGTGAATAATTCCTCGCCACTGATTGTGTCAATCACATGAAGGCGTTGGGGTTGAGAATATATAAAATAACTTCCATCTGGTGAATATTGGGCACAACGCGTTTCCAATCCTGAAGAAGGCGCCGAAAATCCCTTGAGCTCTTTGAATTCCGGCTGTGCATTGAATAGTTCCACCGAACGTGGGAATCTAGTGAATAATTGCGGAACAGGTGCCATTTATTTCACTATATATATAAGAAAAGAAATATATGAGAGAAAGAGCATAATAAATCTTCAAAAAAAAATCTTTCTTCTCCTATGAACGAGCTATCATGCCCTATTCAACAGTATTATCACAAGAAAGGAATTTTACGCATAGATTTCAACTATTTGTTTAACAAAACTGGATGACATTAAAGGAAAAGTTATTATATGTATATTTATAAATTCGATTTCGCTTAATGGACTTATTTCTTAGCAGTTAATCTTCTCAAGTAGAAAGCTAATTCTTCACCTTCTAAGATGTAACCATCACATCTACCGGATTGACCTGGTCTTGAAGAAATGGCAGCGTACAATTTACCGGAACCGAATTGGGCAGCAACAGCAGCTTCAATCTTGGAGGCATCAGCTCTACCAGCCAACTTCTTTTGCAACTTGTTGGATCTCTTTTCTTCGTCAGCAGTGACAGCACCCTTCTTACCCAAAACTAAACCGTAGTGAGATTCGAAGTATTGCTTGAAAGGAGTAGCATCAATTTGAACAATAGCAGACTTGGTTAAAGTGTTAGTTCTGACCAATTCGTTGTTGGAAGGATGGTAGACGACTTCGTTAATTCTGGTCTTTCTAGCAACACCTTCGGAACCCCAGGAGAAGTTACCGGTTTCAACTCTGATAGCTCTGAATTTTTGGTTACCACCTCTGGTTCTGACAGAGTGGATTCTCTTTGTACCAATCTTGGTGTTAGCACCTTGTCTACCTAACTCGAACTTCCGCTTCTTTCTGTATTGAGCTCTCTTAGCACCAGTGGCTGATCTCTTGTGACGAGAATCTCTTGAAATACCCATGCTGTAACAAAAAAAGAGTTAGTAAATTGTTTTGATAATTTTCTTAAGAGGGAAGACAATGATCAGCTGTTGCCAGCTGTATATTAATTTCTCATATCAATTTCACTTAATATAAAAATTTTCATCAAAAACGTTTTGCCATCAAGTACAAACCAGTGTAATCAATGTATTAGCTTTCTGTGTTCTGACTATCTTTCTTTTATCATTGTCATCTCCCTCCAATGTTTTTGTCGTAGTTATAACATACATTAATCAGTGGTTAAAATAAATTCAGTGATTCCTTAGAAAATCAAAATGGAAATCCAATTGAAAAATTCATTTTCATTCACACAAAGAGTTGTGCGTCGCGTTGCGTTTTTTTTGGAATTGCCGTTTTGGGAAAACCCAGTCACAAAAATTTGTACAAACCCTCATTATAACCACGTGACACTATGTTAGAGGGCTTACGTAAAGTGGACAATTCTTTCTTTTTTATCATTCATGTAGATTTTTCACTATTACTATATATTTATACATCTACTGTATTAAAAGTGAATAAAACTAAATGTCAGAAACAGAAACAATTTATGATCAAATAGAAATTGAAGATTTCACATTTGACAAAGATCTTCAAGTATTTAGATACCCATGTCCATGCGGAGACCGTTTTGAAATTTCCATCTATGATATGCAAGAAGGTGAGAACATAGCAGTGTGTCCATCTTGTTCACTCATGTGTGAGATAATATTCGATGAAGAAGATTTAAAGGAATATCTAGACCAAATCAATTGAGAACAACTATCGATTCCTTTACATGAATGTCAATTTATAGAAGAACCTTGTACAGTATAGCAAAAATCCCTAATATGAAACACCAAAAAATGTAGGAGCTCCCATTTTCAACATTATTCTTTCCATCACTGTTCTTTGATTCCTTCAATTTCATTGCCCTAATTTTATCTTCTTCATCCAAATCATCCAAATTGATATCGTTACCGTTATCAGTGGTATCATTACCTTTTCCTATTTTTGAAGTACTGGGTATATCAGAATTATCAGCCTTATCTGATGAAGCACTAGGAGGAGCAGCGCTACCCCTTTCATACGCTATTCTTTCTTTTCCACTATTGATATATTCCAGGTTTTCACGGTATAGATCAGGAAATACATTTTTGAAAATTGGATTAGATTCAACATTGTATCTCCTTGATTCAATTGCTCTCTTCTTTTTTGTTGCTTCGCTTGTGACGATACTACCTGTAGTCGCTTCGTCTCCGGTCATAAAAGATAAGAGTCCCGTAAGAATTGTGGCAACAGACCAACCCGGGTTCCAACTTTCTTCGTGGAAATCACTCATACTCAAGCACAACCGCTGGTTGATCTCAAATCTTCCTGATGGTGTACACATTTTGATTCTGGGTGGCTTGAATGGGTATTCTGTTGGGAAGGTAATCCTTCCATGATATTGTCCCCCTTCATATGGCGTGCCTGGAGGTCCGGTAATCACATAGTGCCAGTCCAGAATGTTTTCTTCGTGTGGTTTAGCCACAATATAAGGAGGAGGGCTTTGCTGAATCTGTTTATACTCCTTAGAGAGCCTTTTCGTTGCTTGGATTGACATTAGCCTTTATAAAAGAGCGATCTACGCCCTGGGCAAAAATATATTACTGTTTATTTCCCCCTATAAAAAACTTGTATCTTCGTCGTTCCGGTTCAAATCCAATTTTTACTGGGCAAAAAAAATTTTTGTGGGAAAGTTTTAAATTTACTTGGGGAACAAAAAAAAATTTACTGGGAACATAAAAATTTACTTCGAAATAGATAAAAAATCGCACTATAGAGACTAAAGTTACCCTCTATAGGTGCAGATTCTTTTTTATTAATGTCATTAAAGACCACTAAGAACAACATCAAGGTTATCTCAGGTAACTCCCATCGTCAGCTATGTGAAGATGTGGCACATAGATTGAATGTACCAGTAGCAGGTATTGAGGCAGTCAAGTTTCCTAACAGCCAAAGTGCTGTTCTTGTTAAAGAATCACTAAGAGATGAAGATGTGTATATCGTTCAAACAGGATGTGATCCTGAACTCAACACTCACCTATTTGAACTTCTTGCATTAATTAATGCAAGTAAAAAGGCATCAGCTCGTAGAGTTACAGCAGTTATTCCAAATTTCCCATATGCTAGACAAGATAGAAAAGATAAATCCAGAGTGCCCATCTCTGCCAAATTAATTGCAAACTTGTTGGTGGCTGCAGGTTGTGATCATGTTATTACAATGGATCTTCACGCTTCACAGATCCAGGGATTTTTCTCTATTCCAGTTGATAATTTATATGCAGAACCTTACGTTTTGAAATGGATTAAAGATAACTACGGTAAAGATGATGTCATGATGGTTTCTCCAGACGCAGGTGGTGCCAAAAGAGTTGCTTCACTTGCTGACAAATTAGATACTCAATTTGCACTTATTCATAAAGAAAGAGCCAAAGCAAATGAAGTTTCTCGTATGGTTCTTGTTGGTGATGTTAAGGGTAAAGTCTGTATTCTTGTTGATGATATGGCAGATACATGTGGTACTCTTTGTAAAGCTAGTGATATATTATTATCAGAAGGAGCCAAAGAGGTTGTTGCGATTGTTACTCATGGGATTTTCTCAGGAAATGCAATCGAAAGATTAAACGGTAGTAGTTTAAAGAAAGTCGTGTGTACCAATTCTATGCCTTTAGGGGATCACGCAAAGAGATGTGAAAGATTGGAGATTCTTGATGTTTCGCCGATTCTTGCAGAAGCTATTAGAAGATTGCATAATGGTGAATCAATTTCATATTTGTTTAACCATGTTGTTTAAGCTTTTTTCGTGTATCTTAAATGATTCAATAATATCAATGTATCTATCTATAAAGTATTAAATCTTTTAATTGTGTATACAAGTGTAGTTTTCCCTATTTTTCATTCCCCAAACCTATTATCAGTATTAATATTATTGTTTTGAAAAGAGTTTATATTTCAAGACTCTAACTTTTTCGCTTCTTCCCCCCAGTAGATGGCCTTTTGTTCATCCTTTTCACAACCAAGACCCATTCTGTAGAAGCGTTGCAATAATAACATCGACTTTGGATTTTTTAAGTTCGCAGCCTTTAAGGCCCATCTGAAGGCTTCATGATAATCTTTAGGTGTGTTCTCAGTTCCAACAAAATACCATGAGCACAATCCCATCATTCCTTCAGAGTCCCCCAATTCAGCGGCAACAGAATAAAAATGAATTGACAAATCGGAATTTGGAGTAACCACATCTCCGATCTCATATATTCTAGCAAGAGAAACAGCCGACTTTGAATGCCCCAAACTAGCTGCTTTGAATAACAATTTAATAGAATAATGAACATCCTTGATAACAATGTCCCTGAATCCGTTCATATAAATTAATGCCAGTTCGTAAGGAGCCCCACAACTCAATGGAGTAGCACATTCAGTTGCTCTTCTCAACCATGAGATACCCTTTTTTTTTGTATTTGTATCTTCAGGCATTCCCATCAATCCATGAAAACAATAGATTCCATATTCCATCATTGCTACAGGATGACCGTTCAAAGAAGCAATTTCTAGAAACTTGATGACCTTACGGGCATCTCTTGAACATCCAAGACCCTTTCTATAACAAATTGATGTACGATATGCAGATTCAGAATGTTTTGCCTTACCAGCACTTTCGAAGCAATTTAATGCCTTTGAATACTGAGGTTTCCCTTTAGTGAATAAACCACAGAAATACGCGTCACCCAGATAATATTGAGCCTCTATCCCACCTAATTTGATAGCCTTTTTCAGCAAAGAATGGACTTGCTCTAGATATTTTGACTTCTTTTCCGTTGATAATGAGCTATCTTCACTGTTCAATACTGATTTGATCAACACTTGAGAATATGATAGAATTACTGCAGGGTCTTTTGATTTTTTTGTATTTTCAGCATATAAATCCAGAGATTGACCTATTGAGAGTAGCTGACCAGAAGGAGTTCTTGTATGTAAGCCACTATTAGGTGGGGTTTCAAGATTTGCATTTTGTGATTTTGGGATATTAAGACTAGAATTAGCATTTTGTAATCCTATTGGTGATTCAGGAGGGGAAATAATTGACAATTCTTCTCCCTTAACATTGTCTGATACCTGCTCTTCTTCTCTTTCGGCTTCATATTCGCCTTCACTTATCAATGATGAACTTGTAGATTTGGTTTCCATGAATTCTAAATCTCCTAATATATCGCTTGTATTAGGGAATGTTCTATATCTATCAATGATATCTCTAGCACTAGCAACTGAATCATCTGCCGTAGTATTAGCACTTTGTACAGCTTGTGCCATCTTTGGAGGGCGTAATTGTTCCATTGATTTCACTAATTGTGAAGGCAATTGATTCATAAAGGGATGTCTTGAACCCGTTGGTGTGGTGTCTTTGGCCGCAATATTACGCACCACGTCTCCTTCCAGTCTCTCGCTACTGTGAAGGGACTCTAAGCTCTGGGGGGCCAGTTTCTTATATGGGTGCATCTATTTTTAAAGGGAGAAGAAGACAAAAGGATGAATAAGATATAATAATAGAAATGGAATATAATATGCAACATTCACAGTATTCGTTCTTTGTCCGAAAAGATGTTCAAAAAATGGCAGCAGAGGAACAAAGAAGCGGGCAGCGAGGTGGGATCGCCTGCACCGTCGATTACAAATGGAGGACCGAAATCTACGGGGTCGATTACCCCCTCGCCGCCTCCAGGGGAACGCGTGAAATTGGGCAAACAGCATTTAGATCAAGAAGAGATTCAGCGTTTAAATGAGGATAAGAGTGGAAATATACAATACCCATGGGGGAATGGAGACAACAAAATATTTGGGATTGAAAACTTTGGATATTCATGCTATATAGCATCGATATTACAGACATTATACCATTTAGAAGAATTCCGATTGGCAGTTTTAGAAAACCCAGCAAGATCCCAAGAGAAGGTCAAATCGAGACAAAGAAAATGTACATCAAATGGCAAAAAGCCACACGGATTTGCATATATGGTTAGAGAAGACGATTTTGATAAATCCTTGGTAGAATCATTAGCAAAAAGACGGGAATGTAAAAATGGTCAAGGAAATATAAGCCTTGTTGGATTCGGCAGCATCAATGCTACATCGGAACAGAGAAAGAGAAACGCCCTTATTTTAGGACCGATCTTGAACGTTGACGAGTCTCATGCGAGCGATTATGATTTCCAAGATTTGCAAAATGGGTCATTATTCAGTTCTTTGAAAGATACTTTTGAATCAATCGTTGAAAATTATAGCGACAGAAGCGTGATTTCACCATGGCTGTTAGTTGAAGTGGTGAAAAGAGAAAATGAAATGTTTAGAGAAGCAATGCATCAAGATGCACACGAATTTCTCAATTTTTTGATCAATTCATTAAATGAGACAAAAGCACTCCCCGGCGGAGTGTTCAGCTCGATTTTTGGAGGAGAGTTGACTTCAGAAACAAATTGTTTAACTTGCAATACAACAAGTATGAGAGACGAAATATTCTTTGATTTATCTGTTGATATTGAACAACACACTTCCATAACAAATTCACTTAAATTATTCTCTAAAATAGAAATGCTGGATGAAAACAACAAGTTTTACTGCGAGAAATGCAACTCTTTACAGAGAGCAGAAAAATGTATCAAATTAAAGAAGCTACCTAAAGTCCTATCTTTTCATCTAAAAAGGTTCCAATATAGTGAAAAACTGGGAAGAATGGTGAAGTTATTTCATAGAGTGGAATATACAAAAACTTTAAGAATTTTTAACTCCTCAGAACAAGCAGAGGAGAAAGATAAGCTATATGAGCTCTACTCTGTAGTTGTTCATGTTGGTGGTGGTCCATACCATGGACATTATATTTCATTGGTGAAAACTGATTTGCATGGGTGGCTTTTATTTGATGACGAGTCTGTCGAAAAAGTTGATGAGAATTTCGTTTTCAAATTTTTTGGTGACGGTGCTGGGATTGGAACAGCTTATTTGGTGTTCTATAGAGAGGTTACTGATGAGACTGAATTTCTAAAAAATCAATTATATTCAGGTTTTGATGAACAAGGTGAAGAGGAAGAGGAAGTTGCATCAGAGGAAAATAAAGACCCTCTAGAGATTGAATCTATTGACGGAATGGACTCTTTGGCTTCAAGTTTTGAAAGTACAACAATCGACAAACCGGTCAACAATGGGGAACCAAGAAGAAGAAGCTCTGTTTTTACCGACAAAAGGATCTTTGGATTTAAAAAAAGATCATCGCAATAAAAGAATAGAATATATGTAGACTAATGTATACCCCTTTCAATCACGCTATGTGTTATTCAGTTAACCTGTCATTTTATTCCAAAGAGCTTTCCAAAAAGCTTGACAAATTCCGATTTCATATATTTGTCAAATATAAATTATGATGGAACGTTTATGTTTTTGAAAAAAAAGCCTAATAACTGTTGGTGAACCGTTTGGTAAATTTCATAGTAAAGTTCGTTTTTAAGAAAAGTTGGTGATCGGTTAGATGTCCCAAAAAGGAAATTCTGTTAGAACGTTTATCACCACTCTCTTTTTTCATTAAATCATGATGAAAAGGTGGATTCTTGTCGTCTTTTTGACATTGGCAGCAGCAGATGCCATGATGATGATGGATGAACCATCTGATGCAGCTGAGTCAACGCGATGGGCATTACAAAAGAACTCCTTTTCCAGAGGTTCACATTGGATCATCTCACTTATAATGTTAGTTATAATACCCTCTTATACATCAGTGTATTGTTTAGCAGATAGATACAAAGTGGGAATCAGTTTCCAAACTATATCTGCATCATATGCGTTGATAGAGGCTCTTTTTTTGAGATTTGAAGACCCCCAAGGTCACGAAAATAGAACAAGTAGAGGTACTGCTTGGTTTTTAGCTATGTTCTACTTGGTAACAATATTCAATGGAGGAGCATCTTATTTTACTTTACGTATTTACGAGAAATTAAGCCATTCTAAATGGAGATTCATCCTTGCTCCTTTTTCAAGCACATCCTACAAAATACTGTCATGTTTACTGGTGTTATGTGGGTTTATCAAATCAAGTATGAATGTTGTTGCATTGTTAGGTTTTTGCTATGATGATCATACAGGTCAATGTAATGCTCATGGAATAATGGGTATGTCATTTATCTTATATGGTGGAATTATGCTCATGATGTTAATGGTGCCATGGTTAAGGGTGAACAATGGACAATTTTCACAAGAGTTTTATGATTCTGTTGTGATTACTGTTTGGGGTATTATTAATACCTTCACAGAACATAGGCCGTGGGAGCCATGGTCTCATGGTGATTACCAACATACAGCTATGGGAATTTTATTTTGGGGTTGTGGAATGTTAGGAATGGCATTATCATGGAATAGAAGAAGATCTTTCATGCCTGCATTGACACTAATTTTTACCGGTTATGCAATGTCTCAACATGAACAAGAATTGATGACATCAACTAAAGTTCATGGATTTTTTGGTTCTGTGTTAATGTTAGGTGGGTTAGCCAGAATTTTGGAGATTTCATTTTTATTGGACGATAAAGATGTTGCATCTGATGGATATATTAGATCTTTTCAGTATATTCCTTCTTCAGCATTAGTTTTAGCAGGGGTTCTGTTTATGGGTGCAAATGAAGAACAAATCAGATTGGTGATTGATATGGGTGCCGATCATTCATCATACGCTATGCTTATTATTACTGCAGCATGTTTGATTCAATTATGGCTATGGTCAGTGCTTCGTGTATATTTACATTTATTACGTGTTCCAATGGATGGAAATTTGTCAATTGAAACTGATTTACAAGATGCTGATATTGAATTAAACATGTTCAACAAACCCAATACTTTAGGAGAGGACCATTTTCAATTAGAAGATTAAACTAATCATTTTGATATTTAGTTTTCATGATATAAAGGCTTGTATATGATATATTTAGCTTTATGCAGTACTTCATACAGTTCAAATATGGATAGAAAGTTTTCAGTAAAATATTACATAATTAGGTTTAGTAATTATTTATTTGTAAGTAGATAAATAGAATGACTTCTCTATTGTCAGCCGATGACCTTAATGATTTCATAGCCCCTGGAGTAGCGTGTATTAAAGAGGAAGGATCAGATGAAAACAACGGCGGAACAAACCATATTCAACTAGAATTTGAGTTTGATCCATCAGGTGAAGTGATTGAAAAATCCAGTAATAAGAAGCTAACAAAAGCACAGATATCACTCACAGATTGTCTTGCATGTTCAGGATGTATCACATCGATGGAAGAAGTTTTAGTTGCACAGCATTCACATGGAGAATTTATCAAAGCATTAAATGATGAAGCTAACAAAAACCGGATTTGGGTTTTATCTCTCAGTCAACAAGCTAGAGCTTCATTAGCTTCAGCTTATAATGTTCCAATATCATACATGGATGCAGCTTTAGCAAAAATATTTGTTGAAGAGTTTAAATTTAATTATGTGGTTAGTGTGAATGTTGGACGAGAGATTACGAATCAGGAGGTTTTCAATGAAGCAATAAATCACCAGAAGAATACAGATTCTAAATCACCATTGTTATTAAGTGTTTGTCCTGGATGGGTCTTGTATGTGGAAAAAACACATCCTGAGTTGGTGGATTCAATGAGTAAAATAAAGTCACCCCAGGGTATAACTGGAGGGATTTTGAATAGTATGCTTGGATCTGAGGTTTATCATTTAAGTGTGATGCCATGTTTTGATAAGAAATTAGAAGCTGCTAGAGATAAAGAAGTTGTTGACTGTGTGATAACACCTAGGGAGGTTGTGATAATGTTTGAAGAACGAGGGATTGATTTGAGCTCTGTCTTAGAAAATATTGATCCAACGCTAAGGACTCGTTGGACTCCTGATGGTTGGTTTAGTGGTAATGATTATGGATGGGGAGGTAATGAAGGATCAAGTTCGGGCGGATATTCATATAATTATTTGGCGCAAAAACAACAAGAAATTGAAGGGTCTGAAATCAAGGTTATAACAGGACGTAATAAAGATATTTATGAATTACGATTGATTGGTTTAGATGGAGAAATTATTTCACGGACTGGGGTTGTCAATGGGTTTAAGAATATCCAAAATCTGGTGAGGAAATTGAAACCAGATTCTACTGATAAGCCTGTCAATAGTTTATTAGCCAGAAGAAGAAGAGGTAAGAACGCATCTACTCAGGAATCGTTGAATGTCGATCTCTCCAAATGTGAAATATTAGAAATAATGGCTTGTCCTCAAGGATGTATTAATGGAGGTGGGCAAATCAAAGCTCCTGAAGGAACGATCAATGATAAATGGGTTGAAGCCGTCTCAAACACTTATCATACTAAGCTTTCCACTATTGATCAAAACAATTCTCAAAAACCATACATTTGGTTCACATCTCTATGTGATGAAAAGTCAATTGATATTTCTCAATTGGTTCATATGGATGTCAAACCTGTCGAAAAAGTTGACGACGATCCCCTCCAAATGTTCACTTCTACTTGGTGATTTTCTTTCCGCACGTGATATGGTGAAAACTTGTTTTCCCTATCTCTTCTCTATCGGAATTAGTCATTAGCGCCATGCTGAGCTCATGAGCAATTTTACTGATAGAGCCTTTTCTCCGGAAAAACAATCCATAACGGGCGCACAATCCTCAAATGCTTAGTAACTTTCATTTGATCGACCCCATTCCCTTTGCTCAATATCAATTGCCCCGAATTTTCACTCTATATTTATATAAATATTTAACAAACCCTGTACACCAGCAGGGCCGTTCAAAGGCCGGGTCTCCGCTGTGGGATTTCGGATAATCTCAATAGTGTATAAAAATTTTCGTTTCAACAGAAAATTGAGGGAATCAAAACCCCGAGAGATTCTTTTCTCTTATTACTAACGCAAAAGAAGTTGTAATTCTTTGTTAGAAGAACATGAGCGACAGAATCCAATTTATTGAACACACACATATTGTTGTCTTTGGTGCAAGTGGAGATTTGGCCAAAAAGAAGACATTCCCAGCCCTTTTTGGACTCTATAGAGAAGGGAAATTGTCAAACACCAGTAGAATTGTTGGATTTGCCAGATCTTCTATCGATTTGGATGAATTCAAGAAGAGATTGAGACCAAATTTCAAATTGACCAAAGATGAAGATGAAAAGTTGGTTGACGAATTCTTGGATTTAATCAGTTACAAATCAGCACCCTACGACCAAGAAGAAGGATTCCAAAGTTTAGAAAAGGATATTAATCAATATGACGAAGACAATGGAGTCGTGGAATCCCACCGTTTGTATTATTTGGCTTTACCTCCAAGTGTTTTCACTCAAGTGGCTAAAATGTTGAAGGGCCACTGTCATCCAGGAGAAAAGGGAATTGCTAGATTGATTGTTGAAAAGCCATTCGGGCATGATCTAGAATCTGCTAGGGAATTACAAAAGAATTTGGCTCCTCTATGGACTGAAGAAGAGTTGTTCAGAATTGACCATTATCTCGGTAAAGAAATGGTGAAGAATCTGATCCCTGTTAGATTTGCTAACCCATTTTTGAATGCAAGTTGGTCCAATCAACACATTTCTTCAATTCAGATTTCTTTCAAGGAACCTTTTGGTACCGAAGGTCGTGGTGGTTACTTCGACAACATCGGTATTATCAGAGATGTTATTCAAAATCATTTATTACAAGTTCTTACACTTTTATTAATGGAAAGACCAATCAATTTCACCTCGGAAGCCGTCAGAGATGAAAAGGTCAGATTACTGAAGGCTATTCAACCTCTTGATGGTAAGAGCGTTCTTGTTGGTCAATATGACAAGTCCGAAGATGGTTCAAAACCTGGTTATTTGGATGATGACACAGTTAACCAAGACTCTAAAGCTGTGACTTATGCTGCTATCCCATTACACATTTCAAATGAGAGGTGGGAAGGTGTTCCAATCATTTTAAGAGCCGGTAAAGCTCTTGACCAAGGTAAAGTTGAAATCAGAATTCAATTCAAGGATGTTAAGTCCGGTATTTTCCAACATTCAAGCAGAAACGAATTGGTCATGAGAATTCAACCTCACGAAGCCATGTATTTGAAAATGAACATTAAAGTTCCAGGCTCAAATGAAGTTTCTATCTCCGAGTTGGATTTAACCTACAAGGACAGATATTCCGCTGAATTTTATATACCTGAAGCATATGAATCTTTGATAAAGGATGCTTTGGATGATGATCATTCTAACTTCGTCAGAGATGATGAATTGGATGTAAGTTGGGCACTTTTCACTCCACTATTACAATACATTGAAGGTCCAAACGGTCCTGATCCAATTAAATATCCTTATGGATCAAGAGGTCCTTCTACTTTGAATGATTTCCTGGCTACAAATGGTTACGTTTATAACAAAAAGAAAAACTACCAATGGCCTGTTACCACCCCAGAAACACTCAATGCTGACAAGTTCTAATTTTCTAATTCTTGAAACTTGTTTGAAATCCCTTTCTTTCTGGGTTTTTCCATATTGATTTCTATTTTTATAACTCTACTATTAATTTACTAACTTTTTGCATAAAGCTGATACTTTTACCACTGAATTGATGATTTATAAAAATGCTTCTTTCAATAGTGAAAAGAGTAAAAAAATATTAAATACTTGTTCTTGGATTTAACAACATATAATTCAGTATATGAGCACTGTGCCCTTGGAGACGACGCCAAGACGCGTAAAAGTGTACACGCTCAATGAGGATAAGTGGGAGGATCATGGAACGGGGTTTTGTCGGGGAGTGCTGACGACAGTAGGACCAAAATTTGTTGTTTTGAATGAGGGGAATTCAGAAGACGTCCTTTTGGAAGAAGAAATCAAAGGCACAACGCAATATCAAAGACAGCAGGATACACTTATAGTTTGGACCAGTATTGATGATGTGGATTATGCTTTATCATTTCAAGAACCACTGGGGTGCCAAGATCTATGTGATTTTTTGATTCATGTCCAACGCGAGGTGGAGAGAGGTATCAGTTTAATAGCAATACACCAAGGAGAAGATGGAGAACAGTCCGAAATAATAGCAGGCCCTCAATTTGAACTGGAGAAACCATCGTTACATAATCTAATAAATATATTAGATATGTTGACTTTGAATCAATACAAATCAACAATAATATTCAAATTGTTGGATAATAATTTTCAATGGTTGAGAGATTTAATACATGTGTTTGAAACGTGTGAAAAACAACATTTATTGGATCATTTACATAGGTTAAGTGATATTGTTAAGATTCTCGTTTATTTCAATGAAATGGATATTTTTGAAGCCATCATTGAAGTGGATATAATTGATGGTATCATTGGAATATTGGAGTACGATCATGAATATCCACAGTCAAAAATGAATCTAAGGCATATTCTTGGTCAGGAGGTCAAAATACACAATGTAATGGAAATTCAATCAGAGCAGATAAGAGAAGAAGTAAGACGATGCTGCGTCCTCCAATTTTTAAGGGATGTGGCACTTGCAAGACTTCTAGATGAAGGTGGGATCTTGTGCATTTCCAATATGATCCACTATAAAGAATCAGGAGTGATTGATTATGTTAAGAATGACCCAAATTTTCTACCAGACTTTTTTGCACTCTATGAGAATAACGGCGAAGGTCATGACATTCAAAAATTACGAGATGGGATATCAATGCTATACCAATTTGTTAAAACAGTAAAAAATGACCAAAAGAATGACTTTTATAAAGCAACAATTGATCAAGGATTGAATAAAATGATCGAATATACTATTTCAAATGATACTGGTTACATTGAAAATAGAGCGCTTACCTCCGAAATAATCATGAAAATTGTGGAATTAGACGTTACATTATTTAAAACAGATGAAGATAAATTCGAATTTGATTCTGTACTATTGAATATGTTAATTGACGTTTTAATTAATGACAAAAACATAGGTTTAAAAACCCAAGCATTTGAAGCATTAAAAATCATCATAAATCCAACTAATCTTGAAGAGCAGGACTCTTCAAACTTAACCTCAGACGAAAACAATTCCAATGATGATTTTCATAAAGGATTTTACAATCATACTGCTGACAGGTTGTTTCAACCATTAATGAATGTTAATGAAATTAAAATTTTTGACAAAGTGCATGTTATCTGCTATTCCAATCTATGCGAGCTTCTTGGATTTATTGCAACTTTCCATTCACGGCTATACTCAAGATCCTTTCTACTCGAAAATCATCTTTTAGACGGGGTTGCCGAATTAATGCATCCCAAAGTTGGATTTTTGCGTTTGCGACTAAATGCGCTTAGGTTTTTGAAACTTATAATAAACCTCAATGATGAAACTTACACAAGATACATTATTTCGAATGACTTATTATCCAATTTTATCAATTTATTAACTGAGTTCAATGATCAAAATAATTTAGTCAATTCTAGCTGTCTTCATTTATTATACGATCTTTTGGATGATGACACCTCAACTCAGCGCATGTTCATTCGTGAGTACCTTGTTACCAATTACAGATCTCAATTATCAAAAAATTACATCGGTGAAAAATTGATAATTGTACAAGAGAACTCCACCAGCACAGTTGATCAAGCAGATTCCGAAGAAGAGGAGGACAATCCCGAGACTGACGATATCAAAACCGACTTCGATTTGGAGCCTGAGCCAATTTTCTTGTAGTCACGTGAACGGGTGGGGAGTTTATTTAAGCTCGGAGTTGATGATCTTGATGTGACCCTGTTTAAATATCATTTTGTTTCTGTAAAATTAACAAGATGGAAAATAGCGGGCCTTGGAAAGAAGATTTACTAAAAGGGAAAGTGTGTTTCATTACTGGAGGCGCAGGAACGATTTGCAGTGAAATAGCGTCATCTTTAGTACAATTGGGATGTTCGGTGTCTGTTATCGGCAGAAATTTAAAGTCAGTAGATAAAGTTGTCAGCGAGTTGCAAAAGAAGACTAGGTATGGCGCAAGGGTATTTGGAGTTGGAGGCTGTGATGTGAGAAACATTGAGTCTCTACAAAAGGCTGTAGCGGATACTATTTTAAAACTCGGTGCAATTGATTTTTGCATATGTGGTGCAGCAGGTAATTTCCTATCAGACTTCAATCATCTTTCATCCAATGCATTTAAAACAGTGATTGATATCGATCTTTTAGGGTCTTTCAATGCTGTTAAAGCGTGTTATCCCGAATTGTTGAAGAATAGGGGGTCTGTCATTTTTATTTCAGCAACTCTTCACTATTATGGGGTTCCATTCCAAAGTCACGTGGGAGCTGCCAAAGCGGGAATCGATGCTTTGTCAAATGCGTTAGCAGTGGAATTGGGGCCTGTGGGTATCAGAGTCAATTGTATCGCCCCTGGTCCAATTGGTGGCACCGAAGGTTATGAACGACTTGTTCCTAACAAGGCGGGGTTTGCCAGTAAAATTCCTTTACAATGTGTGGGTAGCACAGAAGATATTGCCAACGGAGTTATTTTCTTGTTTAGCAATGCTGCTAAATGGATTACAGGGATTGTGTTGATTGTCGACGGTGGGTTTTGGCAAATGGGCAATTTCAATACTTTAGAGTTATACCCTGAAGTTCTAAAGAAAAAGCTACTGGAAGACATCTCACCAAAAGCGAAGATTTGAAAAGCCCTTTATTATCTATAATTATTTAATAAACATACTAATGATATCAATGTTACGAATTAGCAGTTATTCATCATCAGATTCTGATGCAAATCTTGATTTAAAGTTTGAACCTTCTTCTTCTTCTTCTTCATCTTCTCTTCCCCCATCACCGACATCAGAATAGTGGTCCGATGTGGGTTCCAAATTCTCACCTTCTTCGTCTTCCAACTCCTGGTAATTATCACCTTCATCTTCACTTATATTGGTCAAATCATCAATTAATTTATCAACGTATTCAATATGACGTTCATCCTTCCATATACTGGTCTCCACCTTTTTCCACGTATTTAGCAACTTAACTTTCGATGCAAAATCGATCATTGTAAGGTATAATTTAAAGGTCTTTCTAATTGATGGGCGATCCTTTTCAAATTTCACAGCTAATAAACATCTGTGTATAATATCATTGATGTCACCGTAATCTGCAATGAGATCCCAAAACGATAATATCAAATCATTGTCATCAATAAACTCCTCAAGGTCGGATGCAAGTCCTCGTTTAAAATGTAAGTCAAAATCGTGAGCTTCAAAAATTGAATTGGCCAAATTACTTATATCTAACCAACTGTTCTCCCACTTCAAATAATCTCTCCATAGAGAATGATCAAGTGGCCATATATCAATTAACTTTTGATATAACAATCGTGTTCTTTTTTTATTCCCCATTCTTTCTTCAATGCTAATATAATGTTTTATCAATGCCACATTTGGGGTTTTCCCAATTAGCTTCCCATAAAATAATCTCATTGAGCTTAATTCTCCTATTCTTAAAAGATAATCACCATATGATGTCCAAATAGTAACAAATGTGAATTCTAGGGGTATATTTGTAATTAACAATTCATACTTTTCTTTTATGGCCATCGGTGCAAGTGAATTATCCAATTCTGATTTGTAAAGGGTATTTAAATATATGTACGTGTATTGAATCCATCCGTGATGATCGCGAGGTAATGGGACTTTATCTAATAATTTAATTTGATTTTCTTCCTTCAATTGAAAATAATCCCACCAATTTGTATAATCCATTGGGTTTGATTCTAACTGAATCTCTAATAAATTCATTGGATCAATTCCAATAGTTGAACCTAGTAGCCTGGATACTTTGATTTTGAAATTGGAAAATTTGGTACCGAATAACTCATCTCCAAATATTAATAGCCTATTAACATGAATCCCATTATCATGTTTAAGTTCCCATTCGGTCCATTTTTGTATCAGCTCCATTTCCAAGAGATTTTGTCGGAATAATGAATTCACAGCAAGATTGAAAACATTTCTCACATTTATGTCATCACCAAAACTTAATTCAAAATCAATCCACCTGTTCCAGCCTTCTGTGGGATGCTCCTTGACAAACCTCTCACAGAGAATTCTCGCATTACGAAAATTTTTAAGCCTAATTTCCAAATCAATGAAGTTAGTCCAAATAAAATCACTATTATCAACTTTCAGCCATGATTCATAAATATTTGTACAACTTTGTCCTGAAACGACTCTCTCTTCTAATGCTAGCCACATAAACCATAATTTACTTACTTTGGGTAAAATGCTTGTTGCTCTTTTCAATAAATTCCTGGCATGGGATATGAAATTATGTTTAACTTCCAATTGAATATAGAAGTACCATAGCTTCACTTCTCGTCCTGCAAAATATTCAATAGCTCTTTCCAAGATAGATCTTGCCCGCCTAATATCATGCTGGTTTGCTTCAAATTGCGCGTATTGGATCCATTGGTTATAGTTTTGAGGATTGAGTCTCAATGAAGATTCAAACTGGGTCCTCTTGGTTTGTTGAAATATACGCAATTCATTCAATGACTGAATAGTAAAGTCCTTTGGGGCCTTATTAAGCTGCGTGTTGGCCTCATAGGCTCTTGAAGTATCCATAAATTAATAACAATAATAAAAATCAATAATAAAAATCAATAAAAAGAAAAACATCACTATAAATGAAATGAAAATCAAGGCAAAATACTACAAATTATCAATTTTGGTCAGATTGGCTTGTATTTTCTACGGATTGCTGCTACTCCTTTCTTGAAAAGAAACAAAACACCCAATATATTTTTTGAGAGAGTTTGTTGGTTTTTTGACTGCAAATTTGGACAACGGTTTTTAAGAAATTAAAATATTAATATATAACAGTCAGAATTTGGGGTTTTCTTTTAGTTTTTTTTACCATGGGGTCTTGAAAAATTACTGATTAACTCCTTGAGGATTTTGAGGCTTATTACAGTTTTTTTGGTCATTTTAATTTAACAATAAAATTCGGGCTTACTGTATATTTTTGTCCGTTATTACCAACTTCATCATTTTTATCTACTGTTATTAAATATAAACCAACGAGAATGTCAACATTTGCAGAAGGAGACTTCAATTCCAAAAACTATGATACCTTTAGACCTAGATATCCAATTCCATTTCTACAAAGTGTACTGGATTATGCCAAGGATCATGCCAAATGGACCAAAAGTTTAAGATTAATTGATATTGGAACTGGACCAGGAACCATCATGAAGGACTTCATTCCACTATTACCCAAGGATATTCCCGTTCATATCATTTTGACTGATATTTCAGCACCCATGTTGCAACAGGCAAAAGATTCACTAGTGAATTTGCCAAGTAATGTAACATTTGAGTTAATCCGATGCTCGGGGGAAGAATTAATTGATAACGTTTCGGAACCTGTTGATATAATTTTAGCAGCAGAATGTGTTCATTGGATTGACTATCCAAAATTATTGGACAACTGTAGTAAGTTGCTTACTGCAGGGGGAACATTGGCTTATTGGGTTTATGTTGATCCAATTTTTATCAATAATGGAAAGGATCAAGAAATGAATGAATGGTATGAAGATTTTGTTTATGAATCACCATCAAAATTAGGGAGTTACTGGGAAGCTAAAGGAAGAGATTTTCTAAGAAACTTACTACGTGGTCAAAACGAATCACTGTTATCGCAAGAAGGTAAAATATTTCAAGATATTACTGGTGGTTACTTAATCAATAATAGATTCGAAGGATTTGGAGATAAGAAATGGAGTAAAAACTTGTTGGTTATTGAAAAAACAGCTCCTCTCGAATTATTTGGAAAGTATGTTGACACTTGGAGTTCCAGTCATAAATGGAATGAAGTTCATGAAGATAAAGCAGCCGATTTATTTTTGAAGGGTCTTGAAGAAAAATGTGGATTAAAGGCTAGCGATGTTGTCACCTGGCAAATGAAATCCAGTTATTTGTTTGCATCGAAAAAAGCAGATATTAATACACAGTTATAATTAGAAAAGAAAGTAATTGATTAAATGAATCTATAATGATAAATAAATTTATTCAGCCTTGCCACCCTTTCTGGTGATCAAGTTCTTTCTGTCCTTGTCCAAGTGCAACTTGGTGATAACAACCTTAGATGGGTGGATGTTAATTGGGACGGAAGCACCGTTGGACTTTTCCTTGGTCAACTTTTCCAATTGAATAGCGAACTTCAATCTGTAAACGGAAGAGATAGAACCTTCGGAACCCTTCTTGGAACCTCTGACGACCAAAACTTGATCGTTCTTTCTAACTGGCAAAGACTTGACACCGTATTGTTCTCTCAATTCCTTGGAGAGAGGAGCGGACATCATAACTCTTCTTTCAGAAGATGGGGCGTTGAAGTAAGCCTTTCTAGACTTGGATCTGTCAGATGAGACGTCTGTTTAAGCGAAGGTTAGTATTTGAATCCTAATTTTAAGAAACACCATTCTTAACTATTTAGTTCAAATCACTAGTTTTACTTTTATTTACGATTACGTGAGTATAACATCTCCTTTTCCTCCAAATTATGCATCTACATGTTAATGTCTAATAACACTAACATAAATAGTTCATAAAACTATGCACACAAGTTTTGAATGTAATATCCATTTATTTCAAAGTTCAAAGTAATCAGAAAAGAGAGAAGAATACACCCACATGATCAAATAAAAGTAATAAACTTATAAGATGACATGCAATAAAAAAGTAAGAATGGCAAGATAGTATATTATAATCACATACTGTTAGAAATCTTAGCCATTTTTGTTTGGTTGTTGTGGTGTAACAAAAGAAATTTTATTAGTGAAAAATATTGAAAAATTTCTGCGTCTCTTTTTTATAAATGAAAAATTTAACATGTGACTGCTTTTTTAGGGTTACGGCTTTAATTCTGGTCACGTGAAAAGCACGTGACTGTAGCTTGGCGTAAACTCCGGTAGAATAAAATTACCATTTACAGAAATATATCAACAAACTGTTCATTACACGTTAAAAATGGGACAAAACAGGTCATTAATTACTGTTTTTAAATGATAACTATAGCTGCAAATATAGGTTTCTATTCAGACCAATTTAGGGAGTTTCCCGCTTTAAAAAGACGCCAAATTTGATTCATATGCTATCCACCCGTGCTGAAAGATGGCAGTCGCGCGTCTTTTTACAATTAAAAATCGTATTTGTAATTAATGTTTACATGACGCGTAATTGTTTAAATACAACGCGTAATCCTCCCCTACCCTGATTGAATTTCTTCTTTTTTACTATTCACAAAACAAACGATGTACGTTATTAAGAGAGACGGACGTAGGGTGCCTGTCCAATTTGATAAAATCTCATCAAGGTTAGAAAAGTTGGCTTATGGTTTGGATACTAAACATGTTCATCCTTCCACTATTACACAAAAAATTATTAGTGGTGTATATGATGGTGTCACCACTGCCGAATTGGACAATTTGGCTGCAGAAACTGCTGCTTATATGACAACAGTTCATCCAGATTACGCTACTTTAGCTGCTCGTGTTGCCATTTCCAATTTGCAAAAGCAAACCACTAAGAAATTCAGTGAAGTTGTTAACCTTTTGTACCAGTACGTTAATCCAAAGACTGGTTTACATTCTCCTATGATTTCAAAGGAAACATGGGAAATTTCACAAGCTAATGCTGAAGTTTTGGATGATGCTATCCATTACGATCGTGATTTCAGTTACAACTATTTTGGTTTTAAGACTCTTGAGAGATCATATCTTTTAAAATTGAATGGAAAAGTCGCGGAAAGGCCACAACATATGATTATGAGAGTGGCAATCGGTATCCACGGTGATGATTTAGAAAAGGTCATCGAAACATATAATTTGATGTCAAAGAGATATTTCACACATGCTTCTCCTACTTTGTTCAATGCTGGTACACCACATCCACAAATGTCATCATGTTTCCTTGTTGCCATGAAGGATGATTCTATTGATGGTATTTATGACACTTTGAAACAATGTGCATTAATTTCTAAAACTGCTGGTGGTATTGGTCTTCATATTCATAACATTAGATCAACTGGTTCCTATATTGCAGGTACAAATGGTACTTCAAATGGTATCATTCCAATGATTAGAGTTTTCAATAATACTGCTAGATATGTTGATCAAGGAGGTAATAAAAGACCTGGTGCATTTGCTCTTTATCTTGAACCATGGCACTCAGATATTCTTGATTTCATTGACATCAGAAAGAATCATGGTAAGGAAGAAATCAGAGCAAGAGATTTATTCCCTGCTCTTTGGATTCCTGATTTATTCATGGAAAGAGTTGAATCAAATGGTGATTGGACTTTATTTTCTCCTTCTGAAGCACCAGGTTTATCTGATGTCTATGGAGAAGAATTTAATGAACTCTATCATAAATATGAAGCCGAAGGTAAGGGAAGACGTACCATTAAGGCTCAAAAGCTTTGGTACTCAATTTTAGAAGCTCAAACTGAAACAGGTACTCCATTCATGTTGTATAAGGATGCATGTAACAAGAAATCAAACCAACAAAACTTGGGTATGATTAAATCATCCAACTTATGTTGTGAAATTGTCGAATACTCTTCACCAGAGGAAGTTGCTGTTTGTAACTTGGCATCTGTTGCTCTTCCAGCATTTGTTCAAAGTGATGAACATACATCATGGTATGACTTTGAAGGTTTGCATACAGTTTCCAAGGTTATTACTAAGAACTTAAACAAGATTATTGATAGAAATTACTACCCAGTTCCAGAAGCTAGAAACTCTAATATGAGAAACAGACCGATTGCTGTCGGTGTTCAAGGTCTTGCGGATGCATTTATGATGTTAAGATTGCCATTTGACTCTCCAGAGGCTAGAGAGTTGAACACACAAATTTTCGAAACTATCTATCATGCAGCACTTGAGGCATCAGTTGAATTAGCTGAAGTGGATGGACCATATTCAACTTATGAAGGTTCTCCTGCATCACAAGGTTTGTTACAATACGATTTATGGGGTAAGAAACCAACTGACTTGTGGGATTGGGATCAATTAAAGGCAAAGATTGCCAAGACAGGTTTAAGGAATTCTTTATTAGTGGCACCAATGCCAACTGCTTCAACATCACAAATTTTGGGTTATAATGAGTGTTTTGAACCTTTCACCTCAAATATTTACTCAAGAAGAGTTCTTGCTGGTGAATTCCAAATCGTCAATCCATACATGTTAAAGGACCTTGTCGATTTAGGATTATGGAATGATTCTATGAAGAATTACATTATCCAAGATAACGGTTCTATTCAAAACTTGCCAAATATTCCAGCAGAAATCAAAGAATTGTATAAGACTGTTTGGGAAATCAGTCAAAAATCAATTATTGATATGGCTGCTGATAGAGGTGCATACATTGATCAATCACAATCTATGAATATTCACTTGAAGAATCCAACTATGGGTAAATTGACATCAATGCATTTCTATGGTTGGAAAAAGGGATTGAAGACTGGTATGTACTATTTAAGAACACAAGCTGCTGCTGCTGCTATTCAATTTACTGTCGATAATGATTCAGCACAGGCTGCTGGTAACATTGATGCCCAATTGGAAAAACTACACATGAAAAAGTACATTACCAAGAAGGTTATTTCAAAGGTTGAAGATGTTGAAGCAGCCGTTCCAGTTAAGGTTGCAAAGATTGAAGAACAAATTGCCAAATTAGATATCTCCAATGATGATAAGGTGATTGCTCCTGTTTCTTTATCACCATCTCCTGCACCTGCCGATATTGATACCACAGTCGCCAGTAGTGTGACCAGTGAATCAGCACAAGCCACAGAAAATACAGAAGAAGAAGAAGTTGATATTTTCAACTCCAAGGTAATTGCTTGTGCAATTGACAATCCAGAAGCATGTACTATGTGTTCTGGTTAAATTTAGTTAGGTTTCATTTAAACATATATAGGTTTTTAAGTTTGGATTTTTTTAATAAAAAAAGGTCGGGTTAGTACATCAATTGTTCAGTTCTTTGATGTAATTAGGTTCATTTAGTTAGTTTAGTATAAAATAATAAGAAGAAGAAAGAAAGAAACAAAAAATTGACATAATCTAAACAATCCAAATAATCAATAATTGATTTATTGACCCTTCAAAACTCTTGCAAACTCGTCGATATCAATTTGACCATCAGAATCAGTGTCTGCTGCTTCAAGCATTTGTTTAGCTTCTTCTTCTGATAATTTTTCACCAATTGTGGTCAAAACTCTGATCAATTCTGCTTGAGAGATTTTACCATCCCCATCGGCATCAAATACCTTGAAAGCTTCCAAAATTTCCGCTTCAACGTCTTGTTCCTTCACTTGTCTTGCCATCATAGTAAGGAATTCTGCAAAATTGATCACTGAATCGTTGTTTTGGTCGATTTCGTTGACCAAATCGTCGATTTCTCTTTGAGTTGGGTTCTGGCCTAGCGCTCGCATAACAGTCCCAAGTTCTGTTCTGTCGATCTTTCCATCTCCGTCCTTGTCGAAGATCTTGAATGCCTCCCTGAATTCGGCCACTTGTTCCTCTGTAAGCTTGTCGGACATTTGTTTATTAAGAAAGAAAGTGGCAATACATAATATTATTTATGGAAAACGCTCCTATATATAATAATAAAATATAAATTAAACAGGAAGAATACTTTGAATAGAGTTTTTGTACCTCTTATCGACGCAATCTGATTCAGGGATCCAAATGAAGATATTCTCGTTATCAGAAGAAACAAAGAGGTCTTTTAAACTGAGTAATTTGACAAAAGGAGCGGAATTTTCGATCTTTTCAACTAATTGAAAAGGAGGAGAACATAAAGGACCTAAAGCACCAATGAACACCAAATAACCCACTATGATGGCAATTAGATGACCAAGGAATGAACTGCCGGGGAAAACAAGTTGGGAAATGACCAAATAAACAAAAGGAAGTAATTTAGTTGGTACAGATTTACCATTGTAAATTTCGACATTTTCCATATCAATGGATCTGACCAAACAGTCAATTGTAATGAAAGTAAAACACCAGCCAGAAGCCCCGGCAATGTAATTCTCGGCATCAATGTTGAAAATTAATGAAATAACTGAATAAATAATACCAGTGATAGCCCCAGTTGTATTTAATACGATGGCAGTATGAATAGACCCGTGTTTCAATTCAAAAGCTGCTAATGAACCCCATAAGGAGACAAGATTGAAAATCAAATGCAATGGGGTAAAATGGATCAATGGGTACGTGGTCAAACGACTTAATTCGAAACCAGGGAAAATTAATGATGGGTTTAAGGCCCAATTTACCGTCAAGTCTGGATATACTAGCTGTGCTAGATATATGATGAAAATGAACAACGTAATCCCTGTTGAAATAATGGGCAAATTCGTTAGTGGTGATGGCATTATCTCTTCAATTTCAATAGAAGAAAAAACTGTTTGTAATATACAAACAATTCTCCGTTTTAATATTGTATCGTATTGGAAACAGTCTTTGAAACCTCTTCCATTAAGGCATCTGCTTCTTTCTGTAGCTTCTCCCTTCTTTGTTCAATCAATTGGCCTCTTTCTACGCCGAGTTTCGCAGCTTTTGAAATCGCCTCAACTCCAATATTAACTCCATTATTATCAATTAACGGGTCTCCTGAGTCAATGTTAGCGCCCAAAACTCTACCTATATCCTCTCCTCCAATTTGGACTATTTTTTTTAATGATTCTGGCTCGACATTGACGCGTGAATCGTCTCCTAATACATTCATTATATATCAAAATGATGAGTAGTTATAATAACGTGTATACTTAATGTAAAAAGACGGTATATACAGCGAAAAAAGGGGGGTTTTGGGCATTTTGGACATTTTTGTAATATTATATTCATTTTGAAGCTCTTTTATTTCTCTTTTGAATGAAAAGTATGGTTTTAACACTGATTTAACGGTTTGCGTTGTACATACTGTTGTATGTAAATTCAATAAATTCATGGATTTGACCATTCGCGAAAACGGATCCAACCTTTTTTCATGATAATGATGAATTATAATCAAGTATAGATTGTTTTCCTCTCTTGTTACTAGTAAAACAGAACAAACAACAGCAAGGATGTCTTCGGCACTTAATCCAGCTTATGCTCCGTTTTTAGGGTTTGCAGGATGTTGTTCAGCAATGGTATTCTCATGTCTAGGTGCAGCGATCGGAACCGCCAAGTCGGGATTGGGGATTGCTGGTATTGGTACATTTAAACCAGAACTGATAATGAGATCTCTTATTCCTGTTGTCATGTCGGGTATTTTATCAGTGTATGGATTGGTTGTTGCAGTTTTGATTGCAGGAGGATTGGCACCAAATGGAGAATATTCTCTTTTTATGGGATTCATGCATTTAGGATGTGGATTATCGGTTGGTTTGGCTTGTTTAGCATCAGGTTATGCTATTGGGGTTGTTGGGGATGAAGGAGTTAGGCAATTTATGCATCAACCAAGATTGTTTGTTGGGATTGTGCTTATTTTAATTTTTGCAGAAGTCTTGGGTCTTTATGGTATGATTATTGGTTTGATCTTGAATACAAAGAGTTCTGGTTGATTCATATATCTTCTGTACATTCTACTTATATCTATTTCACCCATTGTTACATTTGTCTCTTACATTTCAATTTAATTAAATTAAATTTTTAAAGAAAAAATACAAACGTGTTAAATACATCAGGCACCAACATCCATTGCATCAGAATTGTTAATATGACCATTGTCATCAATCAATCCACTTTGTTCTTGGACAAAAGAGACTGATCTTGCTGAATCCAAAAATAATAAATATCCTCTTTTAATATCTTCGACTGAAATGGAATCAGAACGTCTCTTTTTGGCGATTTCCAAACAGACGCTGATCAAGTTGGAAGAATACCTCAAAGAAGTTTCAAATCCAATTTTAGTCAATAATTGTAAAGCATCTTCATTGATATTTGTTTCTTCTTCTGTACATCTAATATTCAAAATTTCACCGATTTCCTTTTCATTGTATGGTTCTGTTTGAACAATGATTGTTCTGTCTAATAAGTCAACTGGCAATCCATGTGGTGACTTATAATTAGTACCTCTTGTCCTTGTAACACCTCTGTTGGTTGCCATTATAACAATTGGAGAAAATTCGTCTTCTAGTAATCTGTTAATGAATGAGAAACATTCGATATCTAACATGTGAACTTCATCAATGAATAATACCCCAGGAATGATTTCTGCTTTACCTTCTTCTTTCCATTCGGCAACTTTTAAGTTGATTTGATCTCTAACTTCACTTCTGATTTCTCCTGTATCACCACTGAACAAAGCCAAAAATCCTTGTTGTCTTGAATTGATAACATCAATATCATGTAATGAAACGGTATGAACAACTTCTTTTCTGACTTGCAATTCACCTTCAGGACATGAAACGAATTTTGTATCAGAACCCATAGCATCGTAATCTCTTGCTCTGGTGAAAGATCTACCAAGTTTTGTGACTTGACCACTTGCTTTATCGATTGAAACAACATCTCCTGCAATTACTTTTTCTTTACTCAATTGATCGATGATTTTTCCACCTAATTCATAAATAGTTTCCATATCGGTTGTTCTCATTGTAATTTTCCCCTGTTTGTGACCTCCTGTTAAAGATCTATCAATTTGAATTTCCACAACTTCTCCTTCGATCACTTCGGTTTCTTCTTTAATTTTAACACCTACTGACTTTCTAAATGATTGAATCAATGCTTCAGTTTTCGACATTTCTTTTGAAAAGATTTCACTGGCTGTTATAGCTGTAAATGGAACATCGCTACCAATAGATTGCGAAAGTCCCATTGCCAATGCTGTTTTCCCTGTTGAAGGAGGCCCTGCTAACAGAATCGCTCTCCCTGCAATACCTCCTGATTGAATAAGCTTCAAAACAACTCCCATTGCCCTCCTGGCTTTCTTTTGTCCAACCATCCCCTGTGCAACGTCTTTAGGCTGTAAAACATCGTCCAATCCTAAGCCTGAGATGTGTGAATGTGATGCAATAAGCGACAAAGTGTTGTTGGCGGCCGCAGCGTCTGCTGATGAGGTTTTAATTGACATCTCTTAATAAACAACATAGTGTTGAAAATAAGAGAAAAAAGGAATTATACATTATTCTTTATACAAGACGTTGGGAAAATGTCGAAATCGTACCAATTTGCACCTTCTACCATTCCAGGATGGAACGATTGTCCTTCTAATGTAAATTCCATCGCTGTACCAAAAAGAGTGGGCTCAAAAGGTCGTCGAATCAACCATATATGTCATTTAGATTCACAAAATCAAATAGAAAAAGAATCCAATACGTTAACTAACAACACACCATCATTACAACCAAAACAACAACAGCAACAGCAACAGCAACAACAACAACAACAACAGCAACCTCAAGTAAATATACCACCACCAACAATCACTTTTTCTAAATCCTCTTAATGTATATAATCTTTGCATCTATAATATAGCTTTTTTATACTTCATTGTCCAATAATTCTTTGGCTTTGATGATTTTCGTTGTTATCATTGGACTACCTCCTTTATCAGGATGATTTAACAGCATCATTTTTCTGTATCGACTTTTAAGTGTATTTGTATCTAATTTATCATTAGGGCCAAATCCTAAGATCATTCTAGCTTCGATTTCGTCCATTTCTTTTTGAAATCCGCCTCGTAACATTTGAGAGTCTAAAGCATCAATATTGGCTTTATATATAATTCCATTATAACGTAATATTTCTTGAGGTGTTAATTTCATAAATCGTGTTATACTATTTATTGTAGCCTTAGTAGTTAAAGCTGCAATAGTAACTCCAATTCCTACTATTAATGGTAGCTATTTACACTGTTAGTATAATGAACATTCAAAAGTATTGTTATTTCCAAATCTACTTACCATCGTTATATGGAAAAAGAACAGTTTGATTGAAATTTTGTTGATAATCTTTTCCTTATTAGAAAAGTCGTTTCAAGTGAACTGGACTTGAACTAAGTACTGCTTTACATCGTTGGTTACTATTTAATTGTAATACTTGATTTCTCGTGTTAATCTCTCTTATTCAAAAGTACAACACACCATTCTAATTAATGCAAAAACATATTTTACTTTTGATCTGTGTATCAGGTGTATATTCAACGTTTCTCACATGGGCTTATTTGCAAGAAAAAGTTACTAGTTCTAATTACTCATTGGACCCCTTTGTTGAAGCCCGGTTCCATTCACCATTGATCTTGAATATCATTCAATGCTTTTTTTCAGTCATAACAGGAACAATATATTTGAAGATCCAATACCCTGATAGCTCTATTTTGATCCAAGATTGGACCTCATTGAAAACTTTATATGCAATTTCAATCTCACAATCTGTTTCAACTCCTCTGTCTTATATGTCATTGGATCATGTTAATTATATGTTATATCTTTTAGCAAAATCATGCAAATTGATCCCGTTGTTATCAGTTCATTTCATCTTATATGGAACAGTGTATCCTGCACAGAAGTATCTAATTGCACTTATCATCACGTCAGGAGTTGCACTGTTCACAATTGGAGGTATGAAATCAAGTGCTTCTTCATCTTCAGATTCAAATCCCCAGTCTGAGTCTAATATCCTACTTGGATTATCATTATTATTAGCATCCTTATTTCTTGATGGATTCATGAACTCTAGTCAAGATAAATTGTTCAAAATGAATAAGAAAATCACAGGTGCACATTTGATGGTTTATCTGAATTTGTTCACAATGACAAATTTGATCATTTACACATTGACCTTCACAAACGAATGGCAATCTCTCTTCAATTTTTTCAGCTCAAATGGATATTCGGTAGCTTATGACATGTTCAATTTCAGTTTATGTGGAGCTCTTGGACAAGTATTCATTTTCCTAACTTTACAAAACTTTAGTTCAGTAGTATTGGTCACAGTTACCGTTACAAGAAAAATGCTTAGTATGGTAGTCAGTGTTGTTTTATTTGGCCATGTGTTGAATTTCAAACAATGGCTTGGGATCATTTTGGTCTTTTTAGGTGTTATAGGTGAGTCTTTATTGAAACTTGCATCAAAGAAACAAAAATCAAAGAACGAATAAGTGTATTGTTATAGTTTTAATAATTATAATATAATAATGTACATAATGTTACAATAATAAATTGGATACTTCCCTCGTGTTGAAGTTGTGTGTATTTGGAATGCTGTTTTTTGTTTTTAATTTCTTCTTCCTATCTGTGTGCTAACTGTAAAAGACATCTTGCAGCACCAATGGAACTTGGTGTTGTTTGGATTGGAGAGGACCATATTTGTGTTTGAGTAATTTCATCATCACAATTTGATGATTTCTTCAATGCAATGTCTTTGTTGGCTCTTACCGGAGTCATCTGTTCAATCGTTACATCTCTATCTACTGTAACTTCTTTTGGTGAAAGTACCGCTTCTTCCTCCTTATTTTCAGAAAACAGTTCTCTTGGCTTTAATTCAATTAAATCACCGTTGGTATTAGTTCTTTGTAGCAGTTTGGAAATAGGAGGAAGTTTGAATTTATCCGTTTTAGCTGAAGTGGCTTTTAATTCTAATGAGTACTTATTTGATGATATGGAATTAACAGATGAAAGCATATGATTATTAAAAGAGGTGACTGAAGCAGGAGCTGAACAAGGTATTTGACTAGGAATATCATTCTTATATCTTAGACTTTTCTTTAATACAATCTCGTCCATCTTACTTCCACCTAAAGTGAATAATTCTGCAGTAGATGTCTCAGGAAATTTGTAAACTTTAGATGCTGCTAATTCTAACATGGATTTCTTGGATGATGGAGAAAGAATGCGCTGTTGTTGTTGTGATTTTTTGACTGTTATTGGGAATTTCAATTCCGTTAATGGAGTTCTAGTCTGATTTGTTTTAACTTTGTACCATGCAATTTGAAGTTTCATTTTTATTATTCTTGCTCTTTTCAATTTCGGAGAAACATCATCACTAATATCATACGGATCATTCTTTATTCTTAAATGGTTGGAATCAGGCAAATCCAATGAAAATAAAGGACGCTTGTTGTTTGGCCTTGGTTTGATTGGAGTACTATGAAGAAATGAATTGGCTCTATGGATTTTCAATAGCTTTGTAGGACTGTTTCTGTTGATGTTTAGATCTGAATCCGTCAAGGTGTTCAGGGCTATTCTGCCTGAATTCGAAGTCACAAATGCCATATGTTTAAATGTATTAATGTATTAAAGAAATGAAATCAAAATGAAGATTAGAATATAAGTAAACCAACCGTAACAATACCAACAGTGGTAAATAAAGGTTAATCACTGAAGAAAGCGAAACAACTGATTGATTTGAAAAGAAAATACGCGATGCCGCCGTGTCACATTCTTATAAGAAGAAATTATTCCACTCCGAGCGCGTTTTCTTTGTTGACACAAACATCCAATTGAGTCAGACCGTATAAATTAGAAATCCCCTTTTTAGTAATATGGCACTGTATTATTATCACTTCAGATACATCTAATGATCATTGCGCATCTGCACTGCCTTTAGAGGTTATTTCACCTGTTTCTTTACGTGTTGGCATATACCAAAGAAAGACGCGTTTTGTGTTTAATGTTGACAAATTTCCTAATTAGGAAATAACCGTTACAAAATACAAACAGTGGATCACCAAAACAAATTGCGCTAAAATGCAACATGTAGTAATTCTGCGGTGCTCAGGAATGTTTTTGAGCATCAATAGAAGATGCAACGTTGTTAAGATTAGTGTAGAAAACATCTTTGATATCATCACCATGACCACTTGCAACTTTTAATAAAAGTTCATTCAATAGCGCACTACCAAGAATATCGACATGTTCAGCCGTCTTTGACCCACCTCTAATATCATAGGAATCAGGTTGATGAAGTAACTCAACGACAGTAACAGGAGATTTCCCAGGATTATACATATTACCTTCTTCTTTCCATTTATGACACATATAATGTGTTAGTAAAGAAACAGTCCCATCTCCATCAGACATCATGACACTTTCTTTATTTTCTGTATCAATTGTAACATTTAACCGGGATACTGATTTATCAACTTCTTCTCTGTAATAATAAGCTCTTTCAGTTGGATTTCCAACACCATAAAAGCAATAGATTTTCATATCCGGAGCATTTGGTAATGCTACTTCTAAAGGATTTGACCATTTACTGAAATCATTTTCATTTGCCCTCAATTCAGCAGGAGATTTAGCATAACCGTAAGAATACTGTTCTAGTGCCCTATTTTTAAACCATTGAGGACCTTGATCAAATAAGAAATCAATTGACTCTTCTAAAGTCAAATTCCGTTTAGAATAATCACCTATTTCTTCTGTGAATCTAATGAAGTTCCCTAATGAATCACTTCCTTCATGATGACATAAAGTGGAATTTCCATCTAAACAATCGTCAGGTGCAGAGGAAAGATCACCCCAAATTAAGGACCCGCCCTTTGGTAACATACTTGGGATCCCACCAAATGTTTTCAACATGTCAGATCTTTCTCTTCTTGAAAAGAATTTCTCTAAACCATAAACTGCCAAACCATTCAATTGAACAGTATCTTTCATTTCTCCCGATAATAAAGCAGTGATTGCTTTTGGAGTCCCTAACACTGACCCAGAAATATCAACAAAAGCCTCGATATGATCATTGACCCAGCTTTTACCACCATTCCCAAAATGGGGACCTTCACCTTCAACCCATTTTAAAAAATAAAAGATCACTTGGGAACCCATTGAATGACCCATTAGGACAGTCTTCTTTTTCTGTAATTTATTTGACACTTCAATCTGCGCTTTCAATTTGGTGAAATAACCATCTCTTCTTTCTAAATCTAGATAAGCCAATCTCCAATCATAAGCGGCACTCAGCATATTATCCGGTCCATAGCCAATGACTGCAAGGTTTTCTAAGATCTTATTCCAAATCCAATACCCTGCTACAAAGAAATCCGCAGCTTCGAAACCTTGAGATGCTCTTAATCTAATTCCGGGAGGATCGAGTCCTGTTTCCGGATCTAACATAATATGTTTCAACCAACACGTTTTTTCAATTAACATTGTTCTTAACATGAAGAAAGATCCCCAAAGTCTTTTTCTGAAATACTTTTCACTTGGACAGTCTTCAGTTCCTTCCAAGGACCAACTTTCAATTCCGGTGGATGTGACACCTGGAACCATGATAACGTTATGATCAGCATAGTAACCTTGTTTTTTCATGATTTTTCCAATTGCAAACGCTCCACTTCCTTCTCTGTCGTCCAATTGTCTTTGATTGATTGTTTTTTGTAGTGATTCCGGAAAGAAGTCTTTCCAATCATCCAAATAATCGAACATGGAATCAAATGATATTTTATCCAGTGAAAGCGTATCAATTTTCAGATAATCGTCAAGAGGCGGTAACAAATCTCTTTTAATTGTATCTCTGTTTGAATAACCTGCAATGAATACCCCCAATAAAATCCCAAATATTAATACGAATCTTCTTTTTTCCCAGAAATGTTGTGCAATATCCGTGGGAAAATGGTGTTTTCCTTCCTTTGACGCTCCTTTTTCTTTCTCTGCACTTTTCTCTTGTTCCGCTGCTTTTCCTGCTTTCTTCTCCTTCGATTTCCGATTTCTCACCGCCATATTTCTTCAATATTTAAGAGGAAGATGTGCTAAAAAAATCATCTCATTGCTTTTATAATGTATTTATGTCCTCTTTATAATAAGCAATGCGCCTTATTTGACTCTGAAAACAAACTAATGACACCAATGTGATTGGTAAATTTTGTATAATAAAACCCTAATAAAACGTTTTTGTTTGGGCCCCATTGAATTGCAAAATATACCAACAAATTCACTATCTTTACTATAAGATAACATTTTTATCTCTATCTATTTGTAATAATTGCTTCTTTATCAATTAATAATGGCATCACAATATATTAGATCACGATTCAGTTCAATCAGAGAATATTTAACACCTCTCAGTCATAATTCGACGTTTGGCACAACAGGGGAGATAACACCGGAGGAATTCGTACAAGCAGGAGATTATTTGGAAACACGGTTTCCTACCTGGCAATGGGGGGAAGCAGCCAAGGGCAAAGAAAAAGACTTTCTTCCAAAGGGGAAACAATATTTAGTCACAAGGAATGTCCCATGTCATCATCGTATCAGTGATTATGAAAAGGAAGCCGAGGGCGAAAGTGAATTAGAAAAGGATATCTTTATGGAAAATGACGATGAGGCATGGACCAAAATGGGGGTGACTGAGGTTCGTAGAAACGTAGCAGATAGTATCAAAGAACATTCGGAAGAAGAATCGGTGGATATCAATGACATTGATGATTTAATTGATGAAACAGTAGAAGATGATATTGGATATAAAACAAATAATCACCAAGATAAGGGAATGAGAAGTTATGATTTATATATCTCATATTCTACATCATACAGAGTCCCAAAAATGTATTTGGTAGGGTTTGACGCACAAGGTTCACCGTTAAAACCAGAAGAAATGTTTCAAGATATATCAAGAGATTACCGGCATAAAACAGTTACAATTGAAAAGGCCCCATTCTTATCAGACACTACAGCAGTATCTATTCATCCATGTAAACATGCAGCAGTGATGAAGATTCTAATGAAAAGGTCCATGGCATCTGCCACAAATCGCCATCAAGAAGATAAACTGGTCAAGGATGTTGCAAAATTGGGAATAGCAGAATCACAAGAGAAAACAGACAAACACCAAGAACAAGAACAAGAGGAAGAAGCTTGGGAAGATATTGATGGTCAACAGGTGGGAATCCGTGTGGATCAATATTTGGTTGTATTTCTTAAATTCATGTCAAGTGTAACCCCGGGAATTGAACACGATTATACCATGGAGGCTTTATGATTGGTAGAAGTCATAGGTTTTTCATAAATAAATATAAATATAAATAAATTTAAACATTCAACACATTTATTCGTAGATCCAACCGTACATTTCAGCCTTGTATTCAACAAGGTCTTCCTTCTTGAACCATAAAGCGATTTCCTTTTCAGCGTTTTCGACGGAATCGGAACCGTGGATGATGTTTCTACCCATGTCCAAGGCGAAATCACCTCTGATGGTACCTGGAGCAGAAGCCAATGGGTTGGTAGCACCCAAAAGAACTCTACCTTGCTTGACAACGTCCTTACCTTCCCAGACCATGGCCAAAACTGGACCGGAGGTCATGTAAGATAACAAAGATGGGAAGAATGGCTTGGTTTGCAAGTCAGCGTAATGTTCTCTGAGGAGAGTTTCGTTAGCCAAGGTCAACTTAACACCAACCAACTTGAATCCCTTTTGGGAGAATCTCTTCATAACTTCTGGGAAGATGTTTCTTTGGACACCATCTGGCTTGACAGCAATAAAGGTTCTTTCGGTGTTAGACATTTTTCGACTTTAGTGAACTAATAAAAGAAACAAGTGTCGTGTATAACAGAACGAAAAGAAAAATTTTGTCTTTATTATTTGCCCTTGTATATACGCGGCACGTAATGCAAATTGACAGATCAATGCAAATTCCCCCATTGATGACCCCAAAAAAAGCACAAAACCCTCTTAAAAGAGAGCCTACCACTCCAATATCCCCCTTTATGGAAAGGAGTTTCTCTAAACGGAAATTGGGCACGGAGAATTCGACAATTTCCGATTTTCACGCTTTACAGTGTAAATATCAACGTGATTTATTAACAGCCAACATGGAATTGGAAAAGGCTCATGAGCTCATACGGTTTTTACAAATAGAACGGAAATGTAGCACGTGACAGATGTAGAACCTCTACACACATTTATACCCTTTTATAACTTTATAATAATTGTTCAAACTTTACAACATCCAGTTTCTTCTCCAGATACGGGAGTTTTGGAGGTTGTGGTGGGTTTATCAAAACACAACATTTTTAGTTCACCATCGTTCATCCCACATACCACACGACTATCACCCAAAGAAACACAAGAGACGCTGGAAGGATTTCCAAATGTATGCATACATTGACCAGTTTGCAAATCCCAGACTTTGATGGTCTTGTCATTTGCACCACTGACTATTCTGAAAGTATCAGCAGCAATTGACCATACACCTTCTATATGACCAAACTGTGTACGTAAACATTTCCCTGTACGTACATCCCACAATTTTATAGTATTATCAAGTGATGCTGTTAAAAGATGTGTTGGTAAACCCTTATATGAATCCAAAGGTTCGGATTCATGATTTGGAGATGTTTCTCTGGAAGATTCGGATTCATTGTTACCAGAATTGTCATTAGAATCACTCTCTGTTGTTGGGGCACCCGTTCCGTCCTGAATGTTTTCTTCGTCTGTCTCCATTTTTTCTTTATATGTAAAAGGAATAACCGTTTGAATTTGACCTGTATGGCCACCATTTTCAACTCCTCCATACACTTTGATACACTCGTTAGCTTGTAAATCCCACAGTCTAACTGTTGCGTCATCAGAAGCACTGAATAAAGTACCTGATTTGGAATGGATCTTAACGCATGTAACCCAATCCGTATGACCTCTTAAGGTATAACATGTTCTCGAATCTACATGCCATACTTTAATGGTAGTATCTGCTGATCCTGAAACAATGATTTTATCAAAATAGTCAACACTGGTTACACCTTCTCGATGCCCCGTATATGATGATATACATTCTCCAGTTCTCCAATTCCAAACCTTCAAAGTTGAATCCAATCCTCCTGAAATTAATTTCTGTTCATCAAATGCAATTGATTTCACTCCCATTGTATGTCCAACAAGAGTCCTGACCAATTCTCCGGTTTCTGTGTTCCAAATCTTGATCGTCTTATCGTACGAACCTGACATCAATAATTTTTGATTGTCATATGCACAACATAGCACACCATCAGTGTGGCCCTCAAATTTCATCACAGAATAAAAACCTTTTCTCCAATTTCTTTCAACTTTGTATCTTTCAGAATAAACTGCCTTCCATGGCCTCTTTTTGCGCATTTTAATACTTGTAGAATTTCGCCTTTTATAAAGTGACTCGTTTTCTTTTTTGACATTTTGTTCGCTGTTATTATCATTGGATGTTGCTAATGGTGGAGGTAATAGCCTTGCTGAATGCTCGTCGTTTTCTAATTCGGCCGCTTTTCTCTTTTTTCTAACTAATAATGAAGACTCTTGAAGTTTTTTGACTGCCATTAATGGCAAACCCCATCCACATTGAGGACATTTTCTATCAATGTGTTGTTCACACATATATCTCCATACACGATCATCATCTGCCAATTGTTTCCATTTCGTGGACACCTGTGCTGCATTACATAAACTTTGACAATCTAGATAACAAAGAATCTTCAAAGCTAACTCACTTGGTAACATTTCTAGAAAGTCAATTTTCAATAATCTAGAAACCTCTTGGGATATAAGTGATAGTTGCGGGAAACAACACTGTGATACTAGCCCTTGTAAAATCAAATTTTTTTGTTGATTTGACACACTACTGAAAATGGACCAAACATTTGATATTTTCTGTTGGTCTTTCCTCTGGAACTTTTCTAGTGAGTTTTGTATATCTGTTAATTTTTTAGCATCTGCTGATTTGTTGCATCTTATACGAGGATTATGTCGATAACAATATTCATGATCTAAATTTGGTGACGTTATATCACCTTCTGTGACATGTTGACTTAAAAATGGACTGATGACTGATTTCATCTGATTAGAAATATCCATTTCATAGATGGTCTGTTCCTCTGGTCGAGTTCCCTTCATAGCTATTTCAATTTGTTGGTTACCATTTGATGATTGGGTTGTCTGTTTCTCTTTGGGTATCTTGCTATCTGATGTATCGAGCATCTTATTATGGTATTATATTTCTTCTAAAGAAGATAGAAACGTGTGAAAGTGTTTAAGACCCCTGATTAGGAATGGCAATATCCAGAAAAGTGGCTTTTATTTAAAAGAATGATAATAATAATATAGGAATAATAATTTTTGTTGTAGAGAACAAAAAATAAATATTGACATTCGTCATTGCACGTGACGAGTCTTTAATTTGATTAAATTATAAAGTTTTATATAAAATGAATACAAAAACAAGAGCTCCAATTACATCCACTTATCCTGGGGATTTGCTTTGTATGATTTATATTCATCCAAGTTGTAAATGCTCAATTCTGTTTCATTTTCAATTCCATAATCTATTAACTTTTTAGTATCATCATTGACATCCAAAACCCAATCATCATCATGATCCATGTTGATGACTAGATTAATTGTCTTTGTTCCATGAGCATGGGTATAAATTTTAATAGTGTCGAAATTGACATTTCTGAATGGTCTCAAACTGCCTTCCGTTGCAATTGTATTTTGAATCATCTGGAATAGTTGTTTTGCGGTAGTATTTCCAAGATCAACATGTTGATAAACATGATTACGAACATTTCGATAAGGAAATGACTTGATCAATCTGATAGTTAAAACTGAATCTGCTACTGTTGAAAAGGGAAAAATTTGTATTTCGGTTAATAACTGGCTCTTCATGCGTTGCACAATATTGCTACCATTTATAAGTAAAACATACAAGGTCTTACTGTGGAAGTAAGAGGCTCTTCAAGATCGAAATCCGTCATTAATTGAAGGTCTAAAACGAAGTCTTTGACACTTGATTTTTTTCTTTATATTTCCCTATGAAAAAGATAGTGAAATTGGCTCGACATACAAAAAAATGGGATTTTCAAAATATTCAGTTCGGATATTCGGCTACTAAGTTTCGGCTATTTTACTCTTTTTGTGTTTTTGCTCATGAATAAAAGTAGACAAAGTTGCCCTTCTATTGAACCATCAAAAACCTCTTTGGAAAATAAAACCCAATAGAAACATCAGATGTATAAAACCCCAATGAAAAAAGCTAAAAGAAGACACGGTAGTTCATCAGGGATTTCTTCTTCACCGTGGGAAAATAAAAGAATTCGAACCTCAAACACTACACAAGCTTCAATTGTGAACAATAATACGGCTTTTACAAATATAAACAAAAACCTCGCAACAAAGATTCAAAGTGAAGAACAAGATTTAAAACAGAAGTTAGATTATCTAATTGAATCTTCACCTTTATTATCTCAATTTATGATTTCTAGTGGTGATATTGGGATAAATCAAACACCAACAAAAGCTAAAAACCTATCTTCTCATGATAGTGGTGATTTGACCTTGTTGATCACCGAATTCATTAGAAATGGGTTCATTTCATCAAATACAATCTTGAATAAAAAAGACTCAGATCATGATGGACTTTTGCTTACTCCTATTATTTACAAACCATCTAATATATTGCAAGGTAGAATTTCGTTGGATAAAACATTATTGAACGTTTTATTTCAAGAGGTTCCGATGATTCAACAACAATTGAAGTTGTTCGTAAATGAAATTAAACAACTTGCCAGATTTCAATGTATCAATGCAAAAGGTAAAACAAAATTTACTTTGATTATTCCTGATGAATTGGAAATGTTACAGTCATTCAAATTGATCCAACAAGGTGTAATTGAATGTAATTACGTTATAAATATGCGAACTGCAACCGGCGATTATCAGATTATTCCGCAAAATTTCAAATTGAAGCATCTATTTTTAAAGATATTATGGGAAGATATATATTTCACTCCTGGAAAAATCATTAAAATGTTAATTGAAGTTCCCAGTAAGAGAAATAGACCAAGTGAAATCAACATTGAAGAAAATAATAATCTCTTGCTAGTGATCAAAACTGAAAGCTGTTTCAATGAGGCCATAACTGACTATTTGAACAAAAAACTTCATTTTAGAATATTATAAATAATAAGTAATCCAATTAGTTTCCAAAGAATTTGTCATAACCAGTAAGAACAAATCTGAATTTAACATCACCCTTTTCCATTCTCTTCCAAGCTTGAGTGACGTTTTCCTCGGAAATATCAATAGTTTCAATCATTGGTTTAATGTTATTTTCAGATGCAAGTTGAAGCATATATTCGATATCCTTTGGAGAACCAATTCCTGAACCACCAACAAAGATTGAAGTTCTCAATAGTTGGAAAGGATCTATGACCAATTTTTCAGAAACTGGTGGAGCAGTGATATAAATCATTTGTCCATAAGGTCTTAATAAAGATAAAATGCCATCAATTGACCCTTCAGTAAATGATGAACCGGTGTTAACAATCAAATCAAGAGAATCGGCATATTTTTCGGTGTATCCTTCTTCGTTGGTAGCAATATAATGATCTGCACCCAAACCTAAAGCCAATTCTTTCTTAGCATCGGTTCTTGAAATGGCGGTAACTTCTGCACCCAAAGCTTTAGCGAACATGATAGTCATATGACCAATACCACCAATACCATTAACACCAACTTTAGTGCCCTTTTTGACACCGTAAGTTAAAAGAGGTCTGAAACCAGTAACCCCACCACAAAGCAATGGTGCCACGTCAATTGATTTCATGTTATCAGGGATTTTGAATGCAAATTTCGAATTGATTCTGATATGTGATGCGTAACCACCTTGAGTTGGTGCGCCATCAACAATATGGTTGTCAAGGTATGTATCGACATATTTACCACATGCGTTTTCAAAGTGATTGTCACATCTATAACAATCGCCACATGAATCACATTGGGCACCTACACCAACTCTATCACCGACCTTAAATCTAGCAGTTGGTCCTGCATTGACAACTTCACCGATGATTTCATGTCCAACGGCCAATGGAGTGTATGGTCTACCCCAGTCACCATTTGCTGCGTGGATATCTGAACCACAGATCCCACAACATTCAATTTTGATGTCCACATCATAATCTCTTAAAGGTTGAGGTTTATAAGTGAAAGATTTGGCTTCAGGCCAATTGTCATAATTGAGAACACCGACTGCTTTAATTTGGGAAACTGACATTTCTTGTTATAGGAAAGAGAAGAAAGATCAACAAAGAGATTCTTGTTTACGAAAGAGAAGAAAGACCAACAAAGAGAAAACAACCACGTTTCATTCATCGATTACTTATCTGTAGTATTTCACCATATTGGGAATCTCGACGCGTCGCGCTGACGTAATCATTGAATTAAGTAATAAATATAAATAGATTTGTATTATTGTAACATATAATGTATAAAGATGATAGTGAAGATGAAATTGATGGAAATAATGATAATCATATATTAACCATAAAAACAATCATAATAATCACATTCAAGATGATAAAATAATTAATAGAAAATATTAAAGCTTTTTCTTGGAAATGAAATTGGAATTGATATGACATTTAAAGGAGAATTATGATTGTTATTGTTAAAACCATTAACATTGATGAGTTATTTGAATATCAATATTGAATAAAAAGTTGCTGATGTTTTGAATGACGATTATTTTAATTAATCTGAAGCAGCAGCATCTCTAGCCTTCTTGAAATCTTCCAATTCTTTGACTCTTCTTTGGAAATCGGCGTATTGACAGTGTTCATAAGCTTCTCTTTCTTCAACACAATTCCATGGCATGAACCAACCTTCTTTTCTACATTTGTTCAAAGGCACGAGTAAAGTGGCACATCTATCTCTAAATGGTAATGGAATTTGATTTTTCTTCATATCTTCATGAGAGAGTTGTGCTGGCATTTCGTGATGGTGTCCTGTCATTTTGTTCCCGTCTTTTTGCGTTGTTTTAACCCCAAATACAAGCTAAAAATGTTCAATAGATGCTTTTTTTTCTAGTGGAGAAAATATACAAAAATGTTCGTGTTGTACGGTGCACGGGTTTATATATAGGATTACGTAAAGCTGATTTATTTATTTACTTACTGTAAACAGACGCGTCGTTTTATCTTATTGATTTGCTTTTGGATAGGAACCTAATGGAGGTTGATACATTACGCTCGCCTTTAAAAAGAGGTGGAGAAGCTACTCTGTTGGAGAAGCTGAGTTCACCGGTCAAAAGAGGGGCAGGGAATCTGCATATTAATGGAAACTTGCCGTTTGGCTCTTCAACACCACGTCTGGTCATAGAGCGGTTGGTATTGACGAATTTCAAATCATATGCAGGAAAACAGGTGATTGGACCATTTCATTCATCATTTTCAGCAGTTGTTGGACCCAATGGATCGGGGAAATCTAATGTTATTGACTCAATGTTATTTGTTTTTGGATTTAGAGCTGCTAAAATGAGACAGTCGAAACTTAAAGAGTTGATTCATAATTCGGAAGCTTTCCCTGACCTTGAATTTTGTCAAGTGGATATCCATTTCAAAAAAGTAATAGATGAAATGGATGCTTCAGTTGATGTCCCAAATTCAGAATTGATTGTTTCTAGAAAGGCAAATAGCAAAAATCAATCGTATTATTACATCAATAATAAATCAAGTAATTATACCGAAGTGACAACTCTGTTAAAGAACGAAGGTATAGATCTAGATCACAAACGGTTTTTAATTTTACAAGGTGAAGTGGAAATGATCTCGCAAATGAAAGCAAAAGCAGAAAATGAAAATGATGATGGTCTTCTTGAATATCTGGAAGATATCATTGGTACCTCTTCTTATAAAGAATCAATTGAGAATCTGAATTCCAAAGTTGACACTTTGCAAGACGAATTAGCTATAACAGAACAATCTTTCCAGTATGTCAACAAAAATATGAATGAGCATGAAGATCAAAAGGAGAATGCTCTAAAATTCTTGGAAAAGGAAAAGCAATGGAAGGATGAAACCCAGAAATTCTTACAAATATCTATCCAAATTTCAAAATCTAATCTGAAAAGCAGCGAAAAAGCATTAAATGATTTGAATGATCAAATTGGTTCAGACAAAAAAACTATTAAAGAACTTGAAGCTAAGCTGAAAGAATTTACCGAAAATAAAAATAGGCTAGTCAATGATCGCAAAGACATACTTAATAAGCTAGAATCTGTCAAAGCTGATCACAAAAAGTCACAACAAAAGAAAGTTCAGGCTTCCGAAAAATTGAAGGTGTTCAAAAAAAAGATGACATCTTTGGAAAAACAATTGAAGACCGATGAGCGCTCAATGTTAAATGATAAATCAGAGCTTGATAAAATTATGGACGATTTTGACGCATTCAATATTGAACTAGAAAAGTTAAACTCAGATTTGGAAGTTGAAAACTCCAAGTTGACTAAAATCAGATTGGCTCTATCATCAAAGACAAAAACGTACTCTGATAAGATAGAGGTATTACAGGCTGAATTAGATCCATGGAAACAAAAGATTAATGAAAATGATCATAAATGCTTAATGAAGCAGTCCAGTATAGAAATTGCATCCAAACAATTGAATAGTTTAATATCTGAAGATCAAAGTGATATCGACAGTCTTAAATCAAAGAAAGATCAACTGAAGATTAATGAAGCAAAAATAAATCAATTGAGGGATGAATTGCATCAAATTGAAAATAAGCTGTCGAATAATCAAAATATTTATATGCAATCAGAGAAGCAATTCAAGGTTGCAGAATCCGAATTGATTAAATTGCGTGAGAAAGTTTCATATGCTAAATCTCATATATCTTCTGCTGAGACTCAAAATAAGGTTCTTGCGGGCCTACAAAATTTAAAGTCTACAGGTAGAATTAACGGATTCCATGGAAAATTGGGGGATCTTGGTGTTATTGATGATAAATATGATATTGCTGTTTCAACTGGTGGTGGATCATTGAGTGACTTTGTAGTTGATTCTGTTGAAGATGCACAAATATGTATTGATTACTTGAGGAAGAAAAATCTTGGGTTTGGTAAATTCATTGTACTTCAAAAGTTGAAAAGATTTGATTTGAGCAGGAAGAATACCCCGATGAATATACCAAGGCTGTTTGATTTGATCAAACCTGTTGATCCAAAATTTGCTCCTGCTTTTTATTCTTCAATGTATGATACCCTAGTTGCTAAAGATTTGAATGAAGCCAACCGTGCTTCCTCTGGGACATCTAGAAGATGGAGAGTAGTAACTTTGGATGGTAAGCTAGTTGATGTTAGTGGTACAATGTCAGGTGGTGGTAACAGAGCTTCACGTGGTGCAATGAAATTGTCCTCTCAGAAAAAGTCCAGTGATAACGAATTATCGCCAGCTGCGGTACAAGTCTTGATTGATGAATTGGCTCAAAGAGAATCTGAATTTAATACAAAAGAAGATGGATATAGAAGAATGCAACTTGCACTCAGGGAGCTGTCAGATAGGATTCCAGTGAAAAAATCAGAAATTACGAGGTTGAATATTGAAAATGATTCTTTGAAATCTGATGTTGAAGAGCTTGAAATAAGAGCAGGTGATTCGAACAATGCGACTAAAAAATCCACTCTGGAGCATGATATTAAAAAGCAAAAATATGAATTAGAAACCTTACAAGCCGAAAAGGCTGATCTTTTGAAACAAACAGTTGGGTTGGAAGACGAAATCAAAAGCTTGAATAAAAAAATTATTGAAATTGGAGGATTAGAGTTAAAAAAACAAAGTAGTATTGTAAACGACCTTAAAGAATCAGTTAGATTGAAAGGACAAAAAAAAGAAAAGGATGAAGTTCAAGCTGCAAGGCTAAAATCAAATGTTGAGAAGCTGGAAAAAAAACTTGTTCAACTGAATGAAGAATATAGTGATGCAAAAAATCGAGTTGAAGAACTAGAGAAAAGGGTAGATGAGCAAGACGAGCAACTAGTATCGATTGTAGAAAATTTAAAAGAATTGGAGCATTTAGTAGACAAGATTGATGTACAAATCAATCAAATTACGGAAAAGATGGATACTGAGACTACTGAATTGGAGCAGAAGAATAGTGAGATATCGATGTTCATGAAAAGCATTGAAAAACATACAAAGCAAGTTGAGCGAGATAGAGAATCCATAAAGCAATTTGAAAATAATTTGTCTGCAATTGAATATCGTGATGTAATGGATTATATCACATGGGTTGATGAAACAGATGCATTCATACAAAATTATATCCAAACGCCAATTGTTTTCGAAAATTTCCCTGATAATATCGATCTAAAAGATCTCGATGACAACTGTGAAAAATTGAAGGATGCTTTATTAGAAATGGAAGTCAATTTAGATGTGTTACCGGAGTATGGTAGAAGGTTACAAGAATTCACAGAGAAAAAGAATGAAGTTGAATCATCACGTACAAACCTTCTCAATACCCAAAATGATTTAAAGGAACTTAATGAAAGAAGACTAAGTGAGTTTAAAATTGGGTTTGATGACATTTCATCTACATTGAAAGATATGTATTTTATGATTACTAATGGTGGTGTGGCAGAGCTTGAATTTTGTGATGTTCATGATCCGTTTCAAGAAGGTATTGCATTCTCCGTTATGCCACCTAAAAAATCATGGAGAAATATTTCGAATTTATCAGGAGGTGAGAAGACACTTGCATCATTGGCACTTGTCTTTGCATTGCACCACTATAAACCAACCCCATTATATGTTATGGATGAAATTGATGCTGCACTAGATTTTAAAAATGTCAGTATTGTTGCCAACTACATAAAGTCAAGAACGAAAAATGCACAGTTTATTGTTATTTCTCTTAGAAACAATATGTTCGAATTAGCAGAGAAGTTGGTGGGGATTTATAAAACTAATAACATGACGAGGTCGGCGACATTGGTCAATAAAGATTTGGTTCATTAATAACAATCAATGATTTAGATGTATATAGAATGCAAATTTATAATGCCAACTCAGAAAGCTTTCTTTCAAGGTCAACTTGAGAAAATTCAACAGGCTTGAAAAAATAATTGGAGCTGGGGTTTATGGCTTTCTTGTCAGAAGAATATTTCCTATCTATTGCTTCATCGCTCACATCACAACGAATACGAATTAATGGTTTATTTTTTACTCTCTTGGAACTTGACTTTTTACTAATCTTGATTATCTCCGTTGGAGACAACAACTCCTTGCTTGGTTCTGAGGACAGTTCTTCCGAGTAATCTAGTTCAAGTCCAGAATCTGATTCTGATTCTGATTCTGATGAATTTCCATTACTTCCTTCTGATTGAAGCTCTATCTGAGATGCTGGTTCTTCAACATCAACATTAAGTCTCAAGTTGTTTCTCAGATCAGAGGAGCATAACATGAGACAAACTACCAATGTGTAATATGCATCATTGGCACCATTGTGTAAATAAGCGTTTGGGACACCCAACTTATCCAAAATATAACTTAACCTTGACTTAATATTTGAGCTGCCGAAAAGTGAAAACCATAAAGTCGAAGTATCCACTATATTCAACGTAGGTGGCTTCCAGTTGAGATTTTTGAAACTATCTAAATCACCTTTTACAGAATGTCCAACTATTAAAGTTTTCGGGCCTAACTTTTCAAAAATTGTATCCATTGCTTTAGGAATGTCATTTTCCGATATTATATAAGATTCTCCTGTTATATTTGACATTTTCGAATCTGGTACAAACATCCCATTTCTCAGTGGCAGATTTTCTTTAATAATGAAATGAATATTGGTAATATGCGGGAAAAGTGAAAATTTCTGAAATTGGGGTTTGTAGATGGAGATTCCAACTTCAATGACGGTTTTAGTATTCTTTTCATAGAATTCATTATCAATTGAAATGAGGGTATATTCACGTGAGTTTACTAATTTAATCGAGTCTTCTACCGATAAATTATAATTTGTTTTGTGCTTCATGGATTTCTTTTTAGACTTGACAGTTCTGAAGTTAGGCTCTAAATTTAATATTGACCTTTCCAGCTGTCTGTTAATATATTGATCGTAATCATCATCTAAAACTAAAAGATTTTGATTTTCCGATATTTGATGTGATGGGACTATTTGATGTCCGGTAAACTGTTTCAAGTCCATTGCAATTGCCCTCTCGCTATTGCCGTCATAAATCATCGTATTTGTTTCTGGATAGCTATGATAATTGGGAAATGGATGTGAAAGACGATTAGTTTGTTCGGGGGTTTTTGGCTTGCTTTGGAACGATCCTCTGGTTTTAATCAGCCTTTTTGCCGGGGGTGACTTGTTGGTGGATTTCATTCTTAAAGTGGCGTTCTTTAAAACCTTCCACGGGTGACTTTTCATCAATAAAAGAAGAAGAAGTATTTCTTATATACAAGATTTTTCACATTATATAGAGTTTATATCTAGTTGTTACGAGTCAGAACGGAATTTGTTAACAATTCCAAAGCACTTCTGGCATCAGATTCAGGTAATGCTCTTAGATTTTTCAAAGCATCATCTCTGTATTTTTGGGCCAATTCCAGGGTTTTTTGGACCCCATTTGATTTAATAACAGCATCGTTAGCCTTTTCAACATCACCAGGTTGGCTGAATTTTCTACCAATAAGAGCACCCAATTCAGGTTGATCCTTCCAAGCAAACAAAACAGGAGCAGTAGCTAACCCTAATTTTAGGTCCGCACCAGCCGGCTTACCCAGCAATTCAGCAGTTGTTGTATAATCCAACATATCATCAATAATTTGGAAACATAAACCCAAGTTTCTACCGAATTGATAAGAATTTTCAATGATGTCTTCATTACAACCAGCTAAGATTGCAGATGATCTTGATGATTTAGAGATTAATGATGCAGTTTTTAAATAAGTCTTATGAAGATAATATTCAAATGCTGCATTAACATTATCTTGATGAGAAATAGACTTTGGATCAGAAGCAACTGAATATTCATGAACCTTTACAGGAACTTTTCCAGTAAGCTCTGGGATTTTCTTGACTGTACCGTCGTTATCAACTGTTGAAATATTTGGGTTGAAAACAGTATTTTTCAATTGCATGAATTCACCTTCTACTAAATTGGCGATTGCAGTTGACATTAACTCAACAACCTCGGAATTTCTCAATCTACCAAGAGAAACAGATGCCCTACCAAGAAGGAAATCTCCTGCAAGTACTGCCATCTTATTAGTGAAAGCGATATTTCCACTTTCTCTACCTCTTCTTAAATCTGCGAAATCAATCACATCATCATGTAATAAAGAAGCAGTGTGGATCATTTCTGTAATTTCCGCCAATCTTCTTTGTTTAGGTAAAATCCCGTTTTCTTTATCTATAACTTCATAATCAGTTTGATCAATCATAGGTCTACTTAAAGGATTTAAAATAATATTTGGATTGATTCCATGAAGAATGTTCAAGGGAGAAATTGAATCCAGAGGATTTTGTCCTGCAAATGAAAATGCTTTAGGTGTACCTTTAAACTCTTGTTGTGTGTTGACGTCGTACCTATCAATTGTAATTCTGGTTCTTTCATTTTCTGGAATTTTAGCCAACGCCTTGGACAATAAAAGGACAATCAGAGGTCTTACATTTTTACCTTCTGCTTCAAAATAATATGCTGCAACCTTATTTAATACTGGGTGACCTGATCCGATCAATTGTGAGATATGTTTGGCAAGAACTCCCATTTCTGCTGAAACCATTGAAAAAGGATCAAATTTGCCCGCTGTTGTGCTCTTTTTTGGCTGCACGAGGCTTTCTGCCGTGGATATAGCAGTTGCAAATGATGATTTAGCTCTCTGTTGAACCCGTGTTCGACTGATTGACACTAACAATGGACGATTTGACATTTGGCAATAAAGAAGAAAGTTAACTTATTGTAACAACTTTTTCCACATAGTTAAAGTTAAGAGTTTTAGGTACTTAAATGTCGTGGATCACCAGTTTCCCGCTTTTCCAGCTGCTGGGTATATGGATTGTCTCATTGGTGGCCAAGGTAATTTCTACAGGGCGTTTACCGCGTCACGTTGGGTTCATTATGGATGGAAATAGAACATATGCAAAACGAAGGCATTGGGAGACCAAAGAAGGACATTCTGCAGGGTTTGATGCAATGGCAAGTGTACTAGAAGCATGTTACAAATCTGGAGTGGAAAGTGCTACAGTATTTGGGTTTTCATTGGAGAATTTCAAGCGTCCACAAAAGGAATTAAATTCATTGATGGAATTAGCCAAATGGAAGATGGAACAGGTAATATCAAATGGAGAACTATGTGAAAAATATGGAGTTCGTATAAAGATATTAGGAGATATGAGTTATTTAAGAGAGGACGTTGTTGAAGTATTCAAAAAAACAGAAGAAATGACCAAGAATAATACAAAAGCGGTTTTGAATGTTTGCTGGGCCTATACATCACAAAATGATATTACAGTTGCCATACGTAACGCAGCTAAAGAGAATAGTTCAGAATTAAAATTATCAACACATGAAGACCCTCCTCTGGATTTGATTGTAAGAACCAGTGGAGTTAATAGATTGAGTGATTTTCTTTTATGGGAAACAACAAGTAATCATTGCACAGTTGAAATGATTAATACACTTTGGCCAGAATTTACAGCAATTCGAATGCTTTGGATTTTATTTAAATGGTCATATAACAATAGGCGTTAAAAGGAAAAGAAGAGAAGAGAAGAAATTATGATTATGTTGTCAATCAGATCTCCCTTTTTCTTCCCCATTAGGTGTATATATTTATATGTATATATTATATATTATTATATGAAAGAGTTTTATATAGTGGATTAATATATGATAGATTATAATAGAAGATTTTATGAAGGTAATATTATATTTATATTTATATTATATTTATATTATATTTATATTATATTTATATTATATTTATATTATATTTATATTATATTTATATTATATTTATATTATATTTATATTATATCATAAGCTTACAAGCTTTTAAACTTTTCATCTTATTATCCTATAATCTTATAATCTTATTTGTTCAATTCTTGTGCTTCTGCGAATTTAGTCTTGAATTCTTCAGCAATTTCCTTATCCTTAAATCTAATAGCCAAGGTTTGTGCTTCTGGTTCACCTTCTGAAACATCGGCAGTAACATTATAAACCCATGATTTATCTGATCCAACATTTGGTGTAAGTTTGTATTCTGGTGAAACAATATGATTTGCACACACCTTCAAAGTCTTGTCTCTTCTCATGAGTAAACGAACTTTCTTGGTTTCTTTGTGTTGAAGGAATTTAACATCTCCTGTACCTCTTTCTTTCCATTCCTTAGAATCACCATGGTATTTGAATAACTTGGCACGGAATTTACTTAAAACGTCTTCGTTTTCTTCATTAGTTTTGACTTCAACCTTTTCCAACTTGACCAAAGGTTCGAAATGAACATCCGCTTCTTCTTCAACTGCCTTTTCTTCTTCATCGCCCTCGTCTTTTTTGTTGTTTTCTTCTTTTTCTTCCTTTTCTTCCTTTTTTTCTACTTTCTTGGCGCCAAACATTTCAAACACGTTGGTAGATGGTGGCTTTTGCTCCTTCACTTCTTTGGCTTCAACTGACGACATTTTTCGCTTCTAATTTCCAATAATAGAAAAGAAAGTTGTTTATTTGTGATGAAGAAAAATTTCATTTGCCCTCCTATATATTATATATATTACTAGCTTTTTTAGGCATTTTTGGGATTATCTCTATTAATATTCGACTTATACTGAATTTGATAGCTTATACTGGTAGTGAGATCATCAATTGCAAAGCATAGAAAAAATTACACTTTAATACCATCATTTGAGTACATATTGAAAGAATAACTGATTGTTTATATATATAAAGAGATGAGTGATAATGATATCAATAAGGGGAATTCCCGGAAATGGAGTTTATCCGGAGGTCCCTTACCATTTGAAACACCAGATCAATACTATGGACCTCGGAACAAGCAAAGAACCCTGTCAGTTCTGCTGCCTCGGACCAATTCCAATCGATTCACGTTTTCGGAAGTTGATAACTCACCAGTTATTTCGTCATCTTCGTCTGATGAAGAAGACGAAGATGATGAGGAATTAGGAGAACAAGCAAAGGAAGCGATCAGAACGTTAGATCTGAATAATGAAGTAGACAGATCGTTCGATTCACTGGAAAGATCTCATTCTACTAGTTCACTTATAGCGTCTATCAACATGTCCCGTGCAAATTCTAAGAAATCACAATCTGAAATTTCACCACTCCAAGCAGTTCGGAGAAGGGCGTCCGTGGACTTAACGGCCTCAAATGTTAATTCAAAGAGATTCTTCATTTCCGATATTGATAGTACCTTAAATGAATTATTAGAAAATGAAGATACAGATCATAATTGTCAAATTACAATTGAAGATACAGGACCTAAAGTGTTAAAATTGGGAACCGCTAATTCAGCAGGTTATAACCAATATGCAATTAGAGGGACCTATATGTTATCAAATCTTCTTCAAGAATTGACGATTGCAAAAAGATTCGGAAGAAAACAAATGATTCTAGATGAAGCAAGATTAAATGAAAACCCAGTCAACAGATTGATAAGAATCATTAACTTCTACTTCTGGAAAAACTTGACAAGACAGATAACTAAAGAGAATATAATTGAAATGGCCTCAGATACCAAAATTGATACCCCAGAAGGTAAACTCCCTCGTATATATGTCCCATATTCAGAAAAAGAACAATATTTTTATTATAGTCAAATAGCTGAAAATCACCCAGATTTTAATCTTCAAGTTGAATATCTACCAAAAGAAATCACTGCTGAATATGTAAAATCAATTAATCATAAGCCTGGTCTTCTGGCACTTGCCGTGAAAAGGAATTCAGATAAATATGGTGATTTAAGTGGATTCCCATATGTTGTTCCTGGTGGAAGATTTAATGAACAATATGGTTGGGATTCTTATTTTGAAACTTTGGGTTTATTATCGTCTGGTAATATTGAACCTTGTATTGGGATGTGTGAAAATTTCATTTTCGAAATTAATCATTATGGGAAAATTTTGAATGCCAATAGGTCGTATTACTTATGCCGGTCGCAACCTCCTTTCTTGACTGATATGGCTCTGAAAATTTTCAATTACCAGAAAGAACATTATGGTATTGAAGATCTTGATTTTTTGAAAAGAGCTTATATCGCAGCAATCAAAGAATATAATGAAGTTTGGAATACTGCCCCTCGTTTAGATCCTATTACCGGTTTATCAACTTATCATCCAGGGGGATTGGGTATTCCACCTGAAACTGAAGCAACGCATTTCCATAATGTGTTGCAACCATTTTGTGATGAATATAATTTGTCATTTGAAGAATTTGAAAAAAAGTATAATGATGGAACTATAAATGAACCTTTATTGGATGAGTACTTCTTACATGATAGGGCAGTGAGAGAATCAGGACATGACACAAGTTATAGATTGGAAGGTATATGTGCCAATTTAGCAACAATTGATCTTAATTGTCTTCTTTACAGATATGAGACAGACATTGCATATGTCATCAAAGAATATTTTGGTGACAGATTGGAAATAGAAGGAGAGAATGAAACAATTGAAAGTAGCTCCAAGTGGTTAGATTTAGCACGTAAGAGACGTTTGGCAATTGATAAATATTGTTGGAATGAAGAAGAATCTCTTTATTTTGATTATAATGTTAAATTACAGAGACAATCTACGTATGAATCGGTTACTTCATTGTGGGCATTATGGGCAGGTATATGTGAACCAGACCGTGCAAAACAAATGATTGAAAACTCTCTAAGTAAGTTCGAAGTAATTGGTGGTTTAACTTCTGGATCTAAAAAGAGTTTGGGTAACATAGGTTTAGATCAGCCAAGCAGACAATGGGATTATCCATATGCTTGGGCTCCGCATCAAATTTTGGCATGGGAAGGTCTATTACATCCAAATCCTCATTCTCCATTAGAAAAGATAACATTCCCTGATATAGCTAGAAGATTGGCTTATAAATGGTGTTATTTAATAACTCTAGCATTTGTTGATTTCAATGGTATTGTTGTTGAAAAGTACGATGCCACTTCCAGTACTCAACCTCATAAGGTCGAAGCTGAATATGGAAATCAAGGTTCCGGATTTGAAGGTGTGGCCACTGAAGGTTTTGGTTGGGTCAATGCTTCTTATGTTATAGGAGTTGATCTGCTAAATGTGAGAGAAAAGCGTGCTTTAGGCTTAGTCTCTGATCCCGAGTTGATATTTAAATAAAACTCCGTAGTTACGTAATGTAGATCTTAATTACACAACGTTTTCTCTTAGTTTATTATAGATCGACACATAAATGACGGTAAAATACGCTGCTCATAGAGGATTCAAAGCACAATATCCAGAGAATACACTGTTTGCTTTTAAAGCAGCATTTGAAGCTAAATGCGAAGTAATTGAGACTGATCTCCATATTACGTCAGATAACGAGGTTATCATTGCACATGATCTTGATACAAATCGGGTATTCGGGAAAGACTATATTATTACCAAGACCCCCTGGAAAGGACATCTTGATCAATTGTTGACACTACAAGAACCACGCTCTCCAATTCCGTTATTGAAGGATGTTCTTATCTGGATAAGTGAAATATGGGAAAACGGTGGCGAAATCAAACTAATGTTAGATATCAAAACTGACAATGATCCGAAGAGATTATATGATCTTGTATGGAAGATGTTTAAAGATATTAAAGGCGTTGAATATTGGAAAAACAAGATTATCTGGGGTCTTTGGACACCATCTTTCTTATTACCTGAATTTCTTACAGGTTGGGAGGTCGTTAACATTACATTTGATATCGACGTTGCAATCAGGTTCAACGAAGAATGCATCAAGCAGAATATTAGAATGAGTGCAGTTTCAATACTTGCAATGATTATGTACAATGAAACTGAAGGATCTAAGTTGTTATCATGGGCAAAAAAGCAAGATATCAAGATATGGTTTTGGACTGTAAACAAACACAGTGAAGTGTTGGACGCAATTAAATTTACTGAAAATGGAGTTTTATTAGAAGGCGTAATCACAGATGATCCAATTGCTGCAAGGGGGACAAAAGAAACTGAAGGTAGTAAACCATCATTTTCATATAACGTCAACTGGTGGGCTAAAAAGCAATTATATTGGTTGGTCCTATTTCTATCCAGAAGAAAATATAATATTGCACCTTTTTTAAAGGCATTACATAGGGTTGGGTTCATTTGATCAACTATAATATATGGCCTTTTGTATCAATTTGTGTCTTTGCGTTTTTGTTGTGTCAAACGACATTGTTTCCTTTTGATTTATACTGAGATCTACTTATGTTATTGTTCTTTTGATTATTCATTCTAAATACATCGATTTTCGTACATATGATTTATTTAATTCAAACAAAGAAAAAAGAACATCAAGTTTTAAATCATTATTAAATTTTGAAACTTGAAAGAAAAACGGTGTTTTAAGAAATCTTTTGTTGATCTCTTGTTATTGTATGATTTCACAACCAGATACAGGAAAAAAGTCGATGGTTTTGACGATATTGAATTTACAAAAAAAAAATACTGGTAACTTAGTAACAGCTAATTTATTATGTTTCTTACTATGTATCATGATGAATATTATCTTATAACTTTAATCTTTCTTTGGTCCCCACTTGACACCAAGAAATCCGCTGTCGCCATAAAGTCCTAAAGATCTTTTACTTTTGGACATTAATGAACCTCCAACTAGATAATGTCTACCATTTCCCTTGACATCAAGGGTTACATAGACTAATTCTTGTTCAATGTAACTCTTTTCAATTGCTTCAACTTGAACCACACCTATTTTCGAGGACGATTCTACAAAGAATCTCAATAATAAATGATCAAGTCCATCTTTACCTGTAAACTTAGTACCTTGAACAGTTCTATTTCTAGTCCAACCATCGCTTGATCCATCACTGTAAGCCTTTAATCTGATTCCACCTTTCTTAATTTCTTCGTCTGAATACCCAAGCATTTTCAATGAAACATCATCTTTTTCAACCATTGAAACAACTCTGTTGTAAGTGGCTGTTTCTCCTGAAGGAGAAAACAACTCCGTAGCAATCAAATACATGGTAACTAAAGTTGCTCCACCTGCAATCAACACCAACCAAGACGAAACAACAAATCTTGACCCTCTCTTCAGATTGTCAAGTACCTTATTAGCTTTAGCTTGACTTGCAGCAGCTTTTGATGAATTCATTCTGTGCCCAACGAATGGATTTATTATCCTTTGCCTTGGTTGTAAAAGACCTGCTGAAGTAACTCCAACTCTCACTCTATTCAAAAGGTTGTAACTCCTCAACATTATTGTTCAAGTAGAGAGAAGAATAATGAAATATTACGTAAGTTGAAGGTATTTTTCCATTAAAAAAAAAAGTTCCCTCATTAGCAAATAAATTTCCAAATTGGTAACAAAAAAATAAAAAATAATGGACGAGTTGGGAGTCGAACCCAAGACCTCCTGCATGCTAAGCAGGCGCGCTACCAACTACGCCACACGCCCAATTGATGAATATTTAGTGGGTTTGCTCTATACGTTGTGGCTGCTAATAGCTCAAGTTAAAAAAAAAAGAACATTAACATGAAAAAGTTGAAAAAAGTAAGAAATGTATAAGAGACATTGTTACAAAAACAAATGTGCTTTTATCAGAACCTGAGAATAACACAAGATTAAATAAATGAAATAAATTAATGTTCAACAAGGTAATGCCAAAAGTTTTGACATTAGCAAGTAAGTAAATACTGACAAAAGTTTTGACATTAGCAAGTAAATACTGACAAATTTTATGCACATAATATACATTTAGATGTTCACAAAGCACTGAAAAGACGAAACCCATTTCATTATACCACACGGTTTGTGAATTAGGAATTCCAATGGAATATATCAGTCATTATTTCAGAACTAGAAGAATATCCTTTATAAGCGATTCATTCATTCTGATTATCATTTTTGATAGATTCAATTAACAATAACAAGAAATGGTTTATTTTCATTTGCATAGTTGTTGTTTTTCTTTTATGCTAGGATTGATGGAAAATATTAAAATTAATCAACTGAACTTTGAATACTACAAGAACCGGTTCCAAATCCATAAACACTAGAAAAGAATAGACAGTTTTTAAGCTGTGCAATCTTAAAAATGTTGAAACTAACATAATCAGACAAAATCTTTATCAAAACTTCTGAGCCAAAAGATGTATTTGTAAGTAACAAGGCACCATTCTCTTTCTCTCAACAAAATGCTTGTAAATTAATTTGAAAGTTGTAATATCTATCTCCTTAAAATTGTTTTCATCGAAATGTTTCAATGTTATCCTATGATAATTTACTCAATTCTCAATTAAATTGACCAGAGAACAGGAAAAACCCATTTTTTTCAGGATTCATAGAAATTAATTAAGTAATGAATGATACACTAAAATTTAAAGGACCACCAAGCCCATAAAAAATTATTGGCAAATCTTTAACTATTTTTTTCACTACTGTATAATTCGATAGCTAATCGATGACAAAAAATATATATATGGCTTGTTTGAAAATTAAACAAAAAATGCTGTTTCCTTATTCAAACCCAGATATATATAGGATTTATAGAATCTCAAATTAACAAGAACAGGGTGCAAGTTATATACTTCCAAAACATGTGCAAATGAGTATGCTGGCCTGTTAAAATGGGAATGCGGATTGATATGAATGGAAATGAATATATTTACTTTCATTCAGCAATTGTGTTACAGAATAGTGAGAATGACAAAATTTCATAATTCTTATATATATATTCATATATTAAGGAAATCAACTTGATAATTCTATTTTTGTATTTCGATGGTTCGGGTTCAGTCTAATGAATTCTTAAAAGTGTGTTTTGTTGATATATGACTCTGATTTTCATTATTATACAATGCTTTAATTTGGCTTTTAAAAACTTCACATGTAGCGCATAAAAGGGCCAAAGACAACAGATGAATTGAATAAAAGGCACACTTATGTTTGTCACAAATGATCTCTACTAACCGTTTTTTTTCAATGAAAAGTAATCAACTGTAAATATTACGCTATGCTTCTTGCAAACATCTATGTGATTTTTCCTGAAAGATGCATCTAAAATTCAATGATATGGAAAAAGTCACAGAGATCAACGCTTACATTTCTCAAACAGATTGAGCGAATTCGTTGCTAATAAAATTTCCTACGTCAGAAGATTATTTGGTAATTTTGTTAATCATTCCAAAATCTTTGTATCAACGTCAGCCTAACAGTATATAGAATCAAGAAGTAAAAATCAATTGTTGTAATAAATAATTGAGCAAAATCTTCGTATATAACTTTAAAAGTTTAAAACGCCATTGATAAATTAAATCAAATTTGCTACTATTTGACAAAAATAAGCAAACTAATTACCTAATGAGGGAGCAAATATAAATATCTTTAACTTTGGAATCTTTTATAAAATTATATTCGAATCTTCTGTTCAAATACAATTATATAAATTTAGTTTTATCGTGTCCCGTTTGTGCATTATCCATTGAGAGTAACTGTAGAATGATGAATAACAGTAAGAATCCAAAAATCCTCACCGGCCATAACTTTCTTAAAAACACCCGCATTAATAAACATGAAGTGATTGTCAATGATCTTTATTTAATTACAAACCAAAATTATAGGTTGCTTTTTGTTAAAACTAGTTTTTGCAGAATATAACGGTTGGTTCACCTGAATTTAGTTTTTCTTTAATATTAAAATGATATACCGCAATGGATAAATAAAGGAATTTGTTTCATCCTCAAAAGACATCGTTTTTTCAACAAAATAAAACGGATGGATGAACCATGCTAGGTTTTCTGAAAAATACTTTTTAGGCACGTCTTCTTGGTTTCAGGTTTTCGTTAATTTTTTTGAGTGATATGCTTCAATTGTTTCATGACTCCATATTTTTATTTTATTTTCAGTCTGAGTACAAAAAACATCAGGCTTCAGTATTTCATAAGGGGAATTTCTATTTCCTTTGACCACCTCTTTGGTCTAATTTTAAATAATAAAACAAGAATAGAATCAGCTTTTCAAATCGCATTGATTGCAACTTAACAAAATTTATTTGGTTCTACTTAATTTGTGAAGAAATCGGATTTTTATTTTAAAGTTGAACCAAAGTAACATTTTTTATAGCTAAATAAGATTCTTGAAATCAAGCAATGGTGGAACAAAGTCTAAGATAAATGGTAAGCATCAAAAGAAAAATTGAATCAAGCTAAATTTTTTGAAACTTTGGTTTGCTGCTAAGAACTCAAAACCTTTTTTGTGTTGCAGTTGCTGTCTTAACGACGTTTAAAATTGGCCAATTTTCAATTTTAATTTATAAAGATGACAGCCGCTAAGGACATGTAATTACTGTGCAAGTTGAAACAATATAGCAGCTTGGTTCTAAGTTGAAAATTATTTTTAAAAGGCCTGAAAAAAGGTTTGAATTAAAATTGTGACCGTATAGGATTTTTTTTCGAACAAGAACTCTTTCAGTTTTTTGATTGTTTACAGAGCCATAGTACTGGTAGTAGAAAACATAAGAATTGAAATTATAAATCTTATATGCTTTTTTCTGAATTAAAAATGTTTTAAGGCTTTGGCGTTGTTTTATATGTCCCATACGACAGGGAATTTGAAATGTTTACTAGGTGCTAAATAACTTTTACTGTTGAAATATTTATAATAGCTTATTATTTGTACATCAACTACATTTCTCTTCGAGAAGTATGTAATTTTCAACAATATATTATTAAATATTTTAGGTATGTCGTGAAAAACTCTAAACGTTGTTTTTCATAATTTAAATTACTGAGCGCTCTTTTTATTTAGTTTGTCATTCTTCTTAAAAAACCTGAAAGATTCCTTGATAGATATTTAATGTTAAACGAAATATAAGCGCAAATTTGACACTGCAAAAATAATGCATTTTGATTTAAGGAATAGCAGAGTTCTAAACCTTAATAATTTATCTAAAGTTACAAAATTTAATTAGGATTTGTTGTAAAAAGCTTGTCTTAGAAAAGGTATTATAGAAATAGAAAAATGAATCGATTGCGAGTGAAACAGTACTACCGCTTCAAAATCTAGCTTTATTTTGTAATAAACTTTTTGTGTCAAATGTAATCAAAGTGGTTAATCTAAAGGCAAGTTTTTACAAAATAAACTGGCAGCATTTTTTTGATTTTATTGAAAATCCAATAAAATATTTCACCACGAATCGTTTCAAATACTTCAAGAAATAATTTGGTATATGTTGCAAGAATGTTTTCATTTTGTTCCCTATTTGATTAAGATGATTTCTGTGATAAAAAGTTAGAACAAATCAGTTTCATCATAATTATGGCAAAAATTTAATCAAGATATCAACGTAAGAAATTGTTTTTTTTACAAGATCATCGGGAAAATAATGCCAGGGTTGCTGACATATTGCAGAGGCATACTCAGAAAATGTACAGTTTTAAAAAATTGATGAAAAGGATTAAACTGAATTGTGTTATTACTAGTATAAGGGCAAAGTATAATCTATGTTTTCATTTGTAACACAACCATGTAATAGACAACGAATTTCGAACCGTTTTGAGTGTCACAGAAAATTTTCTTTCTAATGGTTCAGTGAATTTAACTAGTATAGAATCATAATTTAAAATCATCATTGCTCTGTTATTTGATAAAAGCTTTCACATTCATTTTCGTACCAGAGAATGCGATAAACTGTAGAATTACCCAACTTTACTATAAATTTTTATCTGCATTCTTTTTACACAGCTTAGCCATGTGTATCAGATTGAAGGAGCAAAAAAGATTGTGCTATTAATATGATAGTTTGATCAAGTTAGTTTTATTATTTTCAAAGTTTATTGATAGAAATAGTCAGCAGAAGAATTTATTACCAAGAAAAATCTGAAATGGATGTTGCTGCTCATTGTACTTGTCACAAAATAATGTTGATGCAATGTGATTTTGACTAGGAGAGCAGATGACGCAATAGAGTTTTATAATTGGTGTAGTGGAATGATAGTTAGTCTTTATGGTGATGTCTTGAACGATCTTATCAATGACACATACTTTCATCCGGAGATTTGCTGTATTGAGTGCTCGCTTTCTTCAAACCGTAAGCTTTTATATAAAACAGACGGTTTTTTCTGGATAAAAATACGCTGATTACAATTTCATTTAATATAATAAAAACAAAACAAAGAAAAACTTGAAAAGTTATATACCGTTGGTGTATTTTTGATATATCACCAATCCCAATTATCACAAACCTTCTGGCTCAGATACTGTAGCATAGATTTATATATCTTTCAAGTTTAATGCTTTAGTTTTAGCAATCTTTTAACGTCATAAGTTAAGGTGTATCAGGTTTTTTTATTATATACCAGTTCCTTATATTAAGAAAGTTCTTTAGAAGATAACTATAATATTTGCTTGTCATTGCAGTAAAACAATAATCAAATTTGTAAGGCGATTCCTTTCTTTGTTATCACATTTTATAAGCTACAAGTCTTGCAACACTTTTGATCTCCTTTGATCTACTCTAGATCTTTTCCTGATTCAATGATTTATGAGCAACTAAACCCATGTCTCAGGTAACACCAGTTTCTTCATTCTCTGGTTTATGACTGGTGAAATTAGATGATCCAAATCGTATTGATAATGATGACTCAAAAAGTGCTATGTGTGAATAGATCTCTCCGCAATAACGGTTTCATGGTTCTTATTCTCCATCGTTGGTGGTCCCTTTTTTATATAGAAAAACAAAGAATAAATAAGAATTCATAGCAAGGAAATAGGTTTGTTGATGAAATAGGTTTGACAATCCAATACCAGAATCAATGTTCCGAAAAGCTCAATTACCATTAAAATAATTTTAACTTAATTTTCACTGCTGATCCCATTTTATGTTGAAAACGAAATATATGATGTATTTATACAATAATCAATTATAAAGATGTTAAACGCAAATAAGATGTTTTTTCCTTTATTACGTGCTGTGTTTATTCTATTAAAAACTTTCTTGAATGGAGTTTCTCAATTGACTACCAGAAAAGTTAAGTAGTTGATTTGAGGTTTTATTTCAAGAAGAATCCACGTTTCACTATTTAACGATTTCTAAAATGGGTGTGTGTACTTTTTTGAGGAGATTCGATGATTGTTTGGTGACAGCTAGATATGGTCATTTCAATAGGAGATTTTTGTATCAAACGAATGCTAAATCTTTTAAGAAAAGATTTTATGTCAAGTTATCTGCCTTTCAATTGCAAAAGCGTCCTCCAAAAAATCAAATCTACACAAATTACATTAAATCCACCGATGTTGACAATATTTTTTATAATATTTTTTTTTACAGCTTACAAAGCTTTAAATGCAGTCAATGATGTTGCTCTATAAAACTTCCTAATCACTGACAAATTAATTTGCTTGGCACCAGATCTAAAGAACGTAAATTTGTGTTCTTGCTCTGAAAATCAGGCACAATGCAAATGTTAGTTATCAAAGATCTATTGCAAGTTTCAAAATTGCCACACGGGAGGGTCTTCGAAAGAGCAACCTAATTCAAAACCCAATAATCGATCACCATAAAAATGGTCTTCAATTAACGAAGCTTAACAATTTGTGGATCTTTCCTGTTTCCTACGTTGTGAGACAAAATCGAGTAAAACATTCAAAACTAATTCAATTGAAATAACATGGAAGGTGAGCATACAAAAGGTGGAATTAAATGATAAGGTTACCTAAAATTAAAAAAGAATTACCAAATTTCATTCGAGAAGTTATCATGAACTATTGACAGGCCCAAAAGTGTTGGTTTTTTTGAAATCAGGCTGCACCGTGTCTTAGCTTTTAAATTTCAACAGTTGTCCACATAAAAAAACGCTATCTATTTAATAAGCGATTCATAATTTTAATGTATCATCCGCGTATTATGACGCACATAGGTTGATTTTTGGGACCAGTTTACAACATGTAGGATCAACCAGATAACGGCTTATTGATTTAATAAACGAAAGAAAAAAAACACGGGTGTTCTTCTATGTTCTTCTATACCCAATAAAAGCACATCCAAAAATTTAAAAATCGCATTAAATCAGTAAAGAGTAAAGTGTTTAACAGTTCTTCCAAATGCACTGAGTTCAAAAACTACAATTAAAATATGTTAAATTTAAGAGTAAATTGACCAATCATGAAAGTAGCCCATTAAATTTCCGCTTATATTTTATGGATTGGCAAAAATAACAAATATTAGTAAATATCAAAGACGAGCTTGTTAATGGCAACATAAGCGAAAAAGTTTTAAGCAATACCATAGGATACATATAACTGCTAATGGGATTGTTTTTTTCAATTATTTTGTGTGGTGAGGACGAATGTGACTGAACATCTTAAAATGCTGTTAAATCGAGGGGAACAACTTCAAGCGTGATGAGTAAAACACATAACTAAAATGTAAACTTTAACATAAAACCTAACGTATTATTAGTGCTCAATCAATTGTATGATATATGGGATCATCTGAAATTCCAGAATTCGAATAAATCCCGACTAGAAGGAAGAAATGATGTTTTAAATGTGCGCATCCAGTCAAAAATATTGTTTAATAATAAACTGAAAACTATTATTTTTTGCTCAATTGCCCAATTTTAATAGCTATCATAAAACCCTTATGCAACCCAGTAACCAACAAGATTCAATGCTAGTGCTGAATGTTTTATATAATTTCAATATAATTCACAATATAGATGTAGTATTAAGTACTTAATGTCCTATGAATATCTGACAAGCGTGGAATGTCCTCATAAACGCCAATTATAGCGGAATGTAATTCCCGTCTGACGATTTGAGAGACACTTCAATAACATTTTATATCTAGTGTTAAGTAGTCGGTTTTCACAAATTCACTATGGTTTTGCAGCTTCAAACACATACATCAGTCAATAGTTATAAACTTTTCTTATATTATATGCATATTACTTTTTTACCCAGGCGGCTATTATTATTAGTTCTAACTATTCCTATGATTTTAATATGGCAATTAATTTGAATTCATTTACATTTCATACAATTCCTCAATTTGAAAAGAAATTGATAAAATTCCTTATAAAAGAAATCTCAAATCATAAGTTAATTATTCAACTGTAAACAAATAATGAATATGAAGCTTGGTCATAAATTATGTGCCTCAAATTTCTCTTGAAAATATTACAACTGACTGACATCAATAATTTTTATGGTTTGAAAATTCTCAAACAATTGTTTTAACTTTAACGACTCTGGAACAAATTTCTGTTTCTATTTTTTCCAGCACATATCCAACGTTTTTTCCGAGGTATCTATCAAGAAAAATAAAAGAGACAAGAGCTGTCGTCTTAATATTTTTTATTATTAATATTGTTACTAAATTAGGCGTTGTGTTTTATTGAAAAATTGAAAACTGATTAGAAATTTTAAACTAAGTTTGGATATAAAACAATTTATCAATAACTTTTGAATCATTGAAAAACAATTTGATGCAGAAACTATATTGTGATAAAAATCTTTTAAAAATATCACGCTCAACGTAGTCTCAAAAAGTCATCTCTGTCTTTAAGGTTGCAACTTCAAGAAGAGATGAGTGTACATACTTAACCCCAAAGAGTCAATATATTATTCTTCTTTGACATCAAGCCGGATTACATCCTCAAACCAGTCTAATAAAGTGCGTGATTCTCGTAACTGACATACTGTAAAACCTGCCGTAATTATTATTGCAATAATTGATAGAAATATTTATTCTATCAGTTTGTAATTTTATGAACTTTTTTAATAACACATGATTAGGTGGCTATGTATAAACACGAGAAAAGAAATTTAAACGTGTTTTTGGTTGATATGTCCAAATAAAATGTTCCTATATACTACCCAATTTTCATTTGCTTAAACCAAGTTAAGGCACCTCCAAAATTTTTAACATTTGTGCAAGCATTTTAAAATGCCGTTATATTGATTAATATTTTCTTGATATACAAAAAACTGGAGGTTAAATTGAAATTCAAAATGATCAGAGATTTCAAGGTAAAAGCAGAGCATTTTTGATTGGATTTTCTAGCAGAAATCAAGTTGAATCATTCTGCGAAATCCAAATAACCGTTCCTCGATTCACGTATTTAAAAGAAAGAAGCACTTTTATCAATGGCCTGTATTTTCCTGTTTCAATAACTTTTTTGGTTAATGATATTAATAATAAAAAACATTTCTTTATTAAAATTTGACAAATTTTTTGAGAATAAAATATTATAGAAACATATGGATATTACAGTTATATTTGAATTTTTTATTTTACAGTAACATACCTTAGATTTGCAGTATTATTCTTGTATTTAATTTATGTAAGGTCAAAAGCCATCTTGGAATCTGAATTAAGTGACATTCATTCATACCAGCTGTAACTTTTTCAATTATATCTCTTTCATCCATGGCTAAACGGGCTCTTTTCAAAGTTTCAATTAAAGAGCCAGATTATTTGAATTTCCATAAATAAATATATCATAAAAATGATGTTTCTTAACTGACTCTACCATATTCAATATAACAATCGATAAAATGCTCTTATTTCATTTTTTTCTTCAGAACTTTATTGTATTTACTAAACCTCTTGTACCTTCCTGCCTATAACTGATGAGCGAGTACTTTCATATGATTGACCCCGTAAATAATCAATGCACTTTCAGCATTAGAAATAAAGAATTCAGTATCTGAATATTTTTTACAAATATATATATATATTGTTAATAATATTATTATTAATATAAATAATAGTATGGTAAGTTAAATAGAAATGTTATTAAGAAATTCAATGATCAGAAATTGAATTAATTAATAAGCTGACTTTAAATTATCATATTTATACTAGTTTGGTTTTAAATAATATTGATAACATTATAACAATAACCCAATTATTATTAATTTCTTTACAATATAAGTATGACATTAAAGCTGTACCAAAATATATTTTACTAAGAACCAGCTATCATGTCCTGTGTTGTTACAAGATAACCCGGTTACCATTGGGGATCAGTAATAATATGTTGCAAAGATACCAAAGAAATCTCCAAATGATAATATGTAATGGGACGAGCTATTGCAAAGTAAATATCATGAAGTAATATATCTCATAATAATACTCCGGATGATCCTCCCACCATGAAGATGAATACGAAACTACTGCTTCCAATCAACTACTGTATACCTGTTGGTGCTGATGTAAAGTAAGCTCTACTTTTTACATCTAATCCTATTACATACACATGGTGACATCAAACTAAAAACTCTAAGAATTTTGTTTATTGTTTCACGGTATATATTGCCAAAAATTAACAATTTAGCATTTCACAGTAGTCTTAAACGCAAATCGCCGGACCAAAATTATGTTGATTTGTGAAATTCGAATATTTTCAGGATATGCATCAAGAGTTTGACAACTTTTTTCCGATCAATCTAAGGAAGCTTTTATGCTGATGAGAATGTTAAGATAAAATACTAATAATGACCTCAACAACAATCATAGCTATCATATTAAAAGTGACCTAACTAAAGAAAAAGGATTTGCAGTAAATAGACCAGGACCACATAATGTTTTAAATGAATACATATCTATTGAAATGAAAGTTCATTATTTTTAAAATTAATTTTTGATAACAGGAAACCCTGAGCGTTTTTAAAAACAATTACAATTGTTTGATTTAGAGGGATAAATATTTATTTATTGTTCCATTCCATATTGGTTTCTTTCAGTTTTGGGAATACAAAATATATACTACATTCTTAGTATTATTTTCCAATAAAATTACTTAATTTGGGAGTCCAGTATTATGTCGATGGAGTAGTTAAGTTTTCTAAAAACATATTTATCTTTTCTCAGAAGCTTTCAAAAATGATTTTTCTTCTAAAACTGCAAAATCTACATATCTAGTCCATATCTAGACATTTGAAGCACATACGACTTTAGAATCATACTTTAGAAACTAAATCTTTTATTGAGTTTAAACTCTGTTTATTTAGAACTCGAGATTACCTTCTTTTCTAATCATGTCTAATTTACTATCGTTGCTTTAATTATTATATTCATGATGAAAATTAATGACATCGGCTCATAAAGACTTCTAGTACTGATAAGAAATTTGAAGTTACTTGAATAGTTAAATATCTTGCATATCTTTTATATCTTGATCTACTGCATATTCATTAAATCAAATAAAACATCCTTCCTTGGACAGTACATTGACAAATAAACATAATAAACTATTTGTATTCTTTTTCTTTCATTAGACAAAAGAAGCGTTATTTTAATTAGGAACATTGGCAAACAAGGACTTCATAGTTTATAGTTGCCAATCATAAAAATGAGTGAAGTAATGATGCCAATATTTGGAGCACCTGAACCTCTTTGCAGGCGTAGGTATTTGGATTTTTGACAAATGTATATAAATTCACACAGTTCCAGATTGAAATCCCAGTTTGTAAGAAGAATGTTTTAATGCACATGAAATTACTAATTTCCCCAATCAATTTAAAAATTGCTTGCACTATTCTAAATAGTAGTCACTTATCTACCTATATTGCATTGAACTTTTTACCTTAATCAGTATGCCTCTCCTGTGAATTTTATTTGTCATTATAGTTAAATTGACCCATTCATTGGTTTTTGTAGAAACAGTTCTTTATTTTAACTTTTGAGTTCAAACAAAAATATACTTTTAAAAAAGACTTTTCAAGCTAATTATATGAAGAATATATACAGGAAAAATGTGTGAAATTACGACTCAAATTATAACTTTGATTAATTGAATCCTGGTATTTTTAAAATTGATAGTAGATGATACTTTTTTTTTGACGTTAAATAATTATTAAAATCAATTCTTAATTGAACTCTTTGAAATTTTTCTGACAAAAGAGTTTAATCGGTTTTATTTATAACTTGCTTCTTGGTATTAGGTAAGAAATTAATGACACCGTTTGAAGCAAAAAAAACGTTTAACGATTGATTAGCCTTATTATTAGTGGTGTTTTTAAAAATGACACTTTCTCACTAGAATTTTTCTTTTTTTTTCTCTTTATTTTTAATACTCTGCAACCTTTTTTTGCTTCTCTAGCCACCACACCCATAAACTAATAAAAAACGGAGGCCCAAAGCCAACAATAAAAAAGGGCAGTAAAGAATTTTGAGTTTTTAAAAAAATCGGACAGCAGATTCCAAAAATTAAACTTTAGAAGTCTAGAAGAAGACAATTTGTGAAATTTTCATTTGCTTTCAAAGTGATAACCAAACAAATTGAGAAAAATGGCCATTAGAGACAATAAAAATAAACAATTTGTTAGATTACCAGTTGTGCTAAGATTAAATGGATCTTCGAATAATAATAAAAATTTGGCGCTGTTGAAACATATCAAGAGGCACTTCTCACGATAAAAATGCGATAGAAAAATAAAACATCAAAAATGTATTAAATCAACCAATTAGGATGTTAATTGACGCAGAGCTTTATTAATATTATCCTGTTTTTGCTGTTTTGGTTTTGCTGTTTTGGTGAACATATCACTGGGTAGGTATCTTCTGAATTCTGTGGATAAGTGGATGAAAGAAAAGTGCAAGCAAAGAAACTTAGCAAGCACTTCTTGAGATTGTGTACGAAAAGAATATTTATGAATTATCAATTATCAACATGAGCCTAGATGGTTTCTAGTAGCCAATAGTTGTTAACTCAAATTTTGTATCCATAGTTCAAAGCTTCAATACCAAGGATAGAATAAAGTAGGCTCATAGATTTTTTTTCATCATGATATGGGGAATAACCGCCAGCTGAGAATAGAATCACAAATGGAAATTTTTTTTAGTCCGCTAGCTATTGGATACATTTTATAATCATATTCCATATTAATTAATTATAACGGTTGCTAGTGATAGAAACGTTGATGTAAGTTTGGTGAATATAATATTCTTTTATTAATCAAACCTTAACATGTTCCATAATCAAAAATAACATTTCAAAAATATTTGAGCTGGAAAAGGATCAACTATTATCACCTGATGATTAGGATGAAACTTAATTTCTCAACAAAAACCCTCTTTAGCTCAGTTGGAAGAGCACAAGACTGTAATTGAATTTAGAAATCTTGGGGTCTCCGGTTCGATCCCGGAAGGAGGGATTATATTTTTATTTTTTTTTTTATTTCAATGAAATGAACGAACAATTTTGCCGGAATGTCCCGAATTGAATAATAAAGAATTACATAAGCTTCTCCTTCAATCTTTAAAGCTACATCATTGGCGGCTGACTTTTTACTCTTACTCTTCCCTGAGCCCTTTAAAATGTCCATTATCTATACTTCGCAATGAAACATCAGATTTGAATCTTGAGAAAATTCGTATCTCGGTGTTGTATTGAACGTTCGATTGTAAAAGCTGTGAAATTTATTTATGGAATCCAACAATTCAGCATTATGAGGATCACTTAGACCTGAGTTATCACTAATGTCATAAACTGTGAAATCCATTTTTTGATTAGGGAAATAAGTTTGTGTCCAATAATGACGTTTCGACGGTAAAATTAATGGTAATATATTATTATTAGTGCATGCTTGAATAGCTGCAAATGTTTTTGATTTTTTCTTCGTACCTGTATGTTCACCTAAAATATTGCCATGATTATCTAAAACTTGATATTTATAATTAGGTGGATCACACAGTACCTCTTTATAATGTATTTGAAGTTTCAAATTTTGTGCAAGGTCTTGTTTAGCAATCATTTCATATTTTTCGAATTCTTTCATATTGTCAAGCAGTGATGCATTCAAATAACTGGACAGTCTATTTATTTTATCTTGACTTTAAGAGCTCGGTGAAATTTCTCTGGAACTTTCAGATGATGACCCATCACAAAATGAAGAGCTAGATATCAATTGATATGTATTTGTTTCAACATTTCTCAAACTTGACAATAATTCCGATTTCTTGATTTCTTTAACAACCATATACGATTGTGTCAAAATAGCATCTTTTACATCGAAATCATTCCCTACTTGTGTCAGGATATTCAAAATGGGTTTCAAACTGTTACTAAGTTAAATATTGGCCTCCTGTAGATCCAATCGTTAACTTAAAATCACCATTGATGTTTTTAGAAAGAAGAATGTGGTTTTAATAGGAGAAGGAGGGCAAAACTGATGACATAAGCAACCATAAAATGAAAAATGGTCATAATTCTAAAAATGTACGGAAAAAGAGGATTCCATCTGAATTAGCACGTTCTTTCCAAATGTTTCATTTTCCGCTGCTTTTGAAGAGGCTTTGAAGAAATTTATTGGGCTTTTATAAGAAAATGCCCAAGATACGAAGATCAAAAAAAAAATTTTCCCTCATTGGAATATTCCTCTTCTTCTTCTATAATAGACTTGGAAAACAGGATGGCAAAGACAGTTGTAAGTGAAGAACATGTGATTGACAGTGATGATTATATGTCAGAGGAAGAAATCGAGACAGTTAAGAAAACAGCAGCAGCAGAAGCTTTAGAAAAGACAATGTCAATTCCAAAAGGTTATCATTCACATAAAAGTAATAAGAATGCAAAGAAAGTATTAAAGAGTGGGAAAAAGTTTGTTTTGATTAGAGTGCCCAAGGGACTTGATGTTAAACAGATTAAAAATTTTCAAACAGGAATGGTCATTAACGGAGAAGAATATAATGTTACAAGTGTGAAAAATCAAGGCCAACCATTGAATGTTATAAATGGACACGTTAGAGGTAATATAAGTGAACGTTTGACTATCACAAAGAAGGTCAAAATACCAAGTATTCAATATGATAAAGTTGTAATTCCAAGGAAGGATGTTGAGGTTGTGAAATTCTGAACTTGGTGTGTTTTATATTCTTGAATAGTCCTTTAATATACCCTTCATATGAAGGTTTGTGATCTTTGCCCTTCTAGCTTTCTTTCTTCTTTGTTGTTTAACAGGCTGGACATTGGATTTCAATGATTCAGGTTGAACATTGGTTGGTTTTAATCCATTTTGTAATAAAGTTTGCACTAGAATAGAATGAGAAGGGACTGTGACGGAATTCCATAAATTAGTCAACGAAGCATCTTCATGTGCACGTAATGGTAATGCATCTGGATTAAGCCAAATATGTCTTGGGGTTTGATCTTTTTTAGTACGATACACGATAATCAGATTCTCCTTTTCTAATTCGGTGATTTCTTCCAAACATTGTTTCCACCCATCTCTCAATTGTTTAACACTCAATCCTTGAAAAACACGTTGGGTTTCCAATACTCTTAACACATCTCTTCCTGATTTGATATTATGAAGGGAAACATATGCTAAAGTTTGTTTATTCTCATCATATTGAATTCTATCAAGGGTTTGAACCAATTTCAACAGTTGTGCATCCAGTTTGAACCCCAATCTTCTTTCAAAATCTTCCACCGACACTGGAACCCCAGCCTCTTTTAAGGCGTCGGTGGTCGCCATCAATTTCATCGTCAAATCCATTCTATAAAAGGAGAAACTCTCTCCAATTAATTTTATTCCTCTATCCAACCCTTTTTCTTTTCTTAAACAAATATGACCAACTTCTCTCCTCATTAATTCTTTGAATTAGTGAACCGCAGGTTAAGAACCTGATATTTATATATATCTTTCTTTATTATTCTTACTTGTAAGGTAGGGGGTTTCTCTAGAACAAAACCAGCACCTTTAAAACCATTGCTGCGAGGTTTTTCATTTGATGAAGAATCCATGATCCGGTGATGACCTGAGTTGTGCTACAGTTATATATATAAATGATGTAATAGGCCTTGTAGTAAGTTAGTGTAGTTCGCCCGTGTGTAGGGGCCAGTAATAACGGACTTGTAATCAATTACGTCAATAAATATTGTCATAGAGTGAAAAATTTGATCTTGTCCATTATATATAAGAGTTTCTTTCTTACCATCTTACAATAAATATGATGTTTAGAGGGTTGAGAGCACTCCAACGGCCAATATTAAACAATAGAATCAACTTGATCAATTGTAGAAGCTCTGTCAGAGGTTATGCAGACAAAAAACCGATTATTAACGAAGATATTCTTAATAAAGCAGGAGTAGATGCAGAAATGGAACCTGAAAACGTTAAAGATGAATTTGAAAAGACTAAGGAAAGAAAGAATAATACCAAGTCAACCATTGATAAAAAGAAAGATTTCTATTTGAAACTTTTCTGGGGAGGTATTGGTTTGTACATCGTTGGATTTGGTACATATCTGGCAAGAGATTGGGACCCAGAAACTGAAGCGGACTTATACGTCGAAGAAGAACAAGGGTTCTCTCCTGGTAATGTTATCAAAAGATTCAAAAAGAGAGTTCTTGGAGTGACTGATGTTTTCAATGAACCTGCTTACGATGTTTTATTACCACCAGTTTCAAATGATCAATATAGACCTCCACTTACTTTAGTCCTGGAATTGGATGATTTGTTGGTTCACTCTTCATGGGATTACAGAAAAGGATGGAAAACCGCTAAGAGACCCGGTGTTGATTACTTCCTCGGTTACTTATCTCAATATTATGAAATTGTCATTTTTTCCAAATCTTCAATGGCATTTGCTGAAACAACTGTTGCTAAATTAGATCCTTACCATGCATTCATCTCTTATTCATTATTCAAAGAAGTTTGTAGATCCAAGGATGGTAAGTTAATTAAAGATTTGAGTTTGATGAACAGAGATTTAAGCAAATTGGTCATTGTTGATCCTCATGCTGATTGTTATTCAATGCAACCAGAAAATGCTGTTCCAACTTCTGTTTGGAATGGTAAAAAGGATACCGAATTAGTTGAACTGATTCCTTTCCTTGAGTGGCTTGCAACTTCAAAGCAAAAGGATGTTAGACAAACTTTATCTAACTTTAAGGATAAATCCAACATTCCTTTAGAATTCGCTCAAATGGAAGCACAAATGCGTCTTGATTGGGAAGAATCTCAAAAGAAAAAGGGTAATGACATCTTTTCTGCTTTATTGGGTCAACCTGCTTTAATGAGAAAGAAGAAAATGCCTTTAGATCAAATTAGAGATAATGGTCATAGAAATTATCTTCACATGGCTAATTACTTGAAAGAACATGGGGAAAAGATGCTTCAAGAAGAGCAAGAGAAGACAAAGCAACTGATGGCTGGCCAAAATTTAACTTTAGGTAAAATTGTTAACGAAGGTATGCCAACTGCTGAAGATTTGGCAAAGGCTGCTGCTGAACAACAACAACAACAACAAAAATAATGACTGTTTTTTTTTATTACTCTTTCCTTGTAAATACTTGTACTTGGTCTAATATATATGTATATGTATATATATTTTTATAAATATTTATCTAACTAAATCTTCTATATATATACATTAAATCGTACCAAATTATTGATATATTTATATATTTATTAAATCGTACCAAATCATTGATATATATATATATATATATATTTACTTTACTAAATCATTCATATATATATATATATATATATATATATTTACTTAACTAAATCTTTATTTTTTATACATTAAATTCTACCAAACCTTTCATATATTTCCATATTTATATCTCAAATCTTCCATATTTATATATCCACCTATCCAAATCTTCTACATCTATACATTTATACATTAAATTGCACCAATAATATTTAATGTCGTATAGACCCGCCGCTTACGTAAGCGCCCAATGCGCCACAATTGTGGCACTTTCCTTTTTTGGTGACTAACAATTGTATTCAAAACCGGTAAGTTGATCTGATCGAGAAGATTAACTTCACTTTCTTTCACGTTTCTTTAAGCATCAACTCAATCATTTTAAAGCGCTATTTATCAACGATTAAAACAATGACATTACCAGCCAATAATCCATATTTCGCACTTTCAGGAAAGGACGTTTGGTCTCTTATCAATGAAACAGCAGCAGAAGTAGTTAAAGAAACAGGTAAACCAGTAGCCAATTTAGGTCAAGGGTTTTTCTCTTATTCCCCACCAAAATTTGCAGTTGATGATGCTAAAGCAGCATTCGATGATGCCATGACAAATCAATATGCTCCTGCAGCAGGAAAACCACAATTATTAAATGCTTTGGCCAATCATTATTCTAAAAAATTGAATAAAGAAATTAGTGCAAAACAAATTGTTGCCACAACAGGAGCAAATGAAGGTATTTTAGCTTGTTTGTTTGGGTTTTGTCAAAAAGATGATGAAGTTATTGTATTTCAACCATTTTTTGATCAATATATTCCAAATATTGAAATGACTGGAGCTAAGGTGGTTTACTCTCAATTGTATCCTCCAAAAGATTTTGATCAAAGAGTGGTTGATGCAGATGAATGGTCAGTTGATTGGGAAGAACTTGAGAGTTTAATCACTCCTAAAACAAAGGCAATCATTATCAACACACCTCATAATCCTATTGGGAAAGTTTTCTCAAAAGAGGAATTGGTCAAGATTGGTCAATTGGCCGTTAAGTACAATATTCTAATTATTTCTGATCAAGTTTATGAAAATCTCTACTATGAAAAGGAGTTCACAAGAATTGATAATTTGGATATTGAAGATAAAGAATTAGCTGAAGCAATAGCTGCAAGAACTTTATCTATTGGTTCTGCTGGTAAGACCTTTGCTGCCACTGGTTGGAGAATTGGTTGGGTTATTGGATCCGAGGATTTAATTCCATATGTCATTGCAGCTCACACCAGAATCTGTTTTTCAACTCCTGCTCCGTTACAAATTGCAGTTGCAAAGGCCATTGAGTTTGCTGATTCAGAAGGTAGTGCCAATGACCCTGAGAATCCTGAATTGGATTATTTTGAAAAGATGAGATTGGACTATTCTCGTAAGTATGAAATCTTGGAATCTGCTTTGAATGAATTAGGATTACCTTATACCAAATCTGAAGGTGCTTATTATCTTTTGGTTAATATGAAGAAAGTTCAAGTTCCTTCTTATATGGAGAATGAATGGCCGGAGTTAATCAAGAACAAGCCAAAGGATTATAAGTTAGCATACTGGTTGATCAAGGAAATTGGTGTTGTCACAATTCCTCCTTCAGTGTTTTATTTACAAAGTCAAATTGAACAAAAATTAAGAGGTTCGGAAATCACTGATTGTGTCCGATTGGCTGTTTGTAAGGATGATGAAATCTTGAGAGATGCTGCAGCCAGATTATTAAAATTGAAGGAATTTATTAAGAAATGATGATGATCAATGAATATGTTATGTTATGTTATTGTTCCATCCATCTTAACTACTTTATATTACTATATTCCTCATTTTATATCACTATATTGTATACAAAAATGACACACAAAACCTACATACTCCCATATATCACATATTGTTAACACGCACATGCATCTCCTGCATTATCCGAATTTGTCACCGGCACAGACACATCAATTGTCTGTTCTGTAGCAGGGTTACTTTCACCACTTTCATGAGTGTCATTGTTACTGAACACTGGTAACTGCTTCCCAATTCTTTTGAACAATGGTTTAACTCCAAACCCATTCTTACTACTAGTCTCCATAAAGAGATTACAATTTAAACGTTGTGCTGCATCCTCTCCTTCTTTTAAGGTGACCTTTCTTTCGTTGTCCAAATCATTTTTATTACCTACAAGCACTATGATCACGTCTCCACCTCTTTCCTGCTTGACATAGTTGATCCACGTATCCACGTCTTCAAATGACTCTCTATTGGAAATATCATAAACAACCACTGCAACGTTGGAATCTCTGATGTAGGAAGGGATTAATGACCTGAATCTCTCTTGGCCCGCAGTATCCCATAACTGAAGTCTAATAGTTGTGTCTTGAATGTACATTGTCTTGGAAAGAAAGTCGATTCCCACCGTGGCTGCATAGTGGGCATCAAATGAATCGTACATGAACCTGGTCAACAGAGAAGTTTTACCTACCCCTTGGTCTCCTAAAAACACCAATTTGAACTTCGTTAGAACCATTTTGAATGGGTTATGACGAAGATTGTCTAACTGATGATAATCAATAAGAAGAAGAAGGATTTTTTGGCCATTTTAAGTATAATATACAAAAAATCGTTGAAATTTGTGCAAATGGCAGTTTTGATACTATTACAACACAATTTTGATGTGGAAAGTAATTTAGATGATGATTAATGAATTGGATAATCACAATGCACGTTTAAACAGCTTCAAACCCCCATTTTTAAGGGTTTTTATTGATTACATGTTCTTTTGCTCATGATAAGTTGTTGATATATTAAATAAATGTCACTCAAAAAAGGAAATTGACATTTTTACTTATACCATCATAATGAGAAAATTCCCTATAATCCAATTTATCTTTTTTTGCATTTATTTGAACGTAATTGAAAATGGGACTAATTCAAAGCCTGTTTAATACAAGACTTAATATGGAGAAAATAAAATAATTCATCTTATTGATTTGGGGTTTTAAACAAATGACGATTTTGACCAGTGCCGATAAGGCGATTGTTAAGCGAACGGTCCCGAAAACCTCATCACAAATCATTGATGCGACGGTTGCAAGATTATACGTTTGTACGGACTCAACGAACTGGAATTGGACCGGTTTGATGGGAGTTTTGGTATTCATCGATGACTTGATTGGTCATACATTCTGGTTCAAACTTTTAGACATTAAAACAGGCAATGTATTGTGGGATCATGAACTGTGGGTTGATTTTGATTATTCACAAGATAGATTGTATTTCCATTCATTTGAATCAAACGATTATCAAATCGGGTTTCTGTTTGAAGATAAGTCGGATGCGCAACATTTCTTCAAAAGGGTCACAAATAGAGCGAAATATGCCAGCAAAGCAACAATGGCTAACAATAATGCCATTGAAATCAGAAAAAAACCAGATAATGAACCATCCGTTGGATTTAGAGGTAATAATAACAAGAGTATAAATAATAATGAACAAAGAAGTAGAAGAGCCAAAGGAATTTTATATTACGATGATTTACCACCACCAGAATGGAGATCCTTCTACTCTCAACTTGAACAAATGGGTATTACTGAAGATATGATAGCAGAAAATCGAGATTTTATTAAAGACTACATTTCTCAACAGGGTGGCCCATTGGTGGGATTAGAACCTCCAATCCCAAGAAGGTTTCAACATATGCACAGTGCAGCTCCGGTAGATGAATTCAAGTCAAGACAGCGATCTGAAACCGTAAATAGCACAACGTCAAATTCAAGATCAAAGAAAGCTCCACCACCACCTCCACCACCAGCTCAACCATCAAATTCATCATCTACAACTCTAGAACCTTATCAGTCCTCTGATATGGCCGAGGGAGCAAGTTTGAATCAACCATCAATGTCTCCATCACCAGAAACTCAGTCATTTAAACCCATTAAACATACTGTTCCACCTCCATTTACTGGTAATGTGCAAACTCAAAAACCTATGCCACCTACGTTACCTGGAAGAGCCCCACCTGTTTCTTTACCACCAAGAGCTGCTCCACCTGTTTCTTTACCTCAAAGAGGAGCTGTTCCGCCACCACCACCATCAAGAAATGTGAATGCACCACCACCACCACCATCAAGAACGATGCCGTCTTCTGGATTACCACAAGTTGCTGGTACTGCAGCACCTCCACCACCACCACCTCCACGGAGAGGTAATGCACCACCGCCACCACCATCTAGATCAATTATACCACCACCACCATCCAGAGGACCACCGATGTCATCACCACCTCCACCAAATATTCCATCTAGAGTTCAACCTCCAATTCAACAGCAATTGCCATATACAGAGGTCACACCGGTAGCACCTCAAGTACAAGCCAATATTCCTCAACCTCCAGCGTTACCTCCACAAAGTAATATTCCAGTACCAGCACCACCACCTCCTCCACCAATGATGCCAAATCAACAAATCAATGATACAATACCAGCACCAGCACCTCCTTCTCCACCAATGATGCCAAATCAACAAATCAATGATACAATACCAGCACCACCACCTCCTCCACCAATGATGCCAAATATTGGGAATTCAAGTGTCTCATCACCACCTGCACCACCACCACCACCTGCTCTATCTGTATCTAATGCTGCTCCTGCTTTACCACAACCATCAGGAGGAAGAGATGCATTACTTGCTAGTATCAGATCTGCAGGTATTGGTTCTTTACGTACGGTTGATAAAACTCAGCTAGATAAGCCATCAGTTTTACTACAAGAAGCTAGAGGAGACCCTGTTTCGACTCAATCCAACGCTGGTGCCACTAGTTCTCCTGCACAACCTGGAAATTTGGCAGATGCTTTACAAGCTGCATTAAATAATAGAAAAAAGAAAGTAGCCGAATCTGATGATGAATCAGACAGTGGTTGGTAGTTTTTTCTGGCATTTCTTTTTGGCTATCCATGATGTATATGTATATGTATGTATGTATGTATATTTATAATTTAATGTATTAATTTTTCATATTCTCTTTTTAATCTTTCTATCACTACATTTTCTTCAATGAAAACAATCAAACCTTATTATCGTCAAAGGTTAATCCTTGTAGCTAAAGGAAAACCCGTAAAAGAAGTATTAAATAGTAAACCGTTTAGATTCGGACTATCCGATCAAAACATTCGCCATTTAATATATAATAAATCCATTAGAATTTGGGGTAATTATGGTCTAACTACGTGTGTCAATGACAATTCCATTATTGAATATCAACAACATATACACGAATCTCCCCATAATTTACCTGACATTTTACAGCGTGCTACTATATATCCGTATCAACCAAATGGCTTATATGCAATTAACAAACCAAGTGGATGCGTTGTTCACCCTGTTCAAAGGTACTATTTTGGAACAATCCAAAAGAAGTTTGAAAAAGAAACAGGACAGAAGCTCAACTGTATTAATCGACTTGATAAAGGTACTAGTGGTGTGTTACTGATGGGAAATGAGTATTGGACCAAACGTCTGAAAAATGAACCTTGGTCAAAAGACAAACAATATCTAACAATTGTGGAAGGCCAATTTCCCAATTCACTTCAATGTGATGATGATCTCATATACATTTATCCTACTAGACACATGATCAAAAGGTACAAACCGGCGAAAACCACTTTCCAACGAATTAAATACCATGATGGTAAAAGTTTGGTTTTGGCCACTTTACATTCCGGGTTTCCACATCAAATTAGAATACATTTACGCAATTTAGGATTTCCAATATCAGGAGATCCTTTATATGGTGTTTTAGGAAAATACAGAGAAATTATAAAGACTAAAGATGAAGTCGACGATTCATACATGGACTTATTGAAACAAAGAGGTGAAACTTTAGATTTGATCAAAAGAAGTCCAAATTCAAATCCTTGTCCTCAGTGTTTTGCTTTACAATATCAAATCCCCACAGAGAGTGGGATTCCCCTTCATGCCTGGAAATATCGATGGAAACAAGGTACCGAGCTTTTCCAAGTACACACCGAACTTCCTATTTGGGCACAAAAATTTTTAGCTTCTTCTTCTTTAACAGGAACAGCGGAAAATGGCTATAGACAAGGAGCAACTGAAGCTTAAATTAGAGGAAGCTCAACAAGTTTTGATATATTATGGACAAAACGTTGAAAATGGTAGTTTTTCACCATCAAAAGTTGAAGAACCATTACAAGAGTTGATTAAAGTCTCTACATTAATCCGTTCACATGTAACTAAAATTGGGATTATATTTAAACCAGTCATTCAAACCACCACATATAACGCATGTATTGAAGAGTTGACATCATTAGTGAAAAACTTCTCTCTTTTAACTTCCTTAGTAGGCCAATTTCAACAGGTTGAAACAAAATATTCAAAGTTGTATGTATCGGAGCTTGTTCAACAATTCAATATGACCATCTCATGTATAAATGCTTTGTTAACAGAATTGGCCCAAGTGTTGGATTTATCAGAAGAAAATGAATCAGGTCAAAGATTGGTTGATGTTGGTAGAGTATGGGAATGTTGTGATTCATTCAAGAAATTAGCATCGCATGGATCTTCAGGCGTTTTAAACTCTAAATTAATTGAAAGTAATAAATTAGTCATTGATGGTCTTCAAGAATTGGAAGAATGGATAGAGAATCCAAATATGTCTATGAATGATGACGATTCCTTTTTTTCAGATAATGATGAAACGGAGGTACCAGACGGAGAATCAGAAGTTGAAGAGGTCGATTCCGAGCTGATTGAGTTTGCAAAGAAGTGGTTAATGAAAATTAAACTGATAAAATTGTTAATGTCAACTTTGAATAAGTCGATACCTAAGCCAACCATATCTTCACAGTTTGGTACAACAATAGATAATTTGAATGATAGAAGGCTGGAATTGAATGAATATATAGATGAAGTGATTGGTTCAATAATATGGGACAACGATCTTGATTCAGCAGTTGAAGCTACCAAAGATTTAATCAAATGTGTCAATTCTGTAATCCAACAGGTTTCTAAGTTGAACAATAATGATGAAAAGAAAACTAAATGGTTACTCACATGGAAAGCCAAGTTTTTAGAGGACATTTAGTTAGATTTATAATATTTATAAAAATATCTTAAATTCGGTAATAAATTGCTATAAAACAGAGCAATAAACACAATATAAAGTTTCACAAATGGTAAAAATTGCATTTGTACATTTAAAATAAAACGATTGAAAAAATAATAGGATATCAAATGATTATTATTTATTTTGCTTCAGTGGAAGTAGCCTTGACGTTAGCGTTGTTTTCAACACGTCTGGTTTCAGTAGCAACTGAAGTTGAAGTAGTTTCAACAGACATTGTAGCCTTGACTGATCTCAAGGATGCAATATCAGCAGATTTGGTGCTTCTCCAGTTAACCAAAGATGATGGTAATGAAGTTGCAGAATAAAGGGAAGTTGGACGGGATTCACTGAGAACTGGAGCAGTAACGTTGAAAATGTCTTCAGCATGTGGTGGAACGTAACAGTAGGTTTCGAAACATTTAGCACAGTTTGGAGATGGACTCAAACCTAATCTTTCTTCAGATCTTCTGATAATGGCACAACCAACACATTGAGCAAATTCGTCACTGTCACCTTGAGAAAGGTCAAAACCGTTAGCAACAAGAGCGTTTCTTTCTTCATTAGTGTAAGTGTAACCAGTGACATTGGACATAGCAGTGATGTTATTGTTTGGAATGTAGACAAGCAATGGCTTCATGAAGGTGAAATTGGCAGCAGCTTCTGGATGAGTTAATTCATCGGTAATCAAAGTAGAACCATTACAACCGAAGAAGACAGGACCTAAGTTAAGACCTAATTCAACAAAGTCTTCGAGAGTATCAGGTAATTCATAGAAGGTATCATTTGGATAGGATTCTAACCATCTTTCTTCAGTAGCATACAAAGTTGTACCATTTGGCCAGTTGTCTTCAGTATTTGCAGAATTGTCAAAGGCAAAAACAATATCAACTTCTCTACCAGGAACTAAAAATGGATCCATTGGGATAAGTTCTTCAAATGCACCACCGTCAACCATGTAAAGTGTTTCTTCGTCTACAATATCAGAAGTGAGATTTGCAACATTGGAGAACTTGTAGAATGGGTTATCCAAGAGACCGTAAGTGAGTACTTCGTACTCTGGGTTGATCAAATTAACTAATAATCTGATAGTTTCTGGAGAGATGGATAATTTAGAAGCATCGACATTCAAACCCAAAGCAGAGAAATCAATATCGGAAATGTTAATCTTGTTTTCCAAAACTTCGTTCAAGATAGGTTGGAATGGAGATAAAATGTTTGAAGAGGAACCAACCAAGAAACCAACATTATCAAAATCATAAGTACATGAAGTCTTGTTATCTGGTTGACCGTCAGTCATTAAACTACCAAGAATTTCCAATGGAACAAAACCACCAACATATGGGGACCAGGAACCAAATTCAAATGGGTTGATTTCAAAAACGTTGGATGAGTAGTCAGCAGTATCGAGAGAACCACCACCAGTTGTTAAAATCATTGGGAAAGGCATGTCAAAATTAACAAATGGTTCACTATATTGAATATCTGACCATAAGGCATCCAAACCGTACTTACCTTGATCTTGTTCGAACATGTATCTTGATAAGATTCTACCGAAAATATCAACCAGGGAAATATTGTAACCATTGGCCTTCTTTGGTTGAACTTCAGAAAACAAAGTTTCGAATTCAATGACTGAGGATGGGAAAGGTGAGCCTGTCATGTTCCAGAGAGAACTGTTACCGTAAATAATGTCATCAACGGAAGTCCAGTTTTGGTTCAGTAAAGTGGAGAGCATGATAGAACCACCGGACAAACCAGAAATGTAAGTGGTTGAATCTAATAAACCACTCAAAACGGAAGCGTTCAAAGATCTGGAATCCAAACCACTCAATTCACCTGCACCGGTCAATAAAGCTCTGAATCCTCCACCAGAAAATGAAAGACCAATGTTAATATTGGATTGATTCAATTCCCCGAGATAGTCTGCAAATGTGACGTTAGCATAGTCAGTCATGTTCAAACCATCAAGAAATTGGATCAGATTTTCATGGGTCTTGATTTGTCTACCTGAAATCCATGAGTATTCATCTTGGGAAATGCCAAAGTTGTCTCTAATAAATCCAGACTCACTAGAAGTGGAGTTCAAAAATGTGGAATTGGCCACTGGACAAGCACCTTCATATGGTGAATAGATGATCTTTGAAGATTCCAACGCAGATGCTGCGACTGCACTACCAAGCAAAACCAACGAGCCAAGCATTGTTGTACTAGGATTTGGAAAAAGAAACTAATTAAAATTGTTCCATAGAATTTTTCACCGTTTTTTTTCTTCAGATGGGGTAGAGAAGTTGACATGAAATGTAAACAAAGCCTAAAAGTGGGGATTCTTGAATGAATCGACCCAGCGGACTTTTGACCAGCACATGCGGCCTTTAATTTATAGTGGAATTGTGTATTAATTTGGAGCAATTTGGTGTATTCAAAATGAAATATGTCATTTTATTGTAATTGTGAAACTTGCATACGAATCGTATTCTTTGTTGACATCAACATTGAGATTTTTTTCCATTGCAAAGTACATCATATCAATGTAATATAAAGTATTGGGTATTTTGGAGCCCACCCGAGGATTGGAAGTGCAATATTTGAGTTTGGAGCTTCTTGGAAAATTAGTAATTTCTTCATGACAACAAGGAACTATTATCATGCTCAATTGAGGAAGATTCAGTTCTGAGTAGAATTCAATTAGATTGTATATCATGTTTCCACAATTTTTGAGTGCAACCAATACCAAAGGGGGTTTTTTTGATGTAGAATGAATCCAAATTTCACATTCGTCTATTATTGATTTCAAGTCTTGTAATGATTGTACTTTTTGGTTCACTACTTTAATATTATTGGACAAGTTCTCATTAATGATCATTTTACTACTTGTCTGAGACAAATTTGAATCATTTATCATTCGATCCCATCGAATAGTGGATTTTAACCTTTGAATATTGGAATCAACACATATCACCTTGAATTTGTAATAATTTGCCAATAATCGTGCTAAATATCCTTTGCCCGAACCCATGTCTATAATAACAGTACCATTCAAGTTGCGGACTCGGTTTGCGATTGACACCATTAAAGGTATCGTTTTAGGGGATACACCTATTGTGTGTCCTTTCGGAATGGAATTTATACAAGACATAACGTCTGCCCCAATATTACAAGAAAATCGACATTCTTGCACAGGTTGACGCTGTAAATGACAGTCATATTGTAGTTCTAAAAAACTATTCATATTCTAGTGTTCATCTTCTATAAAATGTATATATTTATATATATAAAGATAAAAACAAGAAGAAAAAGTAGATAATAATAATAATAATAAGAAAAAGGGCAAAAAACGGTATTATTATGTAAAAGTGCACGTGATGAAGTAATTGGCCATACAAAATGTCCAGTTTAATTAGGAGGTTTAAGTTACAGGATTATGGAGATTTCATTAAGTTTAATTGGTTGAAATAATTGGCCGATGATGTGAGGGTGCCGTTTAAAAATAACCACAAAGCCGAAATTCCCGTTTTTTTGCCAAGATTTTTCATTGATTTGACATTGTGATTATATGATCAAGGCAGTAAACAACTTATTGCCGCGATCGAAGGTTCAGCGAAGACTGAAGGTAAAGCCAATCACCGGGGATTTTTATATAGAGTTGAATGATCCTCATAAAGTGTATATACCAGGGGAAGAAGTTGCAGGTCAAATCATCCTAATATTGAAGGAAAATGGTATCAATTTGAAACTGAATTTATCGTTGGAAGGCTGTATTAAGGTGTCGTCTAACTCTCCATTGAGATCCGATAGAAAAGATGAATTGTTTAACCATTCTGTCAAATTGTATGGAGATTCAGAAAACAATGAACAAGGCTTATCATCAGGTGAACATCGTTTCCCATTCATTGTGAAAATACCCAAAAAGAATGTGTATACAAGTATCAAGTTTGAAAAGGGGAAAATCACATATCTTTTGAAATCTACACTTGTTTCCAAAAATGAAGTTATCTCTGTTACTAAAAAGCTCTTGAATATTATAAAACCAATCAACTTACTATCATTACCTGAGGCACATCCTAAAGTTTTGAACTTCCGAAACATCAGCTCTAAAAAGACGTTGAGAGCAACTATATCTTCCACTTCTTCTTTAAATTCTTCCATATCCATGGATTCAAATGGAAGTATTAATAATGACAGTGTACGTTTGAGATTGGCCTTACCATCTATTGGCTATCTCAAAGGTGAAACCATTCCAGTTAAGTTAAGCATCAAACATTACAAAAACATATCTAATATGAATGGAATTATTGTCACCTTGATCAGAGTATGTAAACTGGATCTTGGTCGAGATTACGAATTTGAATCCTATAGAAAAGATTTATGTCAATCTATCGTTCCATTGGTTTTAGATTTGAAATCTTTTAAAGGTGAGATTTCAACCAGCTTGAAGATCCCACCAGATTGTTTTCCAACCATCATTTCTCCTTCTTTGTCATTTCAATACTTTGTGGAAGTTTTGATCAATCTATCATCCAATGGGAAAGTCACTCCAAATAATTATAACTTAGCAAATTCAAGCTCTCTTTCTTTAGAAGGAATGGAACTTGATAAAGAGGATATTCATTTTAATGAGGTCAAGCCAATGGTGAATGTTGACAATTTGAAGAAAATGAAAAACGTTTTAACTATAACAAATGAAGTTATCATAGGAACAGAAAGAAAACCATTATCAAGATTAAGATCATCAAGTCGATCTCCTTTAAATGCTACACCCGAATTTGAGGTTCCGAATTACCATATTGGGGAAGTTACAAGTTTAGGTGGGTTTCAGAATGATCAATTTTATAGAAGTGATAAGCTTCCAACTTTGAATGAACTGCCTTCAACAATCTCAGACTTGACAACTTCAGAAGCTTTAATTGCAAAACCCAATCTTGTTGATACTGCTTCTACAATGAGAGATGTTTCATCCACTGATGCAAATTCTACAAATAATGTTCCAACTTCAGCTTTTACTTTTACACCTTTACCAATGATGGATATTCCCTCTTCCATTGGTGAAAAAGAAAAATTGAGATTGCAAGAAGAACTTAGACATACTGCTTTAATACCCAGTCAGCCACCTGCTCCCATGGAGTCCGAAACTCAAATTTCTTCTCCATTTTATCAATTACCTCCAACTTTAAATGATAACCATTCGTTACCAAAATACTCCAAAACACCCCAATCTGATCAATCTTTTTAACAGCTCTAGAATTAAATATTAAAATTTTTTATTCTTCTCTTTTATGTACCAACCATATTTACTTCCTCTTCATTTCTACTATCTACTTAATCTTCTTTGTATGCTGAGCCGTTTTAAAGCAAGCCATTCCCGTACTAAAATCTCTTTTCTATATGTTCTATCCCGGCTTGATTAAATAGAGGGGAATGGTTTTATTACTGCTATTAAATTAAGGCCTCACCCATCCCAGGCTAATTAACTTTATACATTCTTTTTTATAACTTCATCATTTGATAAAAATATGCTATCGAATTTATCAAAAAAATCCCAGCACCAAGCTACCAATGAACCAAAGCTTGGTGTAACAGATGTTACATCTGAAATTAAAAAACAAAAACAAGATTTAGAAACACCACGTAATGAAGCGTACGTTTCATCTGTGGCAGAAAAAGTATATGAAACTTTAATAGGGAAAAATTCAGTAAATAACGAAGAAGACGCAAAGGCTACAAATCCAAGTAACTTGATTGTTCCAGAAAAAGGACATGCATCTTCAATGGATGTTAATGTAAAGGAAAACATTGGTTATAAAAATAGTCAAATTGATTCTCGGACCAAATCGGAACATGAAATGTCTAGCAACCTCAAATCAAATTATACTTACAGTCCAATAGGAGATGAAGAAATAAACTATTTACAAAATGAAAAGAAGAATAAATGGCAAACAGATGATACCGAGCAAAAAGAAAAGAATAAATTATATGAAATAAAAAAAGATATTAAAGAGACAGATGTTCATCATCAAAAGCCTTATAATACTAATGAACCAAATACTGGGTTATTTGAAAAAGATATCAGTGTTAAAGACTCTTCAAGAGTGAATGAATTTGCAAATTTTGGAACTGATCCTTCATCTTTGTACCAAGGCATAAAAACTCCGTATGAGACAAAAACGGTACAGTCAGACACTAAAGTGCCTGCAGAAAAGGATGTGAAAGGTTTTGAATCACATAGAAATAGGAAAACTTCTACAGGAAGTATTGGCTCTTACAAGTCTCTTCCTGGTACTCATGGTATGGTTCCAGGAACAGCTATTACAATAGAAGAAGCCGAGCAAGAAGAAGGTATCTACAAACAGATATCCCAAAATGACCCAAATGACTTTAGTACTTATCATATACCAGGGACTCAAAGTGAAGGAATAGATACAATTTCTCATCAATCTGTAGATGATCTGCTTGGAAAGACTGAACCAATTTCTTCAAAAAGTCAAAAAGCTGAAAAGAAAGAGGAATATGATGGTGAAATCCATGTTCATGATGATCATATAAATCAACCTCTTGGCCCAATTTTGGCAAATTTGGATGATGATAAATTAGGTCATGGTAAACTGGAACATTTAGAAAGCAAAGACATCAGTAGTACAAATGATAAAAATACGAACACAATTTCCAAAAATGAAGCAGTCGCAACTGGGGCCGGAATCATGGGCGGCGTGCTTGGATATTTAGGATTGAAATCAGAAAATGATGAAAATACAGCTACAGAAAGATTACCTGGTGGATTACCAAGAGAAAGTGATTTCAATACTGGAAAAATTGGTACAAGTGAAATTTCTGAAAAGAATGATGTGCTTAACGTTAAGCATGATCAACCAGCCAACGACACGCTAAACTTAGACAAAAGCATCCATTTAGAGCCTACAATAAAAAAGGGCGATAGTTTGATTGAAGGAAAAACTGAAAGTACTCCATACAGATATACTCAAGAAACACCGGATGACATAACTTTAACTAAGAAAAATGCAGAGAACTTGATTGTTAACAAAGTTGCGGATACTATTGCAAAGAAAGATCCAATTGAGTCGGCAATTAAAGCAAGTAAAGATTATCCTGGCGCATACGCTCATGTTTCTGAAACAAGCTCTACCAGAGCAATGGTGGATTATTCAGAATATGGACCTAATGGAAGAAAACCAAATGCAGAGTTCACCAACGTAAAGCAAACTCTTGTTGAGGTGCCAAATAGCCAAAGTTCAACTAACAGAAAGCCATTACCATCACAAGATGAAGCTTTTACTGATCATGAAATTAAGACTTCACAAATGATATCCAATTTTGAAGCTGCTAAAGTATCAAAAGAAGGAATGAAAGAATCAGAGACTCGAAACACTGGACCAATGGATAAGATCAAAAACCTTTTCAAAAAGGATTCTTCAGAGCAAAAAGAAATGTATCAAAAAGAGTCAGTTCTTAATGATGCCCGCTACAAAGACGAAATAATTGGAGCAGCGGCTTCATCAGGAGCAGCGGGCGCTGCTGATGTAGAAGATAAGCAAAATGAAGAAACTTTTGGAGGAATTCCAAAAACACCAAATCAGCACAAATATACATACAGCACAAAAGCAGCTTCTAATCTGGAAAGCCCATTTGTAGCTAGCGAACAAGATGATTTAATTGAAGCAGCTCCAAGTGATGAAATTCCAATGGGTTTGAATCCTCAGCAGTCGGAATCTCATAATTGGGTCAAATATGTTTCTAATAGAAATGTACAAAACAAAACGTCGTCGGATATTCCACATACCACCAGTACAGTTACAGAACCATCAACTGTCTCTGAAAAAAAAATAGAAACTCCAAAAGACGTATTTGATAGTAGTATTCAGAAGAAAGAAACAAAGCATGAATTGAAGGGATTGAATACTAGATCACTCCAATCAGGAACAGCTAAAGAATCTTCTCCTCCCTCTTCCCCTTCTAAAAAGAGTTTTAAGGGAATATTTGGGGTAAGCAAGAATGTCGATTCCAAGCCCGTTAAGCCTGTTGAAAAGACACAGATTAATGAAAGAGGTACTATTTACCAAGAGGTACATAAAGATATACCTGATGAAGACGTATTTTCTGATCAACCAAAGGTGTACAAACAAAACCCAACGGTTGTTCCGGGATCTGTAGTTGATAACCAACAAACGGAAAATAATATGGTGGATTTTCATCCTTCTGATGAAGATCTGCAAAACATCCCAGTTACACCAAGAAGAAAATCCTTTTTGTTACGTATGAAGGAAAAATTAGTTCATTAAGTATGATAGACAAATCACTTCTTTTATTAAATTAAATTACAGCTTATATGAAACACAAATTACTTTTTTTATCCAATGAAATCACAGTTTGTATGGAAGACAAAGTATTTTATCATCAAATGTTTAAAATCCTTATATGAAATACAATTTACTTCTTTTATCAAATTAAATTATAGCTTATAAGAAACACAATTTACTTTATCATTAAATGATTAAAAAATCCTCTTCTATGATACCAAATTAGTTCTTTTTTTCAGATCAAATTACACCAATATAAATCCTTTTTATTGAATGTTCACAAATCGCCCGTTCATACCCCGTTTATCCCCCCATTTCTTTATCTTTATTTGCTTTTTATTTCTTATACCATTAAAATGTCATGAGCACATTTTTTTTATAGTCCTCACTGTAATTTCCCCTTTTAATGGCAAAATATTAATGAATTTTATCTTAACAATCGCTGAATAAAGAGACTCACACCATGTCATTCTTCCAGAATCTTCAACACCAGCTTCAAGAGACCACAGCACAGTTGGGGAATCAAATCACCAATCTTTCTTTGCAAGAAACCGCGGCACAATTGCAACAAAACATCACCCAATTCGGTGAAGATGTCAAGCCATTGCTCCAAAGGACCAGCAGAACCATCCAAGAAAGAATTGGGACTATTGACGACATTTCAGAACTTCCTAAGGATTACAAAGATTTGGAGAAACAAGTGGACAATATTCAACTATTTTACAAACGTGTGTTACTGATTACACAACAATACGAATTGGAATCTTATGATTATCCACCAAACTTGAAGGAATCATTCAGTGACGTTACGTCGCTTTTGAATGAGAAAATTGCAGGTTTATCCCATGCAACAACAACACAAGAAGCAGAAAAAGTCTTATTAGCAGGAAGAAAGGACAAAACTCCAAAGACCTTTGCACATCAATTTGGTAAAGCGTTGAAGCTTTCCAGAGAATCTATTCTTGAAAACAAGCCAGTTACCTCACTTCCAAAAATCGGAGCTTCCTCGACAATTGACATCGATTCCGAAGACCAATTGAAAGATAATGCCTTAACTTTAGCATTGCAAAAAATCTCAGAAATGCAATTCAAAATCGGTAATGAAAGATTAGAACAAGATAAACTTGTTATTGTCGAATTCAACAATAAAGTTAATAATTTACTGAAAGTAGATTTCGGTAAATCCAACCAGTTGAGAAAGCAAGTTGAAAATGCAAGATTGAACTTCGATACTGTTAGAGCGGAAATCAAGAGAATTCAAAAGGGAGACGCCCAAGCACCAGTTCCAGAAGATTTGAACAAGAAATTGGAAGATTACGAAGACGAATTGGTCAATGCCACAGAAATTGCAGTCGAATCAATGAAGGAAATCATCAAACCATACGAAGCAGTTAATTTGTTGAAAGTTTTAACTAAGATTCAATTGAATTATCACAAGAATGTGGTTAGTGAGTTATCACTTTTAGTTGATGATTTAGATGCAATCCAATTCGAAAATGACGACGATGATGTTTAGTTTCTTATTAGTTTTATTTATCTTTTAAATTTCTCTCTATTCAAGCTTATAATTTACATTCTATTATTATCATCATTGATATTAGACCACCACCAAATAATCGTTAAACAAGGCTTCTTGTACAATTGAGTACTTGATCACAAACACTTCTCCTACCCTCATTTCTAATGTTGCGTCTGGATCCGTTCCAACTTTTGTTTCATCCAAAACAACTTCGCAATCTTGTTTGCACATAACAAATACGGGATGATCCAAGCTTGGGGCCGTAATCATCTCAGGATCCGCTAAACTTTGTAAACTTGCTGGCATTCCATTCAGATATTGTTCATTTAATAATTCCGACAGAATTTCCAAATGTCGACGCATATATTCAATTTCAATGGGTGATAACTTTGCAATTTCTTCTTCCTCTCGTTGAATGTAAATACCAAATTTGTCCAACTTGCTCAATCGTGTTCGAATGTACGACTTTAAGAGGTATCTTACCTTTTCTAATTCGGTTTCAACCACAATTAACACCAATTTCATCGTTTTATCGTTGATCAAGGAATCTTCACTGTTGATCTCTAAAAACTCCACTTGTTCCTGCACTCTTTCAATGATTCTCTCCATTAGTTCGCTTTCATATGGTAATATTTCTTCAACACTTCGTTCTCTAATCCATACTTGTGTTAATAGTTCAATATCCAACGCTTTTTCTTCGTTCAAATTAGTCTCAGTAGGTATTCTCTGTTCCTCTAAGCCTCTGAACGCATCCTCAAGATCTTCTTGGATCTGTCGTGTCCTTTCACTTGTCATTTAATAGCAACTTTAAGAAGACGAAAGTTTATACAGACGCGTAATATACTTTTATTTGTATATACAATTAAATCCCCCAAAACTATGGATTCAAGGGCCAAATTGGAGGAAAGTAGACGGCTTTTGGAGAGACTGAAATTGGAGAGAGAACAAAGAGCACAAGACCGCTTGAAAGAACAAAAACCGAGCGAAATTGACCAAGTTACTGTTGAAGAAATAAAAGAAGTAATCGAAGTGCAAATATCCACATCAACGCTGCCACAACGCATCAATGAAAATGTTAGACCCATATATTATAACAAAAGTACAAATACAGAAGATTTGGAAGCTTTGATGGAAATAAAAAATGAAACAATTGAAGAAAAGATTGACTTGGAAAGTTTACGTAAACAAATGCATCAAGAGATCCGAGAAAGTATACAATTGGAGTATCAAGAGCTTTATGGCAATTTGATGAAGGGTACGGAGAAAAAAAAGAAAAAAGAGACTAAAATAATAGAGAAATTCGAACCACAAAAATACCCAAAATCAGTAATAGATAATCTAAGTCAATTGGTTCATCCATCGACGGGACCAAAATATATATCTAAACCAATGCAAGATAAGATCTTGACTATACATGAAGATAATTGGATTTATGTTTGGGAGTTATCATCAGATATAAAATTGGTCCATTCTATAAAACCTGTCACTGCAGTTTCGATAGTGGAATTTTTAAACGATACCAATAATATTCTTGCTGGATCATTGTTGGGGAGACTTTATCTTTATACATATGATGAGAAATTCGGAGCGTTCATTTCAACAGCAGAATCATCCCAATCATTAAGAGTTCCGATTATCGGGATTAAATCAACAAATGAGACACTTATCTTGATCACCAAAAACGCTCAAATTGCAACTGTGGCATCTAATTTGAATGATGTGCTGAAACCATTGAAATCGTTCAAAGAGGATCTTATTTTGACTCAAGTTGAATTTATAGAGACATCCAGGGTAATTTTAGGAGATATAAGAGGCGATGTCTATATCGGAGATGTTGCGACACTTGAAACAATCAAAATATATAAAGCAAACAACATTCTCCCGGTGATATCATTGAAATACAGACCAACTTTGATTTCGGGTATAGTAGCAATATCGAATTTGGATACATCTATTCACTTAGTTGATGTTAATTCAAAAGAAACGATAGAAATACCTATCAATTCTTTTGTAATAGATATGGATTGGTTTAATGATATCTTGATAATAGGATCCTTACTCAGTATCAACTCTTCACTTTTTGAGTTTATTTCAATAGACGATTCACAAATGTCCTTTAAACGACTTAAAAAGGTTGAATCTCACAAATTCTCCAAGATGGCGGTGATGTCGAATTCAATCGCTTCGTTTGATCCAAAGGGTAATTCAATTATTGTACATTTATAAAAATTTTTGGTATAAGTTTGGTTTGGATTCAATTTCAATTTCACCAAACAACCTATCTTGGCTCAATTTAATACTATCAGAAGTGGCCAGTACCAACATTTCAAAAAATGTCCTTGTGGCATTTTTACGCCTGTTAGTTGACAGTAAATTTTTCGCAATAACATCGTCTAACTTTGTCAATTGTTCATCTCTCAAACAACTAGCTACTTTTACAGACGATTTATTACTTGCTTTAATAAGCTCGAATTCTTCGTCATCACTTTCGATGTCTTCTACTTCATCTTCAACATCAGCTTCAATAGCAGTAGTTTCATGTTCTAGCTCTGGAATATCGAAGTTGGTTGGCTCGTCTTTTTCCATATCCATATCAGGAACTTCAAAATCAGGTATTTCATCATACGAACTTTGCGCATCCTGTTCAATAATATCTTCGGTATTATCGCCCTCTAGTTTTCTTCTTTTCAGAGATCTCCAATCAGTCCCCATGACGTTTAATAACTCTGGCTGCAATGATTTGAAAATGTTCAATGCAAGTTGGTCATCATTCATTGTAACTTTGATAGCGTCTAACCTTTGGAGTTTTAAATTAATTTCAAATTTCGACTGATTGTTTCTTATATCCGCAGCTGTTCTATCAATTTTTGGATCAACAATAACTCTTTTCTGTTTTGTACGAACCACATTATTTATTTTATACTCAATTGTAATCCTTTCCACCGTCTTTCTTTTAGGCCTTCTTTGTGCAATTGGAGCTTCTTCAACGAAATTGGAAATAGTATTTTGTTGATCTGCTTCTTCTTCTAGATCTTCTAAAGGAAGATCAAAACCTCCATCAAATTCATTACTATCCATTTCACCAAATTGATCATCTTCAAAATCATTAGAGACATTAAAATCAGGAATATCAACTTCACCCTCCTTTTCCAAATTCAAATCAAGTGCTAAATCATCTGCTCCTTGCAAATCATCTCTTCTTTCTGCTTCTGCTCTTCTTGGAACATCATCGATAGAAGAAACCATTGATTCGTCAGCAGTGAGTGCATTTCTACCAATGTCAACATCACTTACCGCACTTGCATAAGAGCTTTGCTGAGTCCACACATCATCTATATTTGATGTCAATGGTTGATTATTACCAAAAACTTCATCAATATTGAATTCATTTACCGAATCAATTAAATTCTCCACTGTCAATTGATCTTTCAAAATGTCATTAACATTGGCACTTCGTGGTTCCATTAAAATGTTCTTGTTAACGGTAAAGATTTTTTTAATTTCTTTCAACTCTTGACTAACCTCTCCATGAAGAGTGGTAGCCTTATTTGAGTATATTCTTACAACCCCATACAGAAGTTGACTACTCAACCTCAAAGGAAGTCTAATTTCCGCATTAGAGCCTCCTCTTTTCCCAAATTGTGATGATATATTCAAATCGTTACCTTCATCCACCTCTGTAAGCTCTTCAATTACCTTTGTTGTTTGTGAGATTGGTATACTGAACATCTTCTCCTTTGACTGTTTTGAAAGCCTCTTGTCAACCGAATTTGCCGCCAACCATGCTCCTGCTAGCGGAGAGTCCTCATCAAATAGCGACGTAGTGATTACACTTGACATTATCACTGATTTATAGGATAAATAAGTTGTTGTTTATATGATAAAACGCGTGTATTTTTATATAATTTTACGTGTCAGTAAAATGCTCATGTGCTCATGTGCTCATGATTCAAGACAAAATGTTTTTCAAAAATTCCTTAGAAAAGATGAAAGAAATTGTCGTAATCAAATGATCCTTAACCAAAGGCCAGGATTTATTCAAAGGAAGATAAACAGCCATATTCCAAGATTTTCTCCAATTCATATAGGTATATTCTTGTGGCTTCGATTTCATTCCAAGACATGTTGGATAGAAGATTAGGAAGGACACGATGACAAGAAAATATAATAAACAGAATAACACTCCTCTAAATCTCCATTTAAACGTAGCGTATTCCAAAAATGAACCAGTCATTATTATGGCAAAATATAATGCAGGCATATAGTGATGGAAATATGTAACTCTTGACATAATAACGAAAGGTAAATAATGGAAAACATAACCAAGAATTGGCATGGCAACCCACATAATCATCTTCCAAAATGAAGTCTCGTTGAAATCTAAAACTCCCCTTTTCCATTTTAATAAAATGTTGAATAAGTATGCAATTATTACATACGGAATCATAATGGTAGTGAAAACAAAATTAAATGGGTTACCAAACATATAATACTTTCTGTCATTATTACCCCATACAGACATTCTGATTCCACCATCAAGTAAAGGCCATTGCCACCACGATGAAGCAATACTATCGTGTTTTGAAACATCAGGAGTCAATGCGTTATTGGATGCTGCCATTGATCTCTGGATTTGAAAGAAGTCCTTGAAAAAGTTGGATTTTGGCGGTTGATAATCCTCCTCTTTTGGAAAGGAAGTCTTTTCAACTGACTCAATGTTCCAATTAGCAGAAGTATCCAGAAATGAGAAAAATGAGTCTGCTGGATACATACATACAACCTCTCCTTGTGAAAACCCCCAGGTTGGATAACTAGCACCCGTTGTTGCTAAATAGCATCCAAGTTCAGCGTGTTTTAATCTGAACGTGGTTGATAATGGATGTACTGCAGTTAACCAGATATCATTTCCGATTTCGTTTTCACTACTGTATGTTTTGTTTGATGAGTGTAACTGATCAATTACTTCAATAATCCAGTCATCAAATGAGTCTCCATTTGCCTTATTAGAGTATCCAGAAACTTCGTAATACTTACCGTCAACATGACTAGGGATTTCATGAGAATGCAAGTTACCTTCAGTGAACACATGATTCAATCTGAATCTATCACCATGTTTTAAAACGCCTGAGATGATTTGACCTTCATTAATTCTAGGATATTCAATTTCCCAAATATTGTTACTATCTTTATATCCATAAACAGTTATTTGTCTTTGTTTAGACCCAGAAGGATATATTTGAGAATGCGAATGTAATAATTGAGAGTTTGGACCTTGTGATCTTAATGTGATTTGATCAAATGGTTGGACCCATCTTGGTTGAGGTTCCATATCTGTTTCTGGCATATTCACTTGGAAAAGAGTATTCATCGAACCAGAACCATCGCCAGGTTTATAAAGTAAATCGAAATGAATTTTGAAAAATACCATGTAAAGCATAAGTGGTAAAACAATCAAGCAAAGGACTCTTGAAATCCAACCACAAACATAATCAATGAAGTCAAGTTGTTTCTTTACAACTTTCCATGTTTGTAACCATAAATCAATTATTGTGTAAATACCAACAATAGCGGTAACAAATAATCCTACCCATTTAACTGAGCAAACACATCCAATATTGATACCCAATAACCACATCCATGCGATCCAAGAAAGAGAACCCTCCTTTTTTCTCAATGAATGAACCTTTGATAGACATAAGATGACACAGGTGGAAAAGAACATTAAGAATGAATCCAATAATACAAATTTCCCCAACACAATGAAACTGTTCTCTAATGCTACCATAAGTGTGACTAAAGTTTGAGTCCAGATACTGAAGTCTAAAGTTCTCATTATTGAACCTGTCATTGGAACAATTAATGAACTGAAAATCACTTGAAATAACCTCATTCCCCAAAAGTTCGTTCCTTCTGGAAAGACAGTACCAGAACCAAACTCATAATCCCAGTGCTTATATGCATCATAACCAACTATATGTTCACTTAATCCACAAAGCATTTTCCCTAGTGGAGGGTGAACATCATGATAAAATGTATGTTTGTTATAAAATGACCCGAACTTGGCAAAATGGGCCTCATCCCATACCACATGATTCTGATCGCCTATTTTGTATAACCTTAATAAAAACCCTATTATGGAAATCACCGATATTATGATACTTGAACACCATTTAGACGTTGTAAAAAAAGATGAAGAAGGCCTCAACTTCCGGTCTTCTTTAAATGATTGATCTCGATCAGTTATCAAATGCAATTCATCTTCATTGGTATATGCAATCTTTCTTTTCCGAAGAGTCGAAGTCATGTTATAAACAATAAAAGAAGATCAAAAAAATGTTAAAGATTTATATCAAGATGCGACTATTATTATGTAATATTACAGTATAGTCGTGTAAAAGAGAAGACTTATCATTATACAAAAAAGAGACATTATATCGTTAATAAATTATTCGTTAGATTCATTTTTATCATACAGTTACAGTTGAATTTGATTTGAGTTCATCGTTAAATTGTCTAAGCTTGCGAATAAATCATCCACATTTGAAAAACTGCCACCAGTTAATTGTGGTTGGTTTGAAACAAAACTGCCACCGGTCAGCTGTTGGTGTGTGGACGTGAAACTACCACCAGTTAACTGTTGATGATTTAACATTGCATTGTGATTTGACAAAGCACCGCCAGTAAGTTGAGGATTATTGAACCAATTTCCACTAGAAGGGGCCGCCCTAGCCTGTGAAGGATTAGGAGTTGCCGGTGCAGTCAGACCACCAGTTGGTGCATTATAACCCCTCATTAAATTCAGACTTACACTCGAGTTTGAATGATTTAACATAGGAGGGTTTTGTGATGACGGACTTGCAACCAAAGCAGATAAAGAGGTAAATTGTTGTTGATGAGTTTGAGAAACTGATCTCGGCGATTGCTGTCTTAATCTATTAGCTTGAAAAGTTAGACCAGTTCCTGGATTTGAAGCACTTGATGAATTACCTAGGGTATGTGATTGGGACCTTATGAGAGATGGAGGCCCATTTGATTGATTTTGATTTTGATTTTGAGATTGAGATTGAGATTGCGATTGAGATTGAGATTGCGATTGGGATTGAAGTTGTGTAAGATTTTGTGGGTTTTGTAATGAATGTTGTTGTAGTTGGATTGTTGGTGATACTTGTTGCGTATGATGAGATAGCAAAGAGTCGACACGACGAACAATAACTTCAGCGGCTTGATTTGTTTCAGATAAACCAAGATAATCCACCAAAGAAGAGATGGCTTTTCTTTGAAAACTTGTGATTGTTGCCAAAGAGAATATCAACTCTGTATATTGAGTGTTATTTCCATCTCTAAATACAACCAACTTTGTATATATTTCTAAAATCTCTGGATTATTGAGATCTAAACCTATTGGGCCTGGTAAAGCTTGAGAAGAAGATGATAGAATGACATACTTTGGCCTTGAAGGTGCAACATTTAGAGCGTTTGATATCATTTGTGAGGAAGTTGTTGGAACACTGAGAACTGAATTTAATGAAACCAAACTTGTTTGTGATTCATTCATATGTTGTTCTTCAAGTTGACCACGCTTCTCTCTCTTTTCACGTTCAATGCGATCCCTTTCTACTGGAGGTAGCATCTTTTTATATTCAACCCTCAATTTTCTTCCACCGATCTCACGGCCATTCAAGACCGAAACCACCATTGAGGTCTCGTCAGGTGAGTTGAAATTGGCAAACGCCAGTCCTCTGAACACCCCGTTGTCAAAATGATAATTAAACGCGTAAGGCAAAGGTAACCCCAATTTCGACATCACATCCAGTAACTGGTCTCTTTTCACCGCAAAAGGAATGTTTTTAATCACAACTGCCGTGGGAATCAAATCATCTTGATCGTCCCACACCGCTGAGGAAGTTGTCGAAGAAAACGACGTTCTTCTGGTGTCCATTTCAACTTTTTCTGAATGAATCTCCGACTTTCTACTATCCAAAATAAAATGGGTGCATTTTCCACACTTTTGCGCGCCATTTTCGCTTTTTTTTCTTATTATCAAAATTTTTTATAAGGCCCCATAAAACAGCAACATAGGAAAATAATACCACGTGTAATTAGTTTCAGCATACAAGATATGCCATTAAAGCGATTAAGGCGATTAAAATGATACCAAACATGTAATTTTGGGATTTTTTCCAATTTTATCACCAATAGAGATTCTTTTTTCGACGTGGAATATACACGTCTCACCTTTGAAACTTCTTTAGCAACAGAATTATGTCTCAGATCCCTGGTGGTGCCCAAACTTTGGCTAAGAGAAGAGCTAACAAACAAGCCTCTAAGGCACAAACCCCATCCAGCTCCAGAGCAGCAGGTGCAGGCGGGTCCTCTGCCTCTATGCTTAAGATTTTCAACGAAGAAGCACAAGGTCTCAAGGTCGAGCCTCTTGTTGTGTTGGTTTTTGCCATCGCATTCATCTTCTCAGTTGTGTCACTTCATATTGTTGCTAAGCTTACAGGGAAGGTATTTTAAATAACTAATATGTAATAAACTAATTGTTCAAAATCATGATAATAATAGGTAATCGATCCATCGCTGTAGTATAAAGAATGAATTGCCAGATATATATATTTATATCTATACTTATAGTTAATATTTACATGTCCTTCAATAAAATCTCAATCACTTGATGTGCATCTTGTATATTGACAATATGTTTATCGTTTTCTAATTTCCAATCAAATTGGCCTTTTTCAAGTTCTTGCTTCCAGTTATTACTGAAAATTGGGCCTCTGACCTCAATCTCAACTTCTGGATATCTTTTACCAATGATCACTTGTAAAGGAATACCAATCATTTTACTTTTCATAATTTTCTTTCCAAACCCTATGTCCTCACTGTCATCTACCTCGCTATCACACTTCAATTTCTCTTTCAATGAAAGTCCAGCTGAAAGATTATCATCACTGCTTGGTATTATAGAAACTTGAAATGGTGCAATTGCAGCTGGCCATCTCAATCCAACGCTATCTCTTAGAATTTCAGCAATTACTCCAACGATTCTGGAAACACCAATCCCATAACATCCCATTTCAAATATCTTCTTACTACCATCTTTATCAATAAAAGTAGCATTCATAGGTTCACTATACTTGGTCCCAAGGTAAAAAGTATGTCCAACCTCTACACCCTTCTTTTCACTTAAATGACCTCCACAATCCAAACACTTATCCCCTTCTTGGACTTCTGTTATGTCTAATTCGTCAAATGTAACCATTTTGTTTCTACTGAATTGAACTGGCATGTCTGGCATAGTTGTCCCTGGTCCAACGTTCATATCCACAATTCTATAAATTTTCAGCAAATCATCTTGAGCTTCGTTGCACTTTTTGTAAACTTGGATGGCCTTTTCACCACTAATGGACTCATCAATTTCAAATAAGTCTTCTTCTTTAACAAATTTCATTGACAACTTCCTGTCTTTCGGCCAATAAATTGAAATTAATTCCTTAGATTTTGTCAAATAATATTCAACATTCGATTCCTTCGCCATTGAAGTCTTTGTATCTGCTTCAAAAAGTTTATCTGCTGTAGCTCTTTCTACGTTACTACTCTTAAAGCATGATTGACATTCTAAAATCGTATCTTCACCAATTGGTGAAACTATATGCCATTCATAACTTAAATCACCTCCAATATCTCCACTATCAGCATTTGCTTTGATCCATGGTAACTTCAAATCTTCAAATATATCTCTGTATAACTCATTCATCTTTTCAAAGCTTTTCAAGGCATTTTCTTTTGAACTATCAAATGAATAGGCATCTTTCATAACAAATTCCCGACCTCTTAATAAACCTCCTCTAGCTCTCTTTTCATTTCTATATTTTCTAGTCATTTGATATGTAATTAAAGGAAGCCTCTTATATGAATTAACATGACTATTGACTAATTGTGTAATTTCTTCCTCTGCAGTAGCAGCTAAACAGAAATCTTCATTCAACTTGAATAATTCTCCATTTTCCCATCTACCAGTCTTTTGCCACAATGAAGAATGTGATAGTGAAGAAAGTGATACTTCAATGCATCCATATTGACCATGTCTTTTATGGATCACGTGACTGACGTTTTCCAAAACTTTCTTACCTAAAGGTAACCAATTGGTTAAACCTGCGTTGGGTTGAGATATAAATCCCAATTTGGTCAACAATTCCGTAGTACTCAACTTCGGAACCTGTTTAGAAGTTAATGTAGGGGGATGAGAAAAGGGAGTAAGACTCCCTATTGATCTTTTGAACATTATTTGAAAACTTAGAAGAAAATATAATAAATAGAAAAGGGATAAGATGAATTGAGTGGTCAATTAGAACAATTTTTAGAGAGAATGGAAACAGAATGCTTACATTTAAAATATAAATAATACAACAATTATGAACGTTGAAAAGAAATATACAACGTTTAAACCTAAGAATTTTGGTTTTTAATGATTTTGACTCTTTCAGCTACATAATCAGCAGCCTGATCATTACCGATATCAGGAAATACTTGAAATCCTTTAAAGTCTTTTTTGAGGAGATCATCCAATAGTTTCCAAATTTTTAATTCTAAATCACCAACAGTTCGTTTGAACGGTATTTCGTTGGAATTATCTTTTTGTGCAAATCTTATGATGTTCCACACCCTCTTCAAACCAGAAGAAAAGAACCCATTGTTAATCATACGATTAACTATGAGTTTAGGTTCATTCAAGTGTAAAAACCAAAATTTGGAATCATCAACATCTGGAGAAGGATGTATAATCCCTTGCCCATGGTATAATCCCTGGTTGTCTTTATAACCGAAAGACTTGGTTTTTATCCCCGTCATTAAAAATGAGCCTTCTCCTGTTACTCTACTTGCCAAATAAAATGTGTCCTTATCACCTTGACCCGGGAACCCTTGATTGAAGATGGGGTAAAAATAGTTAGGTCCCCATATATTATAATAATGTGATAATAATACCGTCTTCAGATGTGTTTTCTTATTAATTAATATTTGACCTGATTCCACACTAGGTGTACTCATGATTGTTGGCCCGGAATTCTTGATCCCTGCAATATCATAGAATTTATAATTGGTAGATCTTTTCCAAAAATCTGGCCATGAAACCATTCCATGTTCTATGTACTCTTTGGAATTGAACATAGTTGAAGGTTGAACCAATGGTATATTATCTGAATCTAACAACAAAGTATCTGAAAACCTTGACATCAATAAAGCCAGTGATTTATATTGATATTTACTCAAATTTTCCAATACTGATGAAGAAATATATTGATCAAAATAAACACATTGAACATTACTGAACACCATTTGAATCTTATTACAATGTTGATCGTCATTAGATTTATGAGGAACAAAAATTTGAATTGGAATTCCATCCAATAACACACCTCGGATATATTTGATACTCAACATTGTTAATGGATAATAACCTGGACCTGAAACATATACTATTCCCTTTTCTGATTCGTGATTGTTCCAATAAGATTTGTATTTCGAATACAAGAAATTTTCCTCCGATAGAGACTCCATTATCAATTGATGTACATCGGTTAACACACTTTCTTGAGTCTTTGTTATTTTTAAAATATTCGATAGGGTCTTTTCATCTAATGACTCTTTATAAGGATAACCATAGAACTGCCAATAGTTTTCTGATGTTGTAGCATATTCTTTCAGTGGATTGCATGGCGGTTGCATATTCATCCATTCCATGCTGTATTTATTGGCAAAGTAGTTTACATTATATGGAAACATCCAATTGATCAAATATCCCGGCCAAATCAATAAACAAAATAGTGTCGATGTTACTATTGCTCTTCGCAAAAACGTCCTCTTTTGTCTGGGCAAAAAAGTCATCGCCTATTGAATTTGATCACAATCAATGATTTATAGTTGAATAGTGAATCGATCCAAATTTTTCAAATCTGCCATTATAAGAAATTGAAATTTAAATCGATTTCTGGATCCGCTTGCTTGCCGATCCAGAGCTCCGTCACCATATAATTGTCAAGCAACACATTTATGGACCATCCTCCGTCTTTTTTTGTGGCCGAAACTCCAAGAATAAGGGATTTAGTTTCCATCAACACCCATTCTCTTCTTAAACTGTATACTCCTCGATGTTCTACAAAACGTAGAAGCTCCAAATGTCCTCCATTTGAGCCAACAATCAAGCACTGCAGCTCTTGAATGGGAACCAAGATGCTAATCCTTGCATTAATTGCAAAAGAGTTTTCCACATCTCTTTCTGAAGGAAAAACTCCTCTAGTAGTATATGCACAATTCAATAGCCGAGGAATATGCCACATTCCGATGTTACTTTCAGTTCCATTAATAAGAACATATGAAGATATTTGTGAGTCGTCCAGTTTATGTACAATTGCCCTTCTTTGAAATTGGGTTGATTGGGAACATAATTCACCAGTATGTGAAGCTGATATAAATCGATTGGTAATATCTTGATCAGGACGAATTTCAATCCTTTCAAATAAACCTGCCAATCCAAAATCACTAGAGTGAACATTATTAGATCCTAAAGCTTCATTTTTTGTAATCAATGTATCAGAGAAAGAATAAGCTGAACGATTTTGATCAAAGGAATCATCTCCCGTGAGCTCTGTGAAGTTATCCACTGATAAGAAATGATGTCTTGAGTAAAATGCACATGCCCACCCATTGTAAAGCACTTTTGCCCTATCTGTAATAACCAATTTTTCAGAATTGGTTTCGAATAAATATTGAATTCCATCATACGAAATAGCTGATATAGTATTATGATCAATGATGGAAACAGAGGGGATGTTATGACTCAACTCTTCACTTTTGAATATTTTATTTGACTCAAAATCAAAAACTGTAACTGTATGAGAATTATCACTAACTACCAATAGATAATCGTTCATGTCTACCCCCCAGACCGATGCTGTTAGATGGTATTGAAAAATTGGGAAAATCTGGCCTTGATATCCATTCGTTGTGTACTGAAATGGTGAAGGATTTGACATGGAACTATCTGTAGCACTTGGTAATACTTCAGAGCCATCATTCTTAGCATGTGCTATGATATCTTCAATATCAAATAAGACAATGTTGGAATCATCAAGTCCAACAGCCAAAACTTCTTTTGTTCTCATTGAAGAAGGGAATTGCATAGTTTTGACCCTTAATATATTGATATGATGTGGGTTTTCCCAATGGATCGCGTTTAAACGATCAATATCTGTAGTCAAATCACAATCAAAGTCAATTACAAACTCATATTTACAATTGCTTTGTAAATCAAATTTCATGATTACTTTTGTCTTAAATGCAACAAATGTAACACCATGAACTGTGGAAGTTGCAATTAAATTCCCCCGAAATTTTTCACTGTGATCTAAATTGAATGGGGCTAATATAGGGTTCAAAGAAGTGAATTTTGCTTCCAACATTTGATCAAATTGCTTTACTTTCCGAACATTTCCTTTAGAAACTGGTTCTGCATTTGAATTGGTCTTTGGTTTTTGTCGATGTACATAGTTTTCCCATATATCATTACTGTTATGTGGTATTCCCTCATCTGCATTTGAATCAAACCTGTCAAATTTTTTAAAGTTCTTCGTTGATGATGATCCATTTGAATTCACACTTTTGACGTATTTCTTTGCACTCCATTCTCCAAGTAACTTTTGTTCGAGATCTTTTACAAACATATTGTCCTCCTCAATATTTAGTTCATGCCTATGAAATAGATAGTCTCTTATTCTTCTTTCCGATATTCTAAAATGTCCTTCTTCTTCACCCCAATCATCGGAAAATCCTCCATCAGATGTCGATTCTGTATCTCCAAGAGTAGCAAATGGGACATTAGGATATCCGTTTTCAACCAATATTCTTTTCCATCCACACAACGCTAAATAATCATCAAATTGTGTATCTGTCATAATAATAGATAACTAATAGAAGAAGAATATCGAATTTTATGCTTAGCTTCTATCAAATTTACATATATAAAGGGTATATCATATACAAGTCCAGAATTTCTTACCAACAATAGTACATCTTGCCCAAATAAATAGTATAGTAGCTAAGAGGCAGGTACTTGACGCAAAAATTGCCATATGTGTATAATCGGTGGTGGATTTAGTTTTAATAAATGATCCCGATATTGGTAAAGAAACCAAATTACCAAAACTGACAAATGCATAGGCAGAACCATACCTTTTGCCAAAATCTCTTGTTTTTGCGGTAATTGTTCCAACACAAGCACCTGTCAATGAATAAGTGGCGGCCATGGCAAAACCAAAAATCACAATGAAAAAATATAATGCAATCCTATGACCACCAAAAGGAACCCAGATGATGAAAGCTGTTAAAGACATTGTAGTAGACATCAAAATCATCATATTAAAAGTCCCTAACCATTGTGAGAAAAATGAAGGTAAAAATTTACCAAATGCTCCTGTAACATTTAAAATAGTTAACATCAAATAAGATTCAGATTCGGTTGCACCATATGAAATTGCATATGATGCTAAATATGTCAACACAATGAGAATTGAAAATTCATTCATGAATAGTCCACATGCTAATGCTAGAAATTTCCTATCGTTGAAAGCATTAATATCGAAGGATTGTTTGACTTTAACAATGAATGATCTTTCATCGATTTCTTCACCTAATGCAATTCTAACCTCATGAATTCTATCAGTAATTAATATAACTGCAATAATGTCAATACCAAGATTAAATAAGGCAAATATTCTAATTGCCCAAACAAACCCACATTTTGGATATAATGATCTTAACATGACGGGGAAAACAATCCCACCAACGGAACCACCAGACTGAGCCAAGCCAATGAAAAATGATCTTTTTGTTCTATTAAACCACGAAGAAATCACTGAAATCGTAGGAAACATCATAAAACCAGATCCAATACCTGTGCATACACCGAAAGACAAGACAAAATGCCAAATTTCGGTACAATTTGCCAAACTGAAATTCCCAACAAAGGTCAGTAAACTACCAATAGCAACTAACCATTTAGCACCAAACGTATCATATAGAGGACCAATAAAAAGCCCGGAAAACAAGGATATGAACATATAAATTGAAAAAATCCACGAAACACTTGTGACCGAATGTGTTTCTAATTGATGTGTTTCAATATAAGTTTCAATAGCACCCATTGCATTCATAACACCAAAAAGAGTAAAGCATGAAAAAAACGCTCCTAGAACAACCAGATATGATTGTAAACATTCGTTAGGATATACATCCTTTTCTTCTACATCTTCCTCACTTTCCGATATTTCGATATCACTAAAATCTAGGCAGTTTGTTTCCCTTGTACGGAATCCATCGACTTCTACTGTTTGCTCGAATAAACTATTACCTTCCTTTTTGGATGATAAATTACTCAAAGGTGAAATGAACGCAGACAGTTGGTTTCTTGTTTTCATGAAGTTGTTTAGTTTGAATCAATTTAAAGGAGTCAAAAAACTAATAAAAAAAAACTATCTATTGTGGATTATCATCTTATTGCAAAAAAAAAATATCTATTGTGGCATCTCATCGCAAAAAAAAAACAAAATTCTATTGTGGCATCTCATCGCAAAAAAAAAACGGCTATTCAACGGTTATGCAACGGTTTTATAAAATAATTTGCTCAGCAAAATATGTCCGTTTTATAAACTTACAAATATTTCAAGTATTTCGTAGCCTCGTTGACAAATAAGAGATTCAAAAAAAATGCAGAAAATTTTATGCAATAGATTAAATTACTTTTAAAATCCCACCAACGTTTGTTGATGCTTAGTACCTTTAAAGTTTAAACGAGGAAACTGATACCTAATACATATCACCGGGAGAGATTCTATTGTTTATAAAAATAGCACATGAGCTCTGTATATGACTGGAATCATAAAAAATGAAGATGGACACAGAGAAAAAAAAGACGAAGCTACACATAAACGAATAAATGGCTATAGGAACCATCTTTGAACAAAGATTGTTGTACTTAAGAATGAAGTATATATTTTTTAATAAAATACATTAGCAATATTAAGCTAATATGCATTCAAGTTAATATTGATTTTTTTTTGTTGAATAAAATTACTGATAACTCATTCTGTTTTTCAATACACTAAATAGTAGTAAGAATCTTTTTTCCAACTATCGTGAATCTCGCCCAGATGAATAGTATGGTACCGATTACACAGGTACAAGCGGTGAAAATTGCCATGTGATTATAATCCGTCGTCGATTTTGTTTTAATAAATGTACCAGATATAGGCAAAGATATCAAATTACCAAAACTGACAAATGCATACGCTGATCCATACCTTTTACCAAAATCTTTTGTTTTTTTCGTGATAGTCCCAACGCAGGCCCCCGTCAAAGAATATGTCGAGGCCATGGCAAAACCAAAAATGATAACAAATACATACAATGCAACATTATGGCTACCAAAAGGAATCCAAATGACAAAAGAAGTCAAAGACATTGTGAAAGACATTAAAATCATCATGTTGAAAGTTCCTACCCATTGAGAAAAGTAGGAAGGAACAAATTTACCAAATGTACCGGCAACATTCATTACAGTCAAAAGAATGTAAGCTTGAGATTCAGTTGAACCATGAGCAATTGCATAAGAGCCAATATATGTTAAAAGAATCAAAATTGAGAATTCATTCATAAATAGAGCAGATGATAGAGCCAAAAACTGCTTATCTTTAAAAGCAGAAATATCAAATGATTGCCTGAACTTTTCCATAAATCTTCTTTCATCCTTCTCTTCACCCAAAGCAACCCTGATATCCTCAATTCTATCTTTCATTAAAATGACAGCAACTATATCGACAGCAAGGTTAAACAAAGCAAAAATTCTGATGGCCCAAATAAATCCATATTTAGGAAAAAGATATCTCAATAGAATCGGAAACGCAATTCCTCCAACGGAACCACCAGCCTGGATGACTCCAATGTAGAAGGACCTTTTCGTTCTATTGAACCAAGAAGAGATTATCGATATTGTAGGAAACATCATGAACCCTGTACCTAGACCAGTGCAGATCCCAAATGATAGAACAAATTGCCAAATTTCCGTACAACTAGCCATTGAAATATTCCCCACAAATGTTAATATCCCTCCAATAGCAACCAGCCATCGAGCACCAAAAGAATCATACAAAGGCCCAACAAATAAACCAGAGAACAAAGACACAAACATGTAAACTGAGAAAATCCACGAAACACTGGTGACCGAATCATTAGCCAATTGATGACTTTCAACATAAGTTTCAATGACCCCCATAGCATTCATAATACCGAATAATGTGAAGCACGAAAGAAATGATCCAATTACAACCAAATATGATTGCCAGCATTCATTGGGATAGATGTCTTTTCCTTCATATTCTTGTGCACTAATACATGATTCCAAGTCAAAAAATTCTTCATTTGATGGTTTTTCCTTACCTCTGTTAATAAGTTCTATTTCTCTTTCCATTTCTTCACCTATATATCCGCGCTTGATGTCGTGCTTGTAAGCTACATCCTCAATGCCAGACATTTTTTTCAAATTGAATAAGAAAAAAGATAACCTTTTCTTTATCATATTTTTCTTCAATATCCGATTAGATAAAATTGTAAATTCGGACATCGCCTTTTAAGTGAAATTTAGCATATTCAACGTGATTTCAACATAATAAAATTCCAAAATTGCACCGTTGAAAATTCTACCTTCAACCTGTAACAAAAAAGAACAAAATCATCGATTTTTCAATGATAACTCTGTGCTGAGTAAATTTGTAATAAATTACCTCATGGATCCATTATGACTCAAATATTAATCCCTCCAACCATTACTTGGTCTCGTTGATAATTCATCTGTCAGCGGATAAATTGTAATATGCTTTCAACAGATATCAATATCAATACAAATGCCTCCAAAAATCAATTCGTTTGTGATTAATTATATTGTCTGGAATTTTTCACCTTGTTTCGTTCGTATTCGGGAGTCCATCCCATCCCACGTAACATAGCCATGCCAAATTGATCAACTGGAACCTTTTTATAACTTTCGCTGGTTGGAGGATCTGGATATAATTCCAATTTTGCCATTTGTGAGCTTTCCAATTGGTTATTTTGAATTTTCAATGGCTCATTGCCTTCGTATGAACCTTGAAGGTTCGAAATATCATCCTTATTCGATACAGAGTCATTTCCTGAAGCACCGGCTCGAGCCTTTCTCTTTCTAATTTCTTCTCTTTTATGTTCCCAACTGGTTTCATTAATTGTTGGGATAATCACCAGAGGTTGTTCATTTTGTGAACTGCTAACATCATCCAATGTGCGGATGGCCACATCTCCTTCTTCCTGATGAGTATCATGAATATCACCAAAAACACTATTTTCATTTATTTTTGCCGATTTTATGGACATTTCCCCCCCCTTCTTCACCGGAAAAGTCCCAGGCTTATTTCCCCCAGTGTCTTTTGTCTTTTTCTTTAAAGAAAAATTCTTCATTATGATGATAAACGCCCTTTTTTTGTGTTAAGCGATTTGCCACTTTTCAGACACCAATTTACGTGTTTTTTTGTTTACATGTATATTAAATGATAGATTATTTTCTCTCTTCAATTACATTTTTCAAAAAAAGGGCCTTTGCTACAGATATCAACGATGGCAAGAGCATCTAGATCGCCTAATCGGTTTTCTTTACCAGCAAACGCGTTTGTTGGGGGATTTAAAGCCAAGGAACAACCACAGCAACCTACAGTTTATGAACAGTTACAGAAGAAATATTCGGAGCAAAACAAAATGCTTGCGCAGACTACAGTGAAACTACAATGTCAAAACACAGAATTAGAAATGGAGTTGGCCAACGCACAGAAAGAAATTCGATCATTGAAGATTAAAAACACGGATTTGATTAATTTGTTGAGAGGCAAAGCACGGGATCTTCAGTTGGAAAGTAATAGAAGAATTGAAGAGCTTTTGGCATTATTAGAAGGAGATGACATCTCTAGGTTCAAAAGAATTTCGAAAAGCCCAAGCTGCGTGGATTTAGTTGTAAATAAAGAAGAAGATGAAGGCATCAGTTCACGACTTAATGTTGACTATCTAAAACAAATGAATAATGACTTAAAGAAAAGAAAAAGTGCATTGTTTGTTTCCAGTATTCCTGAAGAGGATGAAGAAACTTTATTACCATCAGTTCAAGATCTATCATTTGTTGAAGAAGGTAAAGAACCAGAGTCAGAACCTGATTATAAGGATACAGAAATTAAAATGATACCTATTAAAAGAAAAAGAGAAAGTCAGCTATTCAACCCAATTACATCAAACAAGAGCATTCCAAATTTAATACCAATTCAAGATAATATTCCAAATTTGGGAGTTGAAGTTCAGTTTCAGAGTAAGAAACAAGATCCAAACGAAGCTGCCAGAATTTCCTCAATTGGATTGGTTAAAGGAGATATGTCAAAAGCAACTAATGATGATGTACAAATTTCTCAATTGAATGATACAAGTGATAATAATCATGATCAAACTCATAATTCTTTATCGGATAACCTAAATGATCATAATGATGAAGCTCAAAATCTATTCTTTTCATCAAACGATATAGCTGATTTTAATAATGATGAATTGAATGTATCGTTTGACCAACCACAACTACCACCTTCTCCAGTGAAAAAGAAACAAAAGAAGCAACGTATTCCAAGAGAATTAAAAAACTTAGACACAGAGAAAACGAAAAGGTGGACAGGTGTTGATCCATTAGAAGGAAGAAGTAGAAGATCAAGTATTATACCAAAATACGATATTCCAAACAAGGCAAAAACTAGGAATGTTCATGTGTTTAATGATGATGAAAAAACCCAGGAAGAACCACGCGCGAAGACAGCAGAAAAGACGAGGACTGTATTAGGTGTCAAGAACTCTAATGTGATAACAACTAATAATAAAAATGAGAAAAAAATCGATTCTAAGGATATGTCAATATTTGATCTAGAACAACAAGATTTTTTAAACATAGCCATCCCATTAATGCCATTGGAGGATAAAAAGCGTGCGAAACGTGGAAGAAAGAGAAAGAACATCGACAGCTTTGTTCTGTAATAAATTTAATTATTGTATTATATATGATATAGTTTTTTTAAACAGAGAATTATATTCTAAACAGCCATTTTCATTTTAATAGGAGGATAAGGATTGTAATCCACCACCTCAAAATCTTCAAATTTAAAATCATCTATGTCACTTACTGTTCTATTAATTTTCAACTTTGGAAAACTTCTTGGGGTTCTTTCCAGTTGTTCTTTTAAAGCATCAACGTGATTAGAATAAACATGAGCATCACCCATAACATGAATGAACTCTCCTGGTTCCATACCAACAACCATTGCAATCATACATGTTAAAAGAGAATAAGATGCAATATTGAAAGGCACACCAAGACCAATGTCACATGATCTTTGGTACATTTGGCAGTTCAAAATAGGTTTTGATCCGTCTTTTGGAAAGTTAACATAGAATTGACAGAAAACGTGACAAGGAGGCAAAGCCATCTCTTTAAATGCAGGAGGATTCCATGCTGATAAAATAATTCTTCTATCATATGGATTAGTTTTCAATGTATTTATAATATGACTCAATTGATCAAATCCTTCACCTGAATAATCATCATCACATGTTTTATAATCTGCACCAAAATGTCTCCATTGAAAACCATAAACAGGTCCAAGATCACCTTCACGTCTATGAGATAAACCCAAAGAGTCCAAATATTCTCTCGATCCATTTCCTTCCCAAATTTTAACACCTTTATCCGAAAGCAACTTTGCGTCCGTTGATCCTGCAATGAACCATAACAGTTCATGAAGAATGCCCTTCATAAATACCTTTTTAGTAGTCAACAATGGAAATTGTCCATCTTTTAATGAAAAACGTAGCTGTGGTGGGGCAAATAATGAATATGTTCCCGTTCCTGTTCTATCTGGTCTAAATTCACCCTCATCAATAATTCTTTGAATCAGATCAAGGTATTTCTGTTCTTCTGTATTCATTTCCTCTGTTATGTATGTCTATCTTACTTCAAAAGGTGAATTTTTATAAGCAACTTTACGCGACGCGTCTTTCAATCAATTAACGTGGCGCATGAAAACGCTTACGCTTTTTTATTCTAATTGTGGCGCATGAAATTACGCATTTTGATTGGTCAAAACAATAAAACATTCAAAAACGTTCAAATTTGATCCTTTTTCACCCCATAAGAGAACTGTCACTACCACAAATGTTATGAAAAAGGGAAAACTAACTAAGAGCTTAAATTCACCAATTTGAGCACAGATAACGTAAGTTCAAATTGATTTAATTTGATTGGTTGAATTGAAATTTCAACAAATTTTACATTATTCAATCATTCTATGAAGATAATTTAATAAGAAAAAAACCAACACAAACCTTGTAATTTATCCTATCCACTCATCATATTTTATTAGCAAATAATCCTCACTGACACCTTAAAATCTCGCGCTCAGTATAAAAAAAAAGGCAAATGCTCTATGCTCGAATAAAGTTGATAATTTTTTCCACCATATTACAGACCTTTTCTTCTCCTTTTCGATATCCAGACAATGTTCGCCCAATTTGGTTCTGCTTTCAAGCACGGTGCTGTATGTATATTTTTAAACACATCAACAGGGATCAATGGCTGTATAATGGTTGTTGAAAATAAGGACTTATTTGATGGAATGGCGTAGGAGAAGGCGGAAAGCATTTCTACTTCTCACAAACCTGACAATGGTCATTTTTTCAATGCAAATAGTCCAGATCTCTTGTTTCTATCATTCTTCCATTAATTACATATGATTCCACCAGTATTTCACGTGTTGATTTTGCATATTTATGATTAATTTATTTCAATGTTTTTTACAAATTACTTTACTTGAAATTGGGGTTTGACTGATATCTTATTGACTTTTCTATACACCAAAGTCTCCTCTATCCAACCAACTGCTTTATTTTACAAATTTCCTACTTTGGCTTATACAATACAACCATTTAGACATGTTGAAATGATTTTCCACCATGATCAAAAAGTTTTTTTTTGGAGCATTCTTATTGGTCGGAATATGAAATTAATGGAAAATAATGAATATCTACTAGATAATGGTACTAACATAGACCTTTTGAACAGAGATCTTTTACCACCGCTGCTAAGACCGAAACTACTTCAGCTTCCAGAAAGGCCCTTAACGCAGTTGTTGCCGCTACTGGTTTAACTGCTTCCTACGTCTTATACGCAGATTCACAAACTGCACAAGCTATGACAGCAGCAGAACACGGTCTTCACCCACCTGAATTCGACTGGCCACACAATGGTATGTTCGACACCTTTGACCATGCTTCAATTAGAAGAGGTTTCCAAGTTTACAGAGAAGTCTGTGCCGCATGTCATTCCCTTGATAGAGTTGCATGGAGAACCTTAGTTGGTGTTTCCCACACCAATGCTGAATGTAAGACCATGGCTGAAGAGTTCGAATACGATGATGAACCTGATGATGAAGGTAACCCAAGAAAGAGACCAGGTAAGTTGGCTGATTACATTCCAGGCCCTTACGCTAACGAACAAGCTGCTAGAGCTGCCAACCAAGGTGCTTTCCCACCAGATTTGTCATTGATCGTCAAGGCTAGACACGGTGCTTGTGATTACATTTTCTCATTGTTAACTGGTTACCCTGATGAACCACCTGCAGGTGTTCAATTACCTCCAGGTTCAAACTACAACCCATACTTCCCAGGTGGTGCAATTGCTATGGGTAGAGTTTTATTCGATGATTTAGTTGAATACGAAGATGGTACTCCTGCCACTACATCTCAAATGGCCAAGGATGTCTCAACCTTCCTTAACTGGGCTGCTGAACCTGAACATGATGAAAGAAAGAGATTGGGTGTCAAGGCTTTGGTCCTTACCTCTGCTTTATACTTTGTCTCCGTCTGGGTTAAGAAGTTCAAGTGGACTACCATCAAGCACAGAAAGATTGTTTTCCACCCACCAAAGAAATAAATGTGAAATGTCCTTTTTCATCTCATTCTAATGTTATCATCTTCAATATTATTATTATTATTATTATTAACAAAATTCTTTCACGAATTATAATATATTTATATAACCCATCAACCAATCAACTGCAATCACTCTATTTGTAGCTTGTTTCTTTACCTATATAGTTTATTTATTTTAGTTAAGTTTACTTACAAATATACACTTGAAAAATATTCTTTATTATACATATATAGAAAATGAAAAATATTGATAACAATTTGTTTATATATTTATATATTTGTGTACTTATATATATATATTAGAAAGATATAGCCTTGTACAGTATGGTCTTTCTTCATCAATTTGAAGTGGCTCCTTCTGAGGAGGAAATTCAAACCATGACGACGGCCTCAAATTCCATGGCCAAAATAGTACAGGATACTATACAAAATGGATCGCATAACTTTGTGTCAACTTTGGATCATTTGCCATGTGACATGGTAAGATGTATATGGATAATCCAAAGTTTAGAATTGAGAACTATACGCTGTAAACAGAAACTTTACCAAATATACCAACAATCACAAATTGGTGAATATTCAAGTTGCCAACTACAAGAGATTAATCATCTGACTTCACTTATAAATAGGAACTTGCTAGAGATCAAAACAGAGTCACAGTACTTGTTGACCTTATTAGACACTCATATGAACTTGCTTGAAGACGAACAACATTTGTCCAAATTGTTACAAGAAAAATTGAAGAATTGGACTAGTGAAAAGGTGGAAGCCCAATGGAAAGAGTGGTGTAGCTTCAAGTCCAAAATCATTTCTCAGGATCCTAATAATAAAGTGAAATCTGTATCAATACCAGGATTAAAGATCAAAATTAGATTTAATTCCAGTTCAATTGAACCACCGACCTCTATGTCACCAACCCCCACACCTTCACATCGAAAAAGAAGCTTGAGAGAAATTAAAATTAAGGAAGAACCAAAGCCAAATGTTGCTCCTATACCAAAAGAAAAACAAAAGTCAAAACAATTACTAGAACAACCAAATGTTTATTCAGATGAACCACTTTATTGTACATGCAACAGTCCTGCATCAGGAAAAATGGTGGGATGTGAAAATACTAGATGCCCGAGAGGTGAATGGTTTCATTTCAAATGTATTGGTATCACAGAAGAACCAAAGAATTCATGGTTTTGCTCAAACGAATGTGAAAAGGCTTACAAAAATAAAAATAAGAAGAAACGAAGGAAGTGGTGAGCTCGACCAAAGTACAGTAGCATGAAAACTAAAAGATATACATAAGATAAATATTGAAATGAAAGTACATATTTTAACATAAAAAGATAACCCTTCTTGGTTTTTAATTTAGATAATCATCCATCCTGATACCGCAACAAAAACGATTAAAACAATAGCAGTTACAATACCTGCACCTGCTTTATCTTTTGTTGTGACAGTGATTTCATTCACATTTGTTGTAGCACGAGTATTCAAACCCGCATTGGAATCACCTTTTGATGTACCACCGGTTGAATTTGTTAGTGGTGCTGGATTTTGTAATACTAAAGTATTCTGAATGAACTCTAAAGCAGACATTTGTTCACCCAAACCATACCAACCATCATTACTACCATATGACCAATTTATACCACATGTGTGACCATCGGTACCACCAGAACATGATTGTGCTGCACCAGCTGCTGATTTATCGATTAAAGTCATGATAGAATCTCTTAATGTTGGAGCCAAAGTTGCAGCTTGACCCAAAGATCTTCCCAAAATAGATTTAAATGATCTTTGATCAGTGTTACAACCCTTTGCTGTGTCTTGACATTGTTCATAAACTATCCCTGTTGTAGAATTGACAAATGATCCTTCAATACCGTTCCAGACTAAATTAGCACGATCTAACCACTTTTGATCTTCTGTGTGATTGTAAAGATATGCAGATCCTGCTAATAAAATAGCATAATTATATGTCCATTCTTGTTGATGTACTTGTGAACAGTTACCTGGGCTAATGTTTGCACCATCATAAATAGACACGGCATTATTACTTTCAACAACAAAATTGATATCTTCTAACCAATCCCAGACCTTTTCACATGTTTCAACATAAGTATCATTGCCTGTATATCTTGCTAATCTGGCCGAAATTGCAAATAAACCAGCATTCGAAATAGTATTTTTATATTCATAACCCGAGTTCCATTGGAAAATTTGCCAACGCAAACCACCACCACATGAATCTGAATCCCATCTACTATTCATTGTGTTATAAACACCTTGTGCCAAAGCAATATAACCTGGTTCATCATCTGGTGGATTTGTGAAATTTCTCTCTGCTGCTTCTAATACTGCAAATCCCCAAAATGCTTGATCATCATTACCTTCTGTTGTTGATTGATTTGCTGGAATATATGTATTCTGTGCTCCTTTTTGGTGCATTAATGCGTCGTAAATGATTTGTTCATAAGTATCATTTTGGCACCAAGCCCATGTATCAATCATACCCCCAAATGCTTCACCAGCTGTCCACCAATAGTATGGCGCTTGGAACATACCAACTGTACCACCGTATCTAATCCCTTCATAATAATCCATCATACCTCTAATGATTAGCGTGGCTGCGTCACATACCGAATCTTTATCACCAACTTCAAGGGTTAAACCCCATGAACTACTTATTAATGCTCCAATAGCTAACAGAATTGTTACCATTGAACGTCCATTGTACGTAGACGACTTCATTAATAGTATCTTTTTTGAAAGAATAAGTTGTGTGTTTATAAGAAAAGATATTTTTAACTCACATATAGGTATAAGGCTGCGCCACAAATGGACGTACTGCGCCACGATTTAAAAGCATATAGCCAGGTTGGTATTTCATACGATGTGTTGAACAGTGTTTGTCACAACAACAGTTTCTGTGACATCAACAGTATGTGTATTAAAAAGAGTGTGAGTTCTTGTGACAAGTTGAGGTTTCATATCACCTTCTAAACCGAATAAGAAATCACCTTTTTCATCAGAGTCTTCAGAAGTCAAGGGGGCTTTGATCTGTGAAATAACACTATTTTGAATTACTTCAAGAGCAGTAATTTGTTCTCCAAGTCCATACATTCCATCCCATGAATTTTTGGTCCAATCCATACCACAAGTTTTACCATCAGAACCACCAGAGCAAGATAAAGCAGCAGCTTTTGCAGATGCATCTAAGAGCGATTGAGCTCTAGATGCCAAGTCTGGTACTAGTTGAACAACTTCACCAAGAGCCCTTGCAACAATTGCCTTGAAAACTCTTTGATCATTGTTACAATCTTTCATATCGCATGAATATTCATTCAGGACTCCATTGACCACCATATAATGTTCTAGACCACTTAAATACATATCCAAATCATTCTTCCATTGATCATCTTTGGTGGCGTCGAACAAATAAGTCGTTCCCATTATCAGCATACCATAGTTGTAAGACCAAATGAAACCATTGATGGTATAACATTCATTTGTTCCAATATTGGCACCATCATAAACAATGTAGTAATCATTTTCGGGTGTAACAAAGTAACTTTCTTTCAACCAATCGGAAATTCTACTACATGTTTCTAAGTACATGTTATTACCTGTAAATCTTCCTAATCTTGCACCTAAAGCGAATAACCCTGCGTTTGCTGCTGTTGATTTATAATCTGTACCACTCATGTTACTAAAAATCTGCCATAATAACCCTCCATTGCAATGTTGGTCATTCCAACGTTCCCAAACTGTGTTATACACCGCTTGTGCCATTTCCAAGTAACTTGCATAATTCTCGTTATCAACTGCTGGCAACCCACGTTCTGCAGCTTCCATAACAGTAAACCCCCAAAACAATTGGTCATCATTAGCTTCTACATCTGATTGATTGGAGATCATATAGTTAAAGTTTGGACCTGCTTGGTGATAAATTGAAGCTTGCAACATTTCTACGTATGTATCATTATTGCAAATTGCCCAGGTGTCGATCATTGCACCAAACGCTAATCCTCCTTCCCACCAATAATATGGTTCTTGAAAGTATCCTACAGTACCACCATATCGATACCCTGTATAATAATCCATAATCCCATCAATGATTTCGGTGGCAGCGTTACATGTTGAATCAATATTGCCTAAATCCAAATCCAAAGCTTTGGAAATTCTCAAAACCGACAACAACCACAATGTAATACAGAGTGTTTTCATCTTTTTATATATCACTATTGGAAACAAGTGTAACTGAAAAGCTTCTAATTGTAGATTAAGCAAGCAAAAAGTGATAAATCTATATATAGCTTGTTTCTTTTTTTCCGGATTAGGTAAATTTGGAACTTATTGGATATCACCGATTTCACCTCAGATAAGAGAGATTTTACAAGAAGTACTTTTGGATCATAATTGGAGCATCAAGTTTTAGGTATCTGTGCTTTATTTAGAAGATTAAAAAGAATTTTAGAAAACGATGTCGTCATAGTTAGATCAATAAATTGTAATTGGATCAGAACCACTAGCAACATTACATTGATGCATCAATCTCTGTTCAGATGGGTCCATTTCACCAGTGACCGAATGGACAACACCTCTGTTATGAAAAATACAAAGATCTCCTTGTTTCCATTCATGACAATACACATTTTTTGGTCCGATAGCAGGTCTCATTAAAGATTGGACTCTTTTTCTAGCCTCTTGTAATTCAGCAACAGTTTCTCCAGTTGTAGTGTTAATTAGTTTATAAACACAACATCCATGAACTTGTAAATGATGGTTTCCAGTTTCTGGGTTGGTCCATACTAAAGGTAGTTTTTTGACTTTTGATTCTTGCCAAGGTGGTAAATCATTAAAATCGGCTTCTTTTGGTGGGGACTCCGATTCAATTGTCAGACCGTCTGATGTTGCTTTGCAGTCATTAATGTATATGTATGGATGTGGAGCATATACCACTGTGGTGTTTAAAGCAAATTGTTGATCTTCGTCGCTCAATGAATCAAAAGCGACTTTACCTGAAGCAAAGGCCGTGGCGCCTTTTGCTATATCAATAGATTCGTTTGTATCTTCATATACAATGGTCTGTCTTTCATTTGAGGATGGTACAATTAATCCTAATAACGTTGTGACAACAGGAGGTGATAATTCATAGAGAGCAGCGTCAATATGCCATCTGTAAAACCGGGTTTGATTATTTTCCAATTCTTGTTGTGTTAACAGCGTTTTATGGAAAGTCTTATGAGAAGGATGTTCTAATTCAAAAGCTTTCATTCCCTCATGACCGGCTTCAAATTTTCCATTACCAACCATCATAACTTCTGGTCTTCTTGGGACGGATTTTCCATCTTTAGCTAAAATCGATTTGGAGGAATGAAACAATTTCTCATCATGTCCATAATTTGTTGCAGATGATGGATCGAACCTGATTGTCAATGCATGTTGAGACTCTGGTGTTAAATTTTCTTGATTTGGAATCACTATCACCGAATGTGTCAATAACGCCTTTTTCAATTCTGTGAAATCTTCCTCTGTCAATTGTGATGGATCATTCGTATATCCTGGTAATATAATTCTTGCTCCAAGTGCTTTCCCTTCAATTGGTGTAACTAATAATGTATTGGTCATTGATTCTCTTGTTATTCTCTTGTTATCCTCCACATATAAACAAAAAAAGACTTTCAATGCTATTTAAACCATTTCTGATAACAGATCAGGATTTCCCTTTTGGGAAGACCGGCCTCGCCGACTTGCTCAGCAGGTTCAGTCCAAAATTCATTTTCCCTATCGAACAACAAAAGCCAGTGTTGTATGCCGGTCCATTTCTTTGACAATGCATTGATACCGGTGAGGGCAATAGGCTTAAGACAAAGAAATTGTAATGGGGCCCCCGGGGGGACGCGGGGAGGACGCGAAACCGGGACCGGTAGGAATTTATTGATATTATCTACAAGGGCAAAAAATAGTTAATTAATTAATGAAGTATAATTTATTGGAATAAAAAGGCCATTAAAGGAGATATCATGGTGGAAGAGATGATCAACTTAAGGGTTTTCAGTGCGGGATCGTCTACATTGAGAGGACGAAGAATTAGTGGGGAACAAATGGACATTTGCAAGCCATTGGAAGAATTTGAAAATATGAAATGTGCAAATGATCTACTTGAATTGATATTAAAAGCATTTGTGGAAGCCAATCAAATAAATCGAAGCCAAAATTTGACCGATTTGATCCATTATTTGAATTCCAAGAAATTGAAGGTTTTCATATTTACAAAATACTATGATAGCGATAAAGTGCAATTAATCAACAATAATTTGGACAATTTTAACGGTTTCAAACAACATTTGGGACATCAAAAGTCGTATTGGATCAAACTGATCTTTTTAAAAAGATCCAGTCTGAAAGATTTGACGGTGACGGAAATTAATGACAACTTGACGGGACATGCCAAATCATTTGAGTCCTTCTTTTCAAAATTGGAATCAAATCCATCAAATATGTTGCAAAGTGATTTTGTGGATTCAATAAAACCTTTTTTTGAGTCCATAACAGGCGATATCAATGAGGTGGCCCAATCCGTTGAATCTTTTTCCCATTCTATGGGCTCCATAATTGATGATAAGCTTCAAAACGTTTTCCAAATGATCTCGTCATTACAAGAAAAGATGGATGGTATGAGCATTGTTTCTCCGCCACAAGAAAAGATGGCTGTAATGAACATTGTCTCCCCACCACAAGAAACCAGCTTTGACTCAAATCCTCGATCCTTAGTGGAACATAAGAACATCATTTGTGATAAATGTGATAAATCTGTGTTTGGTGTGAGATATAAATGTATCGATTGTATGGATTTTGATCTATGTCAAGCTTGTGAAAGAACAGACCCAACATTACTTGACCATAATCCAAATCATCAAATGATAAAAATGCCAAAACCAATTGTCAAACCAGATATTCCTTCTATTGAAAAAGTTGTGAATGAAGTGAATCATTACTTCACAACATGCGATTTTGGGTTTGGGTGTGAGCACGTTTCAGAGTCGGAATCGGAATCAGAATCGGAATCAGAATCAGAATTGCAATCAGAATCAGAATCGCATGAAATATATGATAACACACAAAATAAGGAATTGAAATTATTATATTTGATATCAGAAAACGATCGAATTTTACAAGTTGGGTTGGAATATGACATTCCTATCAAAAAATGTATTTTAAGAATCCAGTCTATCCATGAGGTGAACTTTTTGGAACATGATTTTGACTTTATGGAAAAGGAAAAGATTATTGTTCTGGACTTATTTGACATCGCAGTTGGTAAAACATTGAACATTGGTGACATTTCAAATTTAACAATTGAAATCAATGAAGATGTCTATAACTTGGTATTTGAAAAGCAGAAAAATTTGGCGCAAGATCAATTGGAAGGTAAGTTTGTTTTACAAAGAAAGGAACAGTCAAAAGAAGTGGAAGATGAGGATAAATTGACATTACCAATTAATACATCAGTAGATGACCAAACTCCTTTTAAACTTGGAAGCCCATTTGAATTAATCTCTTACAATAAAACTAATACCCTTGGAGATATGAACTTGGTTATCAAAACCAGTTCCAATTATTTGCTGGCTACTGCCTATGACTCAAATGAAGACCGATTAACATCAAATGAGTTTGAGTTTATTGATGGGGTTGGCTGTGTCAACATTCCACATGGTTTCAAAACAATATATGTACACATCGATGAAACCAATGAGTTATTTAAATTAGGAATGATCAATGATCATGAAGGGATATTTGAAATAACTAATGAAGAAATATTTGGCTTGAAATCAAATGAATCAAGCAGCTTTATTTTACCGTCACCTCTTGGAACAGATTCTGGTACTGAAGATGAAGATTTAGGCGTTCTCGTGGGATATACTACAGAAGACAGTTTGGATTTAACTGACTATGAGATTCTAAGTTCAAATGAAGAAATTGATGATGAGTAAACCGGTTTTACAGTTCTTTTTAGCTTTTAAATGTATTTTCGATATTATCAATAGCGCAAGATTGTGGAAAATCCATTGTCCTACTTAAGATTATTCAATTTATGTTCTATTAGTCCCGAAGGCAATCAAGGGTTCAACAGTCAATCTAATAACGTTGAAGAAAATAATAATAATAATAATAATAATAATAATAATAATAGTATACTAAGTTTAAACCATGTGTATACACACAAAATATACATCTAATCACATGTTATAATAAATAATGGTATGCAAGAATTTAGTGGTGGGTCTTGTAACCAACAACGTTTCTTCTACCGATGATTTCACCAACTGAGAAGAATCCAACGATTTGAATAGCGTAAGCAAGATATCTTAAGTATTCGTTCTTACTTGTACCTTGAGCGTTCTTGAAGACCAATTCAAGAACTGCCTTTGGGTCCTTGGCGGCTTGGGCACCCAACTTGGTGGCACAGTCGGCAACCTTTTGGAACTCAGCAACGGATGGTGGTTGAAGACCTTCCTTGGTGTACACTTGCTTTGATACTTCACCGGCGACCTTAGCCCAGTAAGTTGCGTTGTTGACGATCTTGGAAACGGAGGTTGATGCGTTTCTTCTGCCCATTGGAGCGGCGGTCTTTAAAGCGGTTCTGGCAAACATTGGTGTATGTGGGGGGCTCTCTGGGGAATGATTTGGTTGTTGTCAACGGGCAAATTTTTTAAGTAGAGGAAATGAGGGACTCTCATTGGTGAAAAAGCGCTCATGATATAAAATATAAAATACAAAGAAACGAAAAAAGCGTCAAATGGCGATATTTCTGTTGAGAGAAATACGACGACGATGGCCTTGGCCAAAGACAACAATTTTATCTTCTGTGGCCAAAGAACGGAGAATTTCGCCCAATTCTGTGTTTTCTAGAGTGGATCCAAGTTTCACTTGTAACTCATCAAGTAATTTTGAATATTCCATTTCCCCCAGTTGAGATAGCAGCTCCATAACAACCTTACCAAGATCACCTTTTCTTTTTCGTTCTTCAATTCCAATCCCAGTTTGAATTAAGTCCATATCAATTCTTCCTGTTAACGGATCAGTAGCGTAATCTTTAATGGCAGATCTGATCAATCTGACCGCCTCAACCACATCCTCCAATAAAACATGAGATCTCAAGTGGAGTTTGGCATGCGCCTCTGATAATCTAATCATTGATTCTAATTGTCTCGTAGTAGCAGTAATCCGTTTCTCAGTTCCACTATTTCTCAAATCTTCACCTTGTAAACGCATCTCAACATACGCTCTAACCAATTCATCTCTTGCAACTTCAGTCAGTTGAGGTTTGATATTTTCCTTAGCATATTGGACATAAGCTGATAAAAATTCAACAGGTAAAATTTCATATTCATTGATACTTTGAACACGGTCTTCCAGATACATGTTGGCAATATGTTCTGCCAATTTACCATCTAAATTTTCATCCACCTTATCAAGAATAAGATAAACCAAATCAAATCTTGACAACAATGGAGGTGGTAAATCAATATTTTTTGTAACCGGTAAATTAGGATTGTATCTTGATTCAATTGGATTAGCAGATGCTAAAATCGATGTTCTTGCGTTCAATGTTGTAATGATCCCAGCCTTCGCAATGGAAATTGTCTGTTGTTCCATAACTTCATGCAAAACAGACCTAGTCTGGTCACTCATTTTATCAAATTCATCAATACAACAAATACCTCCGTCAGATAAGACCAAAGCCCCTGATTCTAAAACCAACTGTTTAGTTTCAATATCTTTTGTGACATATGCCGTTAAACCAACAGCAGAAGACCCTTTACCTGAAGTGTAAATACCTCTTGGTGCGATTTTATGAACATATTGTAGCATCTGAGATTTGGATGTGGACGGATCACCACACAACAAAATATTGATATCACCTCTTGTTCTTGACCCCTTTTTAAAATCTTTATTTGTTCCTCCAAATAATTGCAGAAGAATACCTTTTTTAACATCATCCATCTCAAAAATGGAAGGAGCCAAGGATCGAGATAGAATTTGGTAAATATCAGGTCTTTGTGAAACTTCGTGGATCCTCTCAATTTCATTTGCGGATAATTTTCTCACCTCGTCAACTTCTTCTTGGTCTCTTAATTCATTTTCAATAGTTGATGTATCAACTCCCATTCTACGTTTATTGATTTTTTTAATATGGACTACATCCAGATACGTTTTGAACAAAGATCTCAAAGTCCTCTGTCTTGGATTCACTTTGACTGGTGACGATTTGAAAATCCCACAGATTTCAACACGATCACCCGCTCTACATGAATCAACTAATTCATCATATAAACACAAAGAAACTGAATGTGGAGTCTGTCCATCTGGTACAATATCTGGCGTTTCTTGGAGCTTGACTACTTGCTTATTGGCATATGTTGATCTATTATGAACCAATTGCATTGAATTTTTAGCCAAACATATTTGTCTTGGACAAACAGTTGGCTCATTAATCAAACCTCTATCATTTTCAACAACCAATGTGTGGTCACAAACTTTACATTTGAAGAATGCTGTTTTCATATCAGGAATAACAGAAGTAGATCTAATAACCAACCCTTTGATTGAAACCAACTTATCAATATCTTGAGGATTTAATTCTCTCATACCTTTTCTGTTTCCAATATTAAAAGGTCTAACTTTGTAGATTTTCGATTCAATATCATCCACTATTTCTTGATTTAATTCTTCTTCTCCTTCTAATAAGGTTAACAAGCAATCTTTGGTAGTTTGATCCATGATTGGAATGACTTCTTGTGGGTAAGTGATCAAATAATTGTATAGAGATCTTGTCATTGGAAAAGCTAGCAAATTTTGAACATCTAAGTTGATATTAGTTGATCCAGTTTCCTTTAACATATTGAGCATATCAACATAATATAATCGATCATCGTTTCCATCAAATTCATCATCATTTCCATCATATTCCTTTCTCATTCTCATTTTGAAACTCATTAGAAATACCCTAAATCTTTCTGCGCAGTCACTAATGGAAACATTGGTACCCCAAATAACCCTTACAGGGCCTTCATTATCATCATCATCATCATTATGACCGTTATTATTACCGTTAAGATCATGACCAATCATTGAAGATTCTGATCCCAATCCTGTTGAGCTTTCTCCATGAATTGATGAAGAGAATGTTGGAACTATATGATCAATGTCTGATGAAATATCTGAAATAGATCTTTGTTGATGAACTGGTGATGATCCGCCTCCATTTCTACCTCTTGAACTCTGAATATTTCTACGTGGTTCTTCGAACATTCTCCGTCCCATGGGGGATGAAAGTACTTCTGAGGAATGAATATCACCTCTTGACATCGGCCTTCTACGAGCTAAATCGTCCGAACGTAGAATATCACTAGACGCGTGTCCTGGTGCCACTGACGATGAAGAAGGCGCCATAAAAAGCGGTGAAGACGGTGTCTCATTATCTGGCAAATTGCCTCTGATAGGCGATGAAGGAATCGCCTCTTGAGGCGGGGATGATGACATTTTATATAAAGAGCAACTTTTAAGTTTCGTGTTATACAATTTCCCATTTCGAACTCTTTTTGTCAAAACGCGCTATTTCTCTAATGGAATTTTTCACTAAAGAACGGGACACTTTGTTAAGTTCAGAGACGTTTTTGGAGGCCAATTCGGCCAACGTGTTGATTGTAAGTGAAGAATTTGATTTAACAAACTCACAGAGAGCCTGTAGGGCTTTTTCATCTGAAATTACCTTCTTTTTTACCTCCATTGGGGCACTTATTGAAGAAGTAGCGGTAGTAGTGGTAGTATTAGTAGTAGTGGATATTGTAGTATTTGGAATGGATCTATCGATAGTTTCCATATCGGCCTTTTGTTTATTGTCGCCCCAATAATTTCCAAACGGATCTAAAGGAAATTTCATGTCTTCTCGTACTAATTTCCATTGTAAAGTATTGAAATATCCAGAGAATTCATCATTATCAGCATGAGCAAAATCATCTTCAAAGTTTCTTACTAGAGGAACCAAAGGACCGATGATCGATTTCTTATTCGTGGAATTGGAATTATCATCACTTTCAACAAAAGCGTCGATGTCCTCTTCTTCGTCCTCTTCTTCATCTTCTTCATCCTCTTCATCCTCCATATCCACATCTTCTCCTTCTTCGTCTTCTCCATCACTGTAATCCGAATCAACATCATAATCAATCGTTTCTATTTTTGTGAAAGGTTCTAAAAGTACTTGTTCCACCATTGGTTTACTGAAGGTCCCATAAAAAGGAGGTTTTCTATTTTCATAAAATCGTAAATACCTCAATGGCAGAGACTTGAACGATGCTTGAGCGTCTTCGGCCATCCCAGTGTTGATCAATTGGACAACATAATTAGCAGTTGGGTATGATTTTCTTTCGTTTGTTGATCTTTCAATCTGAAGTTCTTCACTGTAGTTACAAGATTTAGGATCTTTAATAAAAGAGTCCCATTTAGCTGATTTTATCTTTGGCTTAGCGGTGACTTTGACATCAATATTAACATGGAAAGGAAGGAAGAATTGGTCAAATTGTGATTCTTTCGATTGAATATCTGGACTTTCTTCACGGGGGTTCTTTGAGGGTGAAGAATGAATTATAGATGAATTTGCACTTTCATTTGAAGCTGGTTTCACTTTGAAAAAATTCGTAATGCTTCTTTTCTCTTTTCGTTCTGCTTCTTCTTGTTTCTTTCTTTCTGCTTCTTCCTTCTTGAGAAGCTTTTGTTCCTCTTCCATTTTCTTCTTTTCCTCTTTACTCTTTTGCTCTGCTTCACGTTTCTGAAGTTTGGCTAATCGCTCTTTTTCTTTCAGATCCTTTTTAGCTTGCTTTTCTAATTCAATTGCTTTCTTTTTCATCTGTCGTTCTTGTTCTTCTTGTTCTTTCTTTTGTTGACGTCTCTCTTGTTCTTCTTGTTTCTTTTGTCTCTTCTCTTCCCTTTTTCTCTCTTCTTCTTGTAACTTTCTCTGCTTCTTAGCTTCTCGTTCTTCTTCTCGTTCTTTTTTACGTATTTCTGCCTTTGTAGGCCCTGCCTTTTGTTTCTTCTGCTGTGGTTGCTGTTCAAGTTCGTCATTATCTGTTTCATGCTTCAATTCCGTCATTTCTACATCATTTTGCTGTGGCTCAACTCCATGTTCTCCTGTATCACCAGTTATTTGTCCACTGCTTGCATCTGCCTCGCTTTGACTCATCGTCTGATATCAATCCAAGAAAAACCACTCAGGTCTCAACAATTGAGATCATCAATATTTAAAAACTAGTAACGCGACGCGTCAATAGATTTTATTAATAAATCAAATGTCAAATGATGAGTTTTTCTATGGGACTCAAGCACAACGAGGGATTGAAGATGAAAGTCAGCGTAATGATGTTGGCAGCAGTTTTTTAAACAGGCTCAAAAGGCTTGAATATGATTCAAAATCCACTAGTAAAGGCGATGAAGAAGTACAGTTAGTATCACAGCCGTCAAAGTTCAAAGAAAGAATACGAAATGCTCAGAAAACAGAGAGAAGAAAGCTTCTGGTTGGTGAGGATAAAGAAACACCTAAGAAGAAACTACGAAAGTTTGAAACGGTGACAAAAGAAGTCTTGCGAAGATTCAAAAATAATGACGTAAACAACAACAACTTAGAACAAGACAGTTATGAGGATGATCTAGGTATGTTGATCAATGAAGATGATTGGAATTTGGATCAAATTGAAGTAATTACAAGTGCCAAATCAAGTAACGAAGATGAGAAAAAAAGGAAAAAGAAGATATTGAAAGAGGTGGTTGATATAGGAAGGGAAATACATGATGTAAAAACAGATTTAGACATTTTAAAGTCGCCTCAAACTCTGAAAAAAAATGAGGAAGTAGAAGATATTGAGTTTCTGGTCAAAAATAGTCCTTTTTATCAGCCAAATGCTTCATCTTTCAGTGACTTGAAAAATTATTTCAATTCTATAGAAAGAGGAAACAAACACAACGATGATTTCCCTTGTACATTGGAACAAGCAAAGGCACTTTATGACACCAGTTTGAATGTAAGTGATTATGGAACTAGTTTCACTAAAAGTCAAATATCAGATACGGATATGAATGAATCTTCCCGACCTGCTACAAAGCTGAGCCAATTTATGGAAAAGGGATCTATCATTGAAATCCAAGACAGCTCTGTGGAAGAAGATGCAGAGAACTTACTGTCTTGTGCCCAAGGGACACAAGATTTTCCAATTGAAATTGAAGGTGGGTCATCCAAGTTGTATGACAATTCAATTATTGAAGTAGCAAACACTTCATCTGAAGATGAGGACGATGATAAGAATAATAATAATAATGTTTACATTTGTACCAATGAGTCTATCATAGAGATAAGTAATTCAACAGACAATGAAAATTCTCAAGAAGAAGAACATAATGTAAGTTTCGAGCATAGTGATCGATTAATTCCAACAAGTTCTCCAATCAAATCAACCACCGAATCACCTTCGAAACATCGAATTATTAATTTGACCGAATCACCGTTGAAAAATGTCATGATCAAATATCCTACCCTTATTGAAGTTCCCAGTAGTGAACCAGCGTCGCCCAATGACAATCTAATTGGTGATGAAGATGACTTTATAATGTCATATAATGATGCTAATTTTAAGGTCGAAAGTGAAGAAGAAGAAGAAGAAGAAAAAGAATATAATGATGATGATGATGATGATGATGATGATGATGATGATGTTATTGAAATAGGACCTTCACAAACTCAAATAGAAGATGAAGATGATATTACCAGTAAAGAAAACGAATTTGGTGAAGATAACACATTATTTGAAATTGAACGTTTATTTAGAAGCTGGTCTACTGAATTATTGAGTAAGCAAATGGATGAATGGGGGTTGAAACCTATTAAAAGTAGAGGAGCAATGATTTCTCAATTATTAAAAATAGCAAATGCAATACCAAAATGTCAACTGAAACAGGCATTCCACTCACGGAATCAAAATAATATAATGATCATCGAAAAGAACGAATCCCAATACCAATCTCAAGATCAAATACAAACACAGTCACAAATGAAAAACGATTTTATACATCATTTACTAAGTGATCAACAGATTACAAATGCTATATCAACCTATTCTCCTTTAGATATAGATCTGATTTATACCAAAATGAAATCAAAATGGTCAGGTATATCTTTGGATAAAAAATGGTTATCCAATCTTCTGGACGAGTTAGGAGTAGTGTGGACTACTCCAAATACATAGAAAAGCTTATTTACATGCATATATACTTAATCAAAGATATTTTTTCAATTCTTCTTCATCTTCGTATTGAAGCAAAAGCACTTTGTTCAAATATGAAATTCCCCAGTATCCTAAAATCCCCTTTATTATAATGGCAATTCCATCCAATGCCAACTGTGCCCAATCCGTGGCAATCACCTGATGCCACCACATCTGATATAAAAAGGACGCCCCTAAAAGGTATATATCTCTACAAAAAACTCCCACTAGAACTATCAGCACCGCCACAACCACAACCGTCTTTGTAAAGCGCCATAACGCAGTCTCAGTCGCCATCTCTCAAAGTGGGGGATCAGCCAATAAGAATCACTCAAAAAGCCAGTGGGAAAAAAAAGCTCGGAGTAGCGGCCGCGGAGCAAAAAGAAGGATAAAATATAGGCGTGTTTACTCATTTAGTTGTTTTATTTGATTAATAACAGAACTTCTTACGGGGACAAAGTGGAAAATGGATGGAAAGAGACGGCATTTGAAACAACCATTGATGGCTGAACGAGGACACTATATTACCACGCGATTTTCGCCGTCTTTTGGGACAACAGGAGTGAGAAGAGCTGCAACCAATGAGCTCATTCAAGCATCATGCAATGTTGGTGATGATACGAAAACAAAGGATGTAAGAGGTCTAAAAGAACATGGGGAAGGAAATATTAATAAAATGAGGACATTTGTGGAAGAAACGACGCGTGTTGAGAACAAAGATGTAGCTATCAAATCAACAACAAAAATGTCATCTCGAGGACCAGTCGCACAGGAATTCACCAATAAAGGAACAACCCCAAGTGGGAAACCTCGGCTGTTTGTATGTGAAACATGTACCAGAGCATTTGCGAGACAAGAACATTTGAAAAGACACGAACGGTCACATACCAAAGAAAAACCCTTTTCTTGTAATATATGCTCAAGAAAATTCAGCAGAAGAGACCTCCTATTAAGACACTCGACAAAACTTCATGTTGGATCAGTTGAAGGAATCCAAAGACTGAGAAAGAAAAGTTTGAAATTTTCCAAAAAGGAAGATGCACAAAGCCAATTTACCACCTCTACAACTGATGATGATACAATATTTACACGGAAAACATCGACTACAAACATTTCTAACGAAATCCCAAGCGTCTTTCTTGTTAATGATAAAAAGGTCAAAGGGATTTCGAAAAAGTCCCGTAACAACTCCTTGACTTCCTCAACTTCCTCTTCCCATCATTCCTCCAAAAAGAAGCTCCAGCATTTGATTAAGAACAGCGAAGGATTACAATTATCAGTTTTGCCTGAAGATATCATGACTCTTGGTAATACCCTAGACAAAAACAAGAATCATAATACTGACAGCGATGATGATAATGATAATAATAATAATGATAATGATAACAATAAAACGGACAGTAAAAGTGTCAACTACAGTAACAATTACAATAATAATACCCAGGGCATTTATCATCAAGGTCATTCTCAAGCTGAAAACCATTTACTGGATCATTTGGATTTCAATTCTAGTTACCGTCGTGCGTCATTCTCGGCAATGTCGGGTAATAATTATGCAACCGGTGTGGATATGGATTATGCGACGGAAACTGTTGAATTCAGTACTCCTCAATATTACTCAATTTTAGACGATCTGAAATCAAGTGTTGTGGATAGTAAAAATGTTCAAAACAGCAATCAAACTTCTATGTTTATTGACAATTGGCTTTCTGAAACCAACAAACAAGAAAATAATAAATATAAAGGTTATTCATTCTACAATGAAATTGAAGATTCAACAACCCAAATAACCGAAGATTTTGGCCGGACAAATCTAAATGATATTCCCAAAAATCCTTTTAAAAAAGGCTCACAGTTGGACCCAAGACAATCAAAGTTAACAGAACAAATGTCTAAATTGAAAAATCAAAATTTGGAATTAACAGCAAAGCAAGGTAGCAAAGTTGACGAAATGAATTTGAAATCTCTCGAAGTTCTTTTGCAGACGAAATTTCCACATCCGGTGGAAAGACGATCACCGTCAATTTCTAAGAGTAAAAATACAAACTCTCCGAATGATGACTTTTCCGATTTGCCACCTTTGTCACCAATTGGACCACCTAATCAATCAACTCAAAATGGCCCTCAATATTGGAGATCAATGGGTGTCAATGGTTTGGTAAGTGGTCTCTATGATAGCATTAAAAGCCCAATGTTAAAAAACGTTTCTTCGCAATTATCACATTCTCAAAAAGAGCAAACTAATGTTGATAATTCAAGCTCAAATCCAAACTCCAATGAACAAGATGAAATTTTCTGTCAAAATTTCGATAAAGATTTAGATCACAGGGTGAAGACATGGCAAGAAACTTTGTTCAATCAACCAATTTCTCATTTTGAGTTGTTGAACGATATGCATGTTTCTAACACATATGGTATTCCTCAAGGTTATTCGTTCTATGGTGAATATGAATCGAGCTCGCAGCAGCCAGAAGTCCAAGCTGACAGTGAAGCAACAATCAGTCCAATATTGTTGGAAAGCCCACCCGCAAATGTAGATGATCCAATGTTAGACGACAATGAAATCAAAATGAATAGTCATGAGCAAGCTAAACGGTACATTCCCAATAAACACCCGACTTTCGAACAAGAGTTCAATTCCACGATATTTGATTCGCTATCACATGTTTATTTATTTACCCCGAAAACAAGAGTCAGAATTGATGATGCTCTTGCCCAATACGCTTATACTGGGGTTCCAATACCAATTATTCCCGATGACACAACATTAAATCATTATGTTGATCAATTTATCAATAAGTTTCTTACGCATCATCCTTTCGTTCATAAGGCAGCTCTGAATGAGTTTTCATTAATAGCAAGAGCGGTTTCAGAAATCAAGCAAACAACAATTAGTGTTGAAGATGCAGATAAGATTAGAAATGGTGAATCAGTTGCTAATTTGACGCCTGGCATTAAAGTAATTAGAGATCATGAATTTAATGTCAATTTCAGAGCTTCTTTGGTATGTTTGCCGTTTTTAGTTACAACATTGGGTGCGATTGTTTCAAACAAGAAGGAAGATGCTGCCTCTCTTTATGAAGCATCTAGAAGATGCATTCATGTTTATCTAGAAACAAGAAGAAAATTATCTACGATTGAAGTTGGTGACCCATCAGATCATTTGCAATCATCATTTAGCAATTCCCCTCTTTGGCTTATTCAATCTTTAGCCTTGAGTGTTATATATGGGTTATTTGCTGATGAAGAAATATCATTGAGCGTTATAATTAGGCAAGTTCATGCATTGAACACGTTGTTAAAATCATCCGGTTTAAACAGTATTGAACGTAAAGAATCTGACAAAAGGAACTTTTATGAGTTTATCACGTACGAGTCAACCATTAGAACAATTCATATGGTATTTCATGTTTCTACCCTGTTGTCAACTTTGTACAACATTATGCCTTCATTGACAGTTGCCGATATGAAGATCGATTTACCATGCAACAGCTCTATATGGGAATGCTATACTCCTGAAGATTACTTACAATTGATTGATAGCTTTGACTTTAAGTCAAAAAGATTTCATGATGTTTTGAGAGGTTTGGTTTTATTGGATTTATCATACTATGATACTGTAGATGATGACTCTGATGTTCAGATAAATAGTTCAGCAAATGCTGGTAATTTTTTCTTGGAATGGCATGTCAGTGAATTTGGATTAACATGCTTACAGAATGCTTTGCACCAGATGGCTTATTTTCACCATTTAGGTAAAAATGATTTGGAAACTCCAGTGGGTCTTAAAAACTCTAGTGGTAAATCTATTGTTTCATGGTCTCAGTTGAGAAAATTAGGTAGATTTTGGAATTTGATGGTCAACAACAGTAAGTTATACAATGAATCCAGTGAAATTTTCAATGACAACAAAATTTTGAATAATTACTTGAATCTAAAACTGTGTTCAATAGTCAGTCTTAATAAAATCAAGGAGTCGGTTTGGTTGAAATCTTTCAATAATATTAATGAGGAATATTATAGTTATTTCAATTATGGTGATAGTGAATTAAAAGACCATGGATTTCAAAATGAGTTGATAAGATTAATATCAAATTCCATCGACATAATGAAGTTGGTGTTTTTCAACGATGATGTTTCATTAATGGGCTCCATTTCTCAGAGGGCCGAATATAAGAACGAGACCATCGATCAACTAGATTCGATATATACTGCCTCACCTAGTGAAGGCTTTACAGAAGGGAATATTACCGACGGAAATTTAAGCACAATCAATTTGAATATTTTGCATAAATTGAGCATTGATTCACAGATCCTATTCGATGTTATTCTAATTATTGTTAAATTCTTGATTAGTTTTGAAAATATTTACAAAATGCGGCTAAAATTCAACAATCTTTCGGCTTTTACATTTTTGGATGATGATGAAAAGACTAAAGCAAATGAGAATGAAAAATTCGATAAGTTGTTGTTCAGATACTACGTCAAATTCTTCAAGATTTATTTAAATTTGGAGCAGTTCATAAAAATAAATTACGACTATGAAGATTTTGAGACAGAGCAACCAATTGCTGGAAATCCATTTTATCCTATTCAAACTCTTCGTGCAAGAGGTTTGGCTCCTCACAACAGTAGATTTGATGAAAATGAAATAGACAGAGTATTGAGGGAATCTAGAAAAAGATTTACTGAGACGGGAAAGTGGTTGAAGCAAGTCACAACCGAAGAAGTTGGCTTGACAGATATGGAACTAATTATGAATGAGTTGATTGGATTCAAGTTACCATATAAATTTTTGAAAATTGGTGGGTTCTTGTTTGGATTCATTTATGATAGGAATTTCAAATTTGTCAATTTTAGACATCTTAGCGATGTCCTATTTCACTTAAGGGTGTTTTTGGAAAGTAAGGATGAAGACATTGAGTGATTTATAGACGTCGTCGAATACTATTTATGCTTTTTTGCATGGCACGTTAAATACAGTATACATTTTATGATAATGATAATGATAATGATAATGATAATAAATATAATCTTCAACCCACTCACAGGGTTTTCTAATGTTTCTTTGAAATTAATCCTTTGAACATGTCAAATGAATTACCATCAGGTTGTAACTGGAAGACATTTCCTGTTGGTTTTCCAAGTGGGTTTAGTTCCCTTACCAATAACATTCCCCAATCGGAGGTGATTCCTATAATTTGAGCCTTCAAACCTGCTTGATCATACATAGTAACTATTTGATTGGAATGAAACCATAAATTGTAATACTCTTTCAAGAATGGCTCAAATCCATCCCGCTTAAATCTTTCAATCATTTCATCAAAAATTGATAAATATTTAGCAAGTAATCTTTCTGTCCTGAAATGCTCCAGATTTGTTCCATGATGGAGATTAATTGCATCAACAACTTTATTTAATGAAGTAGTAGGGGATTGACTTCCAACGTTCAAACCAGCACCAACAACTAAGTGATATGTTTTATTGATTAAATTGGTGTTTACCAAAATACCTCCAATTTTACCATGGGTAATATCTTGCTTTGAAGGGTCAATTTTCTTGCCAATAAATTCTGGCAACATGATGTAAATGTCATTTGGCCATTTGATTTTAACAGGGATAATATTGGATTTATCATCGTATTCAAGAATAGCTTTGGTATATGCCATTGCGGAAAGATACTGGAAAAATACTATAGGCGATTTTTGAGAATTAGCTAATGGCAACTTGATTAAATTTGACACTGCTAAGACACCTTTTGGATTCACCCAATGATTTCCTGAGCGACCCTTCCCAGAAACTTGAGTTGTACCAAAAATTGTAAAACCTTCAGGTAAATGCTGAAGAAGCAAATAGTTGTTATCCATTAACGATGATGTTGAGGTCAAAACTTCACCATACATAAAGTTAGATCCAGTGAGATGATCATTGTTTAATTTCCCACTTTGTACATAAAAACTTTCCAAATATTGATAAAACTCACCTATATTGAAATATGGAGTGTCTTCAATGGGTGGCAGATTCTGGCCACACACATATATGTTCTTGATTGAAGTTTCGGGATCTTCGTGTGGATCACCCTTTTGAAAAAATGGTAAATCATCCAGTGACTTGTGGATTTTAATTATATCATGTCCAATATTCATAACTTGGTTATCATCGTAGCCAACATTTAGCTCTAAGTCTGAAATCAGCCTTTCGCTTGCTTCATTATTCATTGAAGTTAAAAACAGTGGAGTCAAAGTTGGACGTTCCAAAGTTTGCTTGTTCACATTTAGCCCCAATTCAACCAGACATGAGCGTAAAAACTCCAATCTAACACTATTGTTGGCATGCAAAGATTTAATTACTTCGTTGAAACTAGGAATTCCTTCATAATTATGGAGTAAGTCGGGAGAGAACTCGATATGAGGGCCTGATAATAGAGCTTTACCTCTACCAAAAGTCGATAACACAATTGCGGCATTTAATCCGTTTTGACCATCTTCAACGTCAATTTCAGTCCCATATGTCGCTAAGATTTGAACATTAGTGTATTTCTGCGCATCAACAAACATTCCACCTCCATTCAAGTATGAAATAATAGTCGATGATTTGAAATTTGGGAATATTGATTGATTGATATTTAATGGCACTGCTCTAGCTCCTACTTCTGAATTGTACACGAACCCTTTTTTCGCAGCACCTCTGCATATACCTGGATAAAATTTCAGTTCTCGTGGTCCACTAACTTCCATTAAAGGGTCACCGACTTCAAATTCACATCTGCTTGAACCATAATAACCCCCTGAACAAAATCCAATGTATTTACCTCCCTTTCTAACAAAATTCGATATTCTGGTATTGGTTTCACCGTTGAACAGCTTACAGATAGGCAAATCCGCTCCTCCTGGTACAACAAGAACGGCTGTTTTAGCTTCCCATGGTTGATCTGTAATTAAACTTTCTGAAACTGGTGAAACTGCATAAAGAGGTGACAGCAAAATCCTTAGAGCATCTACTGCGTGCTTTACTGATCCTGGGGTCGTTCCGGGCCCCGAATATACAAGAACGTTCATTGACACGTGACTTTGATAGAAAAAAGGTGTATATCCCATAGTGATGATTTTTTTCACAATGAATCATGATGATTCTTTTGCAAGATGTTGAATTTGAGGATGATGCCTTTGGTTTATGGGATTTCTGGTAACGGAATTGGAATAAGGAGTATAAATATGGTATGGAGGCGAAGTTTGCATAGCACAAGCCTTTTGTGGAATACCTGTAGCAAGCCCAAAGTTGATCAATTATTAAAACAAAAGACCCAACAATTGAAAGACGGTACTGAAAAGTTAAGAAAGAACACACAGCTGAAGATCCAAAAGAGTAGAGAAACCATCAAACATATGAAGAAAATCCTACCCCCAGAAATCCACGAAAACATTTACACTATACCCAACATTTTGACATTCACTAGACTCATATCCGCACCAGTTATTGGATATATGATTTTACATGGAGAAGTTTCATTGGCTTTGGCAATTTTCGGGTACTCATGCGTTACGGATTTTCTGGATGGTTTTATTGCTAGAAGATGGAATTTGAAGTCGGTGGTTGGATCAATTATTGACCCAATGGCAGATAAATTGCTAATGGTCGTTTGTACAACCACTTTAGCAATTTCATCTTCTATTCCAATGTATGTTGCATCCTTGATTATTGGACGTGATGTTGCTCTTGCATTTGCTGCTACCATTATCAGATATATCTCATTACCTGCTCCAAAGACTTTTGCAAGATACTGGGATTTCAGTATCGTTACAGTGGAGGTACATCCAACGATGATATCTAAAATTAATACTGGACTGCAAATGCTCTATTTGGGGTCCATGATGGTAAAACCTGTTTTCTTATTATATCTGTCACAGCATTTTGGTTCTGAAATGACACAAATATTTCTAGATTTTATTCAATATCTGGAATGGACGGTTGCAGCTACAACATTATGGAGTGGTTTGAGTTATGCTTTCAGTCGTAAAGCCGTTAAATTTATCAACCAGAGCCCAACCCCAGTTAAAAAACAGCCATAAACAATAATTTTAATAAATATAACATTCTTTTATAAATCTAATGAACATAAACATGAAATATAGTGGTTCCAGTGGAATTATTAATTACAAAGTAAAGTATATATAATTTATCAAAATTAACGACTGATTGCAATATCATCAATTCTTAAAATTGATTTAACAGTTTCAGCAGCTAATGAAATTGCACTAATGTTAACTAGAACTGGTTGTAGAACATTTTCAGTGTATGTGTTTGTAGCACCAGATCTTCTGACTGAGATACCAGCTTCCTTCTCACCGTTTTCATGTCTATTTCTTAGGTCGGTGACAATCTCAATTGGGTTCAAACCTGCATTTTCGGCAAGTGTAGTTGGAATAACTTCCAAAGCTCTTGCAAATTCAGTAAAACATAGTTGCTCGACACCCTTTAATGTATGTGCTTCCTTGATTAAAGCTCTTGAAACCTCAATTTCTGGAGCACCACCTCCGGCAATCAATGCCCTTTCTTTAACTAAGCATCTGATAACACAAAGTGCATCGTGAATTGATCTCTCAGTTTCATCTAAAACTTGATCATTTGCCCCTCTACATATCACAGAAACGGTTGGGTGGCTAACGTTCTTAATACCTGTGATTTCAATAATTTTTGAGCCTGAAGATTCAATTTCTTCAACTAAATCAGCGGTAGCCAATCTATTTTCAGTAAAGAATTCAACATCTGCAACAGGTTTACAACCAAGAGATTTGGAAATAAACTCAATTTCGTCTCTTTCGATATCCTTCACGACCATAATATTTAATTTTGATAAGAAATGAAGGGCCAAATCATTAACGGCATCTCTTAAAATTGATTTTTGAATTAATAAGACATTACATTTAGATTTTTTGATCTGTTTACAAATGTTCAAAATGTATGCTCTTTCTTCTTTCAAAATCTTGTCCATTTGTCTATAATCATTGACGACAATATTATTTTCCATATCTGGCTTTGGAGGAGATAATTGGAATTGAATTAACCCAATTTTAGCTTTTTCCATTCTGATTGGTCCACTTGCGTATTTGATAGCAGTTTGTGTTAAAACTACACCATCTACCATTTGTGTATCTTCAATTGTTCCTCCTAGTTTTTTGATCAATCTAATATCGTTTAAATCAACATTGTTTGCTCCTTTTTCAACAACCTTTAGAACTGAATCAACAGAAATTGGTGCTAATGTACTTGAATATTGGGAAACAATCTTTGATGATAATGAAGTATTTGCTGCTTTTATCAATGCTTCTCTATCGTCGAGTGAAATTTTATGTGACATGTCAAGCATGATTTCACTAGCTCTTTTAGCTGCTCTTTGAAATGACTCTGAGATGATTGTAGGATGGACTCCTTTATTAAGCAAGTTTTCTGCAGCTCCTAGAAGCGCACCGGTCACAACAACAACTGATGTTGTACCATCTCCTGCTTCCACATCTTGTGCTCCTGAAACGTCAACAAGCATCTTTGCTGCAGGATGAAGAATTGCCATATGCTTCAAAATGGTGTGTCCATCATTGGAAATGATCACGTTCCCTGACTTAGTCTTGATCATCTTGTCCATCCCCTTAGGACCAAGAGACGTTCTAATGGCGTCTGCAACTGCACGAGCTGCAAGAATATTGGACTTACGCACCTCTTGAGGCTTCTCTTTGTTCTTGAATGTGGCGTTCGATGGTTTGACGGCTGACATTCGGTAACAGCTGAAGAAGGCAAATAAGAGGTGGAAGTTGAAAGAGAGTATATTGAAAAAATTTCAGATTTATATATAAGAATACATTGATTTTTTAAAAAATCTGCGAGTAGTTGGATCAATAGTGAGAATTTGGATATGAAAGTGGAAGATTTGGAATCAGGTGTTGAAGATGGTCATTTTAGTGAAATTTGTATCGAAAAAGAAGATATTTTGAGTTGTCAATATTCACATTGGTATGAACAATTCAAAGAACATGTTTTATATCCAGTAACAGTTATTAGACCATTACCAAAGGAGTTTGTCAGCTATTTAAAAAGTGATGGTATTTGCCTACCTAAAGGAGCACCTCATGAGTCAGCCCTTTTTCAAAACCCTACACCAAATAGTGATAACGAATATAGTGATTGGGAAGACGATGCAATGGTGAATGGAAATAATAATAAAGAAGACCCAACAGATTCCTTCAAAGATCTACATGAACAAATAAAACAGGTTATAAAAGAATATAAAAGTGTTGCACCTAAATTGAATTGGTCGTCACCGCAAGATGCTACTTGGATGATGACAAATAAGACCATGCAATGTTTTTCAAGTTCTGATCTGTATTTGTTATTGAAGTCGTCGGATTATATTAACCACGATTTATTCCATGCCTTCGAAGATGTAGACGCTCCAGCAGATTTGCAATTTGAGTTGGTTTTGAGAAAATGGGTCAACATCAATCCATCAATGGAGTTTAGATGTTTTGTTCGTGATAGACAATTAATCGGTATAACACAAAGAGATTTGAACTATTATGCATTTTTAGATGATGCTAAAGATGAACTGCTTGAAAAGATTGGTATATTTTTTGATGATGTCCTCATGGCAAAGGTTGATTCCAATTCGTTTGTATTTGACGTCTACATTCCAAAGCCTTTGAACAAAGTTTATCTTATTGATATCAATCCGTTCCACCGGAAAACGGACTCTTTGTTATTTTCATGGCACGAATTGGCTACAATGGAATTAAAGAGCGAGGACGTTAATTTTAGATTGGTCACTGAACACAATTCAGGGAGATTCTTAACCAAGGCACACTCGCAGAATCAAGTGCCAAGAGATTTTTTGGAAGCTGGATCAAACACTGAATCAATGGTGGAATTCCTCAAAAAGATGAAAGAAATGGAACTGAATGAAGGGTTTAGTTCTGATGATGACAATTAGTTATTATATCTTATCATATTATATTATGGTTAGAATTTTATGTGTATGTATGAAGGATTTTATATAGATTTGCTATTATTTTTATTAGTCGAGGGGGAAATTCATTTCTTGGCCTCTCAATTTGCCTACAGTGTGGTAAACCTTCGGTCTATATTCGGGGCTTGATTCCAGGACTTTTGATTTTTTGAATCTTTGTATCAATGATTCAATTCCTTGAACTTTGGCATAGGCTAATTGGCACACTTTTTCGGAATTGAACTTACTCCATTTTTCTCCGTTTCTTGCTTTATAAAAAGGAATGATTTTTCTTGCATCTGAGAATGATACAAACGCATACCCTACGTTACAGTGGTTTTCAAAATCAATTCTTAAATCTGAAATGATAGAAGTTAGTAATCAGTGCTTCTTTTGCGTTTAAAAGTTGTGAAAACATACACAAAAATTCATAGTCTCCCCAGCTAGTTGTGTCAATATATTCCTTTAATTCATTATGGGTAACTTTATTTGGTATATTTCTAATCATGACTGTTACTCGTTTTTCTTGCTCTGATTTTATTTTAGCAATATCTATCTTGTTTTCAATGGGAATTTTACAAATAGAAAATGGTAATGATGCTAATCTTCTGTGCTTTAATTGGTAGTGCTTTTTCCATTCTGACTGATTCAAGACAGGAAACTCGTTTGGGTTTTGTTGCAATTTCAAATTATTGCTCGGCAATTCCACCAGATTTTGGCTTTGACAGGATTCTAATAAATCAACCAATGAGTTATATAACCATGCTTTTAAACCCCCAATTTTAATATATGACTGTCTTTGAAGCTTGAAAGCCACTCTAATATCAAAAAATCTAATCTTGAAACTAGTTGATCCAATTTGATCCATTGAAATAATTGTTCCGTTTCTACTCAACTCAAAAATCAAATCTCTTTGAACCTGTTCATTGAAGCGTGGCCAAAATTTTGGAATTGAAATGTAAAGAGTGTCATAACAGTCCTCAAGGAATCTGAAATTATGGGTGTTAATGACCAGATTAAAAACCTTGACATCTTTGATATAACTAAACTCCAAATCCATAATACCTTCAGTTATTGCAAGTATTTTTAAATAATCAATATTTCTGGTTATATCTCTTAAATCAAACCATCCAATTACTAGCATTGAGCTAATTTGCTTGATTCCAATTATTTTTAGTGGATCTATGTGAAGGTGGATTAAATAACTTAATTTTTTTAAATCTTCACAAGCTACTAGTACGACTCTTGAAATAAAGTAGTTCTTGCTCTCCTCGTTATAAAAACTTGGACCATCTACATTATTGTCAACAGGTGTCTTTTTTTTGAGATTTTCTTTGTAGTATCTATTAGATGTAGGAAAAAACTTTGAGTGAGTTGTATTAGTTTCTGTTAAGCTCAATGGCAAGCTAAATTGACTAGAGAATGGATCCATTTTCCAGATGTTTTTTTTTTCATCTGATGTCATATTCAATGTTTGATTTCTTTCTTGATCAACACTTGGTAACCCTAACAAATATTGCTCTGTTTCATCGAAGCTGCTTTTTGAAGCCGATTCACTTGGAAAGATTGAACTGATGTTTTTGTCATGCAATTCAATCACTCCTGAATCTTCCACCTCAAATACCGAGTTTATATCGATCATCATATTCTTCACCAAAAATACTATTACTTTTATATAAAAACCTTGACAAATGTTGATACAAAACAATCAAAAGAATTACAAGAACTAAAAACTAAAGACTAAAAGGGTCGACCAGTCGTTTGGTATTTGCAAGCTATCAAATAAAACCAAAGCTTTTTTGGAAAATAACCTTTTTCAAAAAGGGCAAAATGAGAACCTTTTGTTGACCTGTATAGAAAAACAGTTATTTATTACCTTGTATTTTTTGAACAAAATCATCAATCTACTGCAATAAATCACATGTTTGCAGTGTCCTTTTGCAAAATACTCTTAAAATAATGCGTTTATTTCTTGTAAGTACATGCAGTATGAAAAGTATAAAATTAATAATAATAAATGGCATTTCAATTTTAAACTATTTGCAAAAGTTCCAACTATAACTTGTAGCTTGGAAGTATTCATAATCTTTTGGCTACAATAGGTTTAAGTATACACATTTTCCATATTTTTAAAAGATATTTGATTTGTGTTTCGAAAATAACGTCGCCATATTTAGTTTGATAAAAAACCCCTCTTTATCAGTACGATTGTCATCCATGGAAGTAATTTGGAAGTAATTTAGAAAATACGGTCTTTAAAAACGAAGAAGTACAAACAAACCAAAATGTGCTCATGACATTTATAGACGAATCACCTTTAATGCATCTTTACTAAAAAGAACCAAAAATGTCTGTAATTCATTCCGTCAATTGAAATAATCGTAAAATTGGGAGAATGATTTCCCTCGATTGCAAATCTCTAACAATCTATTTGTGCAGAACGCAACAATTACTGTAAAATTATAAAATTAAACATATGTATGCATACACAGTTAAATGTTGTTTGTAGTATTGTATAGTTTTGATGTTATCTAAAAACTTTTAAATACACTTGTTTCGTAAACCCAATAGCTGCAGCACTACTATGAACTTCTAGTAAAATATGCTTATGATACTTAGTACATTGCTGGTTGATAATTTCAAAGAAAAGACGATAATTTCCACCAATCAAAATTGTTTTCTCTTTATCATTCGAATAAACAGGAATATAACAATCGAAGCATATTTGCTGGGTAAGTTCATTTTCTTTCTTAAAGAAACCCCTGCAAAATATCTTTGCCGCTGCATTTACGGTAAATTATTTTCAATCTATTGAAGCAACAGATCCCAAAGGTCGTCTACAAAATTGTACATTTGCTGAGCCAATAAGGAAAAAACAGTAATACGAAAAATAAGCACCCTCTGTTGTTATCAACGATAAGATGCAAAAGATAAGATTTTGAAACAGAGTAATTATTAAGGTGAAAAATAAAAGCCAGATTATAATATTAGGTTAAAAAAAATCAGATTACCCACTAGAAGAAAACGGTAGTGGTTCTAGAGCAAAAATAAAGGCAGAAAATTAATCTTCTTGTGTCTAGTTGAAGAAACTCTTCAACTTGGCAAAAAAACCTTTCTTTTCCTTCTTTTCCTTCTTTGCCGCCTCTTCGACCTTGCCTTCTTCAACAACTTGACGTAAAGACTTGTTGGCCCCCAAATCATCAGTAGCAACTGGCTTTAGAGCAGAGGACACTTCTCCGTAAGACTGTATTGACTTAACTGCCTTCAAAGCAAATTCAGACACTGGGTTTTTAGATGAAGCATTCTCCTTCTTTTCACCTGCATCCAGTGGAACTTCGTTGGCCAATTGTTGTAAAGACTTGTTGGCTCCCAATTCATCAGTAGCAACTGGCTTTAGAGCAGAGGACACTTCTCCGTAAGACTGTATTGACTTAACTGCCTTCAAAGCAAATTCAGACACTGGGTTTTTAGATGAAGCATTCTCCTTCTTTTCACCTGCATCCAGTGGAACTTCGTTGGCCAATTGTTGTAAAGACTTGTTGGCTCCCAATTCATCTGTAGCAACTGGCTTCATAGCAGAAGATACTTCTCCGTATGATTGGATGGACTTGACTGCTTTCATAGCTAAATCGGTGACTTTGTTACGGGATTCTTCCTTAGACATTATTGGAGCTTTAAAGAAGATGTCCACATCACAAGAACAACAACCAAAAAAACATGGTTTCTTTCCTTTTTCTTATCATTTTTTGAGCGGCATTAGCAAACAAAAAACCTAACGTTTTTTTTCTTGTTTACTTTTCGTATATTCGAAAACGGCAGGTGATAGCGTAACATGCTCAGCAAATAAAAATCTAGACATACACAATTATATACCGCTATACTATAATAATACTAATGATAATAATCATGGCTATATTAATCCTTATCACTTTCTAAATTTCTTTAATGGATTGGACTTTTTAACAACACCACCCTTTCTCTTACTCTGGGTTTTCTTCTTACCTTTTGAAAATGGAACAAATCCCATTTTCTTTGGATCATTACGAGCCCCTGGAGGTAATAAATAGTCTGGAACATGTTTCAAATGGGAATCGGTTCTAACTCTGGATAAATCTCTGTCATGTCTCAAAGAAATCAAATCTTGGGGGTTTTCTTCAAAGTGACGTTTCAATTTCTCACTTTGCATCAATTCCATTTTAATTTCCTTCAATCTTGCTTCTCTAACGGCAGTCTTGGTGACCGATCTGAATGAGTCTTCCATTCTATATCTGAAATTATCTAACTGCTTAGTATCCAATTGATAAGGTTCAATCGAATACCCCAACTTCTTTTGCGTTTTCTCAATTCTACTCAAAACCTTTTCGTCCTTTCTTGCAGTCGGTGATGATGACCATTTATGTTTACCGAATTCACTCTTCAAAACCACAAATGATAAAGCAATACCCGATTTTCCACCTCTGGCAGTTCTACCAACTCTGTGAACGTAAGCTTTTGATGATGTAGGTAAATCAAAGTTTAGCACACATGCAACGTTTTTGAAATCGACACCACGTGATACACTGTAATCATTACTCTTATTTGATTTCTTCTTGGACTTTCCATTTGATTCTCCTTCTTCCCCATCATCTTCTGCTGCAGCTTCTTCGTCATATTCATTTGATTCGTCTGTGGCAATTAACAAATTGTAAACATTTTTATTAAATTCATCCACAATATGTAACCTTGAATTGATTGGCAGTTCAGAGTTCAAAATACATGACCTTATACCAAAATTATTCAAAAACAATTTTAATTTGTACCCTCTATCTAAATCGTTAACAAAGATAATGATCTTTCCCTTCAATAAATTCAACTTCAAGATGACGTAAATGTAAAGAAACTTATCAAGTTCATTCATTTTAATATAATATTGGGTCAATCTCTTTGATTGATTGTCAACGTCTTGTAACTTAAGAACAACAGGTTTATTACAGAATTTGGTTTTTAATTCGTTCAATTCATCACTTAATGTTGCACTCATCATAAAAATTTGGATACTTTGCTTTAAGTTCAGGTAGTTGGTCAATTTATCCAAATCTTCATTATAACCATATCCAAGCATCAAGTCAACTTCATCAATAACTAAATATTTCAAATCCATCAAATTTATCTTTTCATTTTCTAAGATTGAAATTAATCTGGATGGTGTGGAGATTAAAATTTCTGGTTTTTCATTCAAGATGGACTTTAATAATTGATCAGATATTTGATCATTTAAATTAACAGCTCTGATTTCCTTACCACAGTATATTATTAATTCATTAATAAAGTTAGTGACTTGATTAGCTAGTTCTTTTGTTGGAACCAAAATCACACTTTTTATACTATTAGTTTCGCTGCTATCCATTAAAATAGATTGAATGATTGGAATACAATAAGCCCCTGTTTTACCTGATCCTGTGTTGGCTTTTGCAATAATATCTTTCTTTTCATCTAATGATAATTTGATAGACTGTGATTGAATCAATGTAGGGTGTTCAAACCCTAGACGATTAATAGCTTGAACTAAACGAGGATCCAAATTAAATGATTCAAATGTTCTCTCGTCATCAACATAATCTTTAGTCACCGCAACCTTAGACATGATGTTTGTGCTAAAGACTTTATTCTATGATATATACGTAAGTGAAAAAAAAATTTTTAAAAGATGTGGTTTTAAGTAAAACGCTCAGCACAATGTGCCAAATATAAATGGGAAATATACAGCATTCAATTCTTAGCAGAATCTTCCTTAAGAGTGACGATTCTATTGAGAATAATTTTTTCATCAGTAGACTCTTTATCAAGGCAGAAATAGCCCAATCTCAGGGCTTGGAATCTAACGGTTTCTAAACCAGATTCTTCCTTAATACTGAACTTCACATCAGGGTATGGCATGTTCAAGGGAGATTTGCTCTTGACATCCAAGAAAGCAGGCTCGATCATGGAGTTTGTAATAACTTGTTCAGAATCAGGGTTCAAGTCGGCAATGAAACCATCAGGATGGGCTGAAGGATTTTCAGATTTGAATAATTGATTGTAAGATCTGACTTCTGAGATTAAAACAGGAGAATTGTGTTCTTTTGATTCAGGGACCCATTGGATAAAGGCTTTAGGTTTCTTGTGGGAAGCAGGATCATTCATATATTCAACATGAATAACAACTGGCTTACCATTAGAATCTCTTTCAACAGAGTTAACCTTGATGTTAAAAGGAACTCTCATTAAACCAACTGGTTGATTTGGTGCCAATCTGAAGTAACCATTTGAAGTCTCATCTCTGAAGTCATTAGCATCAATGTAAATGACCTTAGTTAATGGAATTTCTCTTGATCCAAATTTATCATCTCCTGGTTTATATGGCATTTCAATCATTTGCTTGAATTCATCATCAACATTATCCAGAATAACCTTCACTGGTTCTTCAATCATCATCAATCTTGGAGTAGTGATGTCCAAATAATGTCTAATTGAAGAGTCAAATCTAACTGATTGAATGTTAGTGTCTGCAGTAGTGACACCCAAAGTATTAATAAAACTTAAAATTGCTCCTGGTGGAACACCTCTTCTTCTCAATGATTCTAAAGTATACAATCTTGGGTCATCCCATGACCTAACGTGATTTTCCTTAACAAGTTTGGCAATCTTTCTCTTTGACATGATGGTCCCTGTAATATTCAATCTACCGTATTCTCTCTGAGGTGGTCTGTAAACATGCAAGGCGTCACAAAGCCATTCATAACTTTCTCTTGAAGCATGGAATTCCATTGTACATAGGGAATGAGTGATGTTTTCCATAGAATCGACAAGACAATGAGTGAAATCATAAGTTGGGTAAATTTTCCACTTATCACCAGTTCTGGCATGGGTTGCATTTAAAACTCTATAAGCAACTAAATCCCACATTTGAGGTGACCCAGATTCTAAGTTCTGCTTCATTCTCAAAGTTGCTTCACCTGGTTGGTAATGGCCATCCCTCATCTTTCTGAATTCAGTCAAATTTTCTTCGACGGTTCTGTCTCTCCATTGAGATGGAGATCTTTCACCACCAGGGGTACCATCTTCTCTGATACCTCTTTGAAATTTAACTTGTTCAGGAGTTGAATGATCAACGTAGGCTAAACCAAGGTTGATCATTTTTTCAGCTAATGCGTATAATTCATCAAAGTAATCAGATGAGTAGGTAATTTTCCATGGTTCAAAACCTAACCATTTAACACATCTTAAGATGGAATCAAAATAAATTTGTTCTTCAGCTTCTGGATTTGTATCATCATATCTTAAATAACAGTTACCGTTGTTATATTTAGCAAACCCAAAATTGACGGTAATTGCCTTAGAATGTCCAATATGTAAAAACCCATTTGGTTCTGGTGGAAATCTAGTATGGACTTTACCATTAATAAATTTCAAATGAGCAGGCATAACATCTTCATACATTTGAGGTTCTTCACCAGCTTTGTGTAAGTCACCAAGAAATCCTTCAACAAACATATTTCTAACATGTTCATCCTTTTGGGAAGCAGATTTTGCTGCATCAGCAGATGTTTGCTTAGGAGCTTTCTTTTTTTCCTTCTTAACAACATCTCTTTCATCCTTAGGACCACAAATGGATAATAATTCAGCATCAATTGTTGGTTTGAATAATGCAGGGGATGCCCATCTTAATGAATCCAATTTTCTCAAATCAGCTAATAAAACATTAAGCATGGAATATCTTTTTTCATTGATCTCATCAATTCTGGTCAAAAGATAATCATGGATGATAGTTTGAACATTATCATCAGTTAACTTTACACCAAAACCTGAGGCTTCTTTGAGTTCTTCCATTGAAAAGCTGTCACTGGATGATGATGACTCAATGTATTTAATAGCTTCTTGAATTTGTAATTTCAAGATGTAATCACCCGACAAAATGGATGAAACAATAAATTCCAAGTGCCCGATTTCTTTGCCTTTCAAAATGGTAGCTAAATCATGAAACAATGTTAATTGCAATTTGGTTGGCTGTTCATTTGATGATGATTTGGCCAATTTGATAATTTCTTCGAGTGATTTAGAAACTTTTGTGTTCTTCACAATTTCATTCACCTTCTTCTCTTCAAACCCAAATGATTTGAATGAATCACAAAGGATTTCGATATCTGCATCTGCCATTTTTTCGATGAAAAAGAGAAACACTAGAATGGCAAATTTTTTTTCGATTTCTTAAACGAATGAGTGAATGTATTAAAAATATTTATAAAAGTAATAAATATATATTTATATATATGGAATATGACAAATGAAGGTTAAATGATGAAGCTAGAAATATGTGTCAGACAGTTGTGGTTGGAATATTTGAGTGAGCTTTTTCTTTTTTGGAATCTCCATAAAAACAAAAACTTTCAACAAACTTGTGGTAATCCCTTGGTATAGAATGAGGAGATTTGGCATCGTCAGATGGAGCGAGGGTATAGTTTAAATCAATTAAGCAGGAATCGGATTGAACCTTTTTCAATGGGAAAGAGATTAATTTTGACTTTTTTGTCCTAGGTTGAGGTGAAGGTGAACTTGGGGTGATAGATGAACTGGTGTTAAATGAATCGATGAAATTATAATTGTTTTTCAATTTGATGTTATCATCTAAATCAAATACTGGAGATGATGGTCTAAATGGTGATCCAGCATTGGAGGAGGGTATCAATGAAATTTGAGATTGGGAACGAGATTTATTTAAAGCATGCAGGCTGACAGAATAATCCTTCCCGTTATTATTATCCCAATATGAAACACCGTTTGAGATGTATTGGATACAGAATTTAATATCCAAATCCGTAGAGAATGTTAATGAATCCAGTTTTACAATGAATGAGAATTTGTCGTAGTATATATCTGAAGAGTAGTTGAATAGATGGTTTGAGGATATATAATTTGAATTATCAATTTCAATGAAACTCTGCCAATTGTCATAAGTTAATTTAACAATTATTTCCTTTTTAAATGATAAATTTTGAACAAAGATGAAACCAATTAATGAGTTTTTTGCTGTATTCAGTTTTAAGCTTTCCAATATAACTTCATTTTGGGTATTTAGTCTGATGAAATTCAAGGAGTTTGGATTGTGAGGAGTGTCATTATGTAGTAATTCCCATTTTTGGTTTCCGATCGAATCATCATTCTCTTCAAACATCGAATCTGAGTCAGACTCATCTGAGGAATCCGATAAGTGGTAGCTTACCACTGATACGGCATTTGGTTGTTGCGACTTGTTGAAGTACTTGACATTTTCCAAATCGTCTGCAAACTTCACGCTTTTTGCATTTGGCATTGAATTGGATCTGTGAAGGCATTCATTGAATTTCAATGATGATTTAAGCAATTCCCCAGACTTTTTCCTGGCCAAATTCGGTGTTACAGGAGGAGAAGCATATCGTGATGGGGATGGTACTGGAGAAGCTGGTGGTGACAAGATAATTGTTTTGGCGTCATCAATAGTAGTTGTGGTTGCATCGTCGTCAACTATCAGTTTATAGTTTCCATCATCCTCTTTTGTATCATTATTATCCACCGATGTGGACACCGTAGACTCCGAAACGTTCGAGAATGCTGATAACGATGAGATGCATGAAGATATCGAGGTAATCCGGGATGGTTGGGTCTCCCTTGACGGACCATCGTTCTCTGGTCCCGATAAGCTATTTAGATTACACGTCGTCAAGGGTGGTGTGTTGAAGCAACGAGGTCCTAGGTATGACATTTGTGTACCCTTTATGCTATTTCAAAGAAGCTTCTTAGTAAAGAACAGATGCACTATAGAGAAAGAACATTATAATCGGGAAGGAATTCATCCCTTTAAATACAAAAGGGGAAAACTGCGCATTTTTGCGGGGGTCCCTTAATCCTGTGGGGGGCGCCGCTGGTTGCCTTTTTGGCACTGCGGAGCTTTTCCGTAAGGTTTGTACAAAAAAGGAATGGATCACTGAGTAAAGAAGAAGATCCGGTGGGGGGGAAAAGGCTTAATGTACACAGTTGATAAAAAGAAGTGCCTTTTATTAAGTCAAAGTGCCATTATCACGTTATTAAAGATAGACTAAAAAAAAAGTACAATTTGAGAGAAAACGGAAAAAAATAAATGCGCAAGCCCGGAATCGAACCAGGGGCTCAACTATGGCAAAGTTGAATTTTACCACTAAACCACTTGCGCAGTTCTATGATTCTAAAAGGGGAAAATTGGGGCCGATTGAGCCACCCGCCATCGAAGAAACCAGCCATGTTGACGTATGTAGTGGAAAAAAAGAATTCAAGCAAAATCACTGACCAAATAGGCAAGCCATCTCAAAAGGTAGCAAGCACTAAAAAAAGACCCCGTATATAATTAAAATTTCTAGAAATAAAAAAATTGCCCCCTGTCGGAATTGAACCAACGATCTTCGCATTACGAGTGCGACGCCTTACCACTTGGCCAAGGGGGCAAATCTAAGTTCAATTTGGAATAAGTAAACACTCAAACGTTTAATAGTTGACAAATAGTGACTTTCAGTCAGTTTTCCACATCAAAACTTACACATACTAAAATTTAAAAGCTGATCAATTCATATTTACCAGTTTGAAAACACATTCATTTCCCTATAATTTGCAGTTACGTGTACAATACATAGGTTTATTACAAAAAAGTTGTTGTACTTTCAAAGTATTTATGTTAGGAAAAACCAACATTATAAAATCAGAATAACAATTTCTACTCGATTCTGGTTCTTTTTCTTGTTTATCATTCAGCGATTCTTCAAATTTATTTGTTTGTGTCAAAAATAACGAACATACACAGAAATTTACTTTAAACACAACTTTTCTACTAGTTGATACTAATGACATCATTGCACAGATAAATTTTAAAAATTAAGTCAAAAAATCGGTACACGCCCGGACAAATCAATTTCTAATTGTTTCAAATACTAACAGCTCAAGATAAAACTTGTATAACCCTTTTCCATAACATCTACAACATCTACATTTTCATTTTCTTCTTCTATAAATATTGTCATAAATTTTTCAAAAAAGTATTCATATGGTTTCCAAATTGGTCTTTTTCAGTTTCTGTTTTGTCCAGAATGTACCAAAAAATTATTACAATCATCAGAGATTTATTGCTTGGCCAAATAAAGTCTTCCTGGTATGTTATTCATTAAATTGGCGCAAAACAGAACACGAGGAGCATGACGCGAAAAAAAAGTTGTTGTTGAATGTGTAAGTTGATCTATTTGTTATTAAGAAGATTTACTTACTGCTTATTGACACAATAAAATCACAGTTCCCATGGAGAGTTCAGCAGCTTTAAGAAAGAAAAGAAATCTTAAAAAGTCTTTGACCTTTACAATGATGGTTATTGGTCAATCAGGGTCAGGAAGATCGACATTTATTAATACATTTTGTGATAAATTGATTGTTAAAGGTGGATCAGCATTGGAAGTTGGCGACGAAGAAGATGATATTCAATTGAGAAAGTCCAATGTTGAACTGGAAGATTCGGAAGGGATCAAGATTAACCTTAATATTATTGACACACCAAATTTTGGGAATTTGCTCGACAATTCCAAGTCGATTGGTGTTTTGAAGGACTATTTGAAATATCAGTTTGATGAGATTTTAGTTGAGGAGTCCAGATTGAGAAGAAATCCAAGGTTTAATGATGGGAGAGTTCATATTTGTATGTATTTAATTAACCCAAGCTCTCATGGATTAAATGAATTAGACATTGAAGTCATTTCTCAACTGGGAGACTATGTGAATATTATACCATGTATTTCAAAATCAGACTCATTAACAATTGAGGAACTCAAGTTGAATAAAAAGTTAATCAATGAAGATATAAAAAATTATAAATTGCCAATATTTGACTTCAACAATGAATTCTTCCAATTGGACATTGAAGATGAAGACACTATCAACTTGAATAACTATTTACAATTGACCTTACCTTTTGCATTGATGGGTTCTAATCAGACAGTTGTTGATTCAAATTCAAATGAAGTCAAAAGAATTAGACAATATCCATGGGGTTCAATTGACGTTTTGAATACTGATTTCAGTGATCTGCTAACTTTAAAAAATACTCTGTTAATTACCCATTTGAATGATTTTAAAGATTTCACTCATGAAGTATTATATGAAAATTATAGAACCAAGACATTAGGTCAATATGATAGTGAATTGAACCATGGCATTTCCCGTGAGAGTAGCCAACCTATCCCAAGAGTTCTTTCAATATCAAATGAATATGCCCAATCAAGGTCAAGCGTATCATCTGCAACAATGTTACAAAAGGAGGATCAAATTAGGTTAGAGGAGGAAAGGTTGAGAGCATTTGAAGAAAGAGTTCAACGTGACTTAATGCTTAAACGTGAAGAGATTGAGGCTAGAGAACGTGAATTAGAAGAGATTGAAAAAAGATTAGCCCAACAACAGTTGTCCCCTTAGTGTATTCTATTTTCATTTTGTATCCCCAACGTTTATTTTTCACATGTCAAAATCGGTCACACGAGTATAAAAGGAAGGGGAAATCCTCTTTTTCATACTAAACTTCCTTTTTCCTTTAGAAGTAACTATTCTTTCCGTTCAATTTTAATCATGGAATCAGTAAAGGAAATTGCCTTGAATCTCTTTAACGATATCGACTTTGATAACAAGTCATTTCAAAGCATGTTTTAGTTTATTACGTAATCACAAAATATTTTACTCATTATACAATACTAACACTAACTATTATACTGTAGCATCTCTATTTTTCATTATCTTCAATCCATTATACTGGAATTTTGGTGCAAGATTAGAATACTACACTAAAATTCCTTCAATGCTGGCATTTGGTAATAAAAAAATTGCGGTTTGGGGATTCGCTGCATCAGTTTTCGTCCTTGGCTTGTTCAGAGATGAACTTTACAGAGATGCACTTCAATCTCAACCAACTTCTCCTTATTTAGATACATCCTTGATTAAGTTGATTTCAATTATTATTTTTTCAATTGGTACCACTTTTGTTTTAGGATCAATGTATAAATTAGGGGTTGTTGGTACTTACCTTGGAGATCACTTTGGGTTCCTCTTTGAAGAAAGAATCACTTCTTTCCCATTCAATGTTGTTGACAATCCAATGTATGATGGCTCATTCCTTTGCTTTTTAGGAACAGCATTATTTTATGCAAAACCAGCCGGATTGTTTGCATCTGCGTTGGTCTACGCCATGTACCAAGTTGTTTTGTTGATTGAAGAACCTTTCACCGCAAAAATCTATAAAACACATGAATCTAAAAAATGCTTATAGATCCATGTATATGTGGCTACCACAAATGAAAATGATGGAGGAGACAAACTTTATAACATTTTCCGATTTTATAATTAAATCATTTATTTTCATTTTCTCAAACCCAAAAGTGTTAATGCAATAGAATCCTTTATTATCGTCAACTATTTTATTAACCCAAATACATTTGCCGTTAAACTCAATGGAACCAATTCCATTTGTCCATAATATTTTAAACGGTGATCCAACATTATTACCGAGGTTGAATTTCCAATTGATTAACTCATTCATTGGCCTTCTATAAATTGATCCGTTATCTGCAACGGCATTAAATAAGTCATAGAATTTTGGGTCTTCCGATTGGAGATCGATTAAATCAATGCTTAATGTGGCCATTTGAAATCTATCAATTACGCCATTAAATACAACATCTGAAAGCTTACTTGTGACATAATTTGTGATTGAATTATCAACAGCTGGAATGATAGGTAAATACCAATTGCATAATTCATAGGAAAGAATAAATAGTAAATATTTTTCCCTACTGAGCTCTTCTTCATTTTCAATAATTGGTCTCATGAATTCCAACAAAATGTTAAAAATACAATTAAATTCAAATCTTCTTAACCTGTATTTTTCTCTATTATAATAAATTGTCATTACTGTTTCCAATATTAGTATATCATATCCATTTTCATGTATTGATTTATTCATTATATCAATCATTGAACTAATATATTCTATTATTATATCTGGCAGGCCATAAACACAAATATTCAAAAATTGCATTAATTGATTTCTATTGAAATCATCAAATTTTAAATCAATGATTAAATATTTCACCAATTTTTTCCATTCAATTGAAGGGATTTTATCTTTAATTTCAATAAACCCATAAAGAGAATCTGCGATATATAGTTGAATTTCCCTTTTATTCAAGTCAGCAGGTATTTTAAACTTGAATTCGTAATTGAAATCTAATTGCTGTACCAAAATTTTGAAAATGTAACAAAGCTTTTCATCTTCATATTCATTTAAAATACCATTCAAAACTTGTAGTTTCAAATTTTTAATTAAATCAAAATAATAAATCCACTGATCACACTCATTCAATATGAAGATATAAAAATCCAGTAGTCTACTAAAATTTAACTTGCTTTTGATATGTTTACCACTAGCTTCCCTGAAAATTGGTTTTATCAATTTTGTAAAATTTTGGTCCTCAATAAAATTAATTCTTTTTAAATAAATCTTTCCTTTTGACAGCCTTAAGTTTGTTAAAATGGAAATACCATAGTGAAAAATCAACTTTTGATTTGGATTTTTACTTGATTTCATGGTAACTTTGTGTATTTCTTTAAGAACAAAATTAACATGGTCCGTGTCTGGCATTTTGATGCAGTATAATATCAAAATTTTCATTAAAAAAACTGAATTTATTTCATTAGCATTATTGATTCCTTCAACATAAGTGTTTATAACTGAATGAAAAGTTTGATCATCTAACTGAATCAACACATCTACAAATGAGATCAACAAATCATCATCCGATAATGGAAAGCCCAAATTCAGCACGCATGAGCAACATAATAAATCAGTATAAAAGTTCAGCGATGGCTCGTCTATTTTTAATTGAATACATGCCTTAAATGAATCACTAATAACCTTGAAAACATTTGATGGTGAGGTACAATAATATCTTTCAACTATAGATGTACAGTTTATTTTCCAATTTGCAATACCACAGACGCATAATTCATTTTTTGAATAATAACTTAGTAAATATTCAATATTATATGAAGTCAAGATTGAATGATTACTTGAAAAGTACTCAATCAATTCCTTTTGAAAAAAATTGTTCAATGGAAAATTTTGAAGTTTATTGAATAGCTTCAATAAAAGCTCTTGGTATGTATATGGCATTACTGTTTTTTCAGACCAATTCAAATCCCCGAGTAATTTCCAAAATATCGCTTTATCCAAAATCATTTTATAGTATTTCCTATCAGTATAGTTTGATTCAAGTAATTCTAGAATGAATTTCAATGTTTCAAGTTTGATTAAATGATTATCAGTATTTGCTGCAACTGTAAGAATATCCAAAAGAAACGTCAAATGATTCTTATAGTAATTTGTTACTGACAATCCAACTTCTTCATTTTCTTTTCCAAAGTATTTTAAGGTTAATGAAAGGTATCTTATGCAACCAATTTTTGTTAGATCACTTCTCCTGAATTTGTATTTCTCTATGTCCACGTCTCCTATTATTTTCAATAGCACTGTAAGTACGTTAAAGGGATCATTTGATAGCAAAGTGAGAATAATTGCTTTACAATTTTCTTGTAATCTATAGTCATCCAAACCATTTGCGTAGCCAAGGATTGTTGTCAATGTATACAACCTATCACTGAAAGTGAAGTTTTTCATCACTAGCTCATGAAATAAGAAAACACACGATTTAGCTAATAATTCATTATTACTATCAACAGTCTCAATCAATACGGAATCAACAATGTATGCGGTTTCATTTGAGGAAAATAGAATTGGATTTTTTTGTACTGAACTGGTTATCAATGATATTGCTATGATTGTTAAATCTTCCTGTTTGTAACCAATGATATATTTGAACAATTTCAAAATAAAATCATTCAACGGGTATTCTTTATAATATTCGAAAAGTTCAATTGAGTTATTGCATTTTAATAATTCATCCATACAGATCAAAATACATTCAATGTCTTTGTCAAATATTGTAAAATTGACATTGTCCACTATGGTACAGTAAAATTCTATCATATTAGCTAGTTTTAAATCTCCTAGTTTGATCACTTGTGAGAGATGTCTAAATGCCGCGTTTCTGATTCCATTAGCAATTTTTAGATCAACGTGGTCTTTAATTAAATGCCAGATCTCGATTCTTTCAGAAATCGGCAAATTTACCGTTTCTTGTGTCATAAAATTGATGCACTCAAGCTGTTCTTGATATGTACCATTATCCAGAATATTGATCAACTCTTCTTCTGATACCACAGATTTACCATCTTTGCAAGTAACCAATTTGCCAATATTTTGAATTGGAGACGTGATTCTCAACGCCTGAGAAAGAGATCGAAATATTCGTGGCACGCTATTTACTGAACCTCGCGGGATGGTTCCCTTGGGGCTCACTGACATCCCTCTGTACCCTCTTTTTGTGCTGAGATGAGTAAAAACGATGTGTAGCAAGAAAAAGTTTAAAATTTCCCAATTTGGAAAATGGGCACATTGTTCTATTCTGCGACACCAAGATTTGTGATAGATCCGATTAGAAAGTACAAGTTTTTTTGAAAAGGATAAATAGCAGACCGGCTAAGCGTCACATATGGGTCTATTATGTGCTACATTCTTTTGCTCTTCCAGTAATGAGTAACACTATTTTTGAACAATATCTCTTTGTCACCAACAAATTTATTGAGATCATGAGCCATTTTTCTGGCACACATTATATTGCAGGCAGCGGAGTAGCTCTCATTAGCTATATTGCAAAGTATTGTATAGAAAAGAAGAATGCCAATTTTTGTAGCAATTCAGAAGAAGTTATAAACCAAATGATGAAAAAGGATGACTTTTTCAATTTGATTGGAACACTTACAGGAATGTTTGGTATTTGGAGTGGAGTACAAACAGTGACAATATTAATTTTATTATATAATGAATATTTCCAAAGTAGAGATAAATCGATAGAAAATTTAGAAAGAGTAGTGGAATCAATGTTAATGGATTCCAATAGTGAGAATATTGAAATGTTGAAGATGGATTTCAACGACAAGGCTAGTTTGTTAAATGATAAATTCATGGCCAGAATAAATAGCATGGAGCTGAACTTTCGTAAAAGTGAAGAAAGTCTTAATAAGTATCAATCGAACATTCAAATGGAATACCAAAATATCAAATTGCTAATGAAAAAAGCACCAGAAATTCAAAATACCATGGCTAATCTGGACATTGATTTGGGTGAAATTAAATTGAAAATTAATCATCTTAATGGGGAAACAGACAAAATAACCAATTGCGTAGACAATGAGTTTCTTAAGGTAAATGAAAGACTTCAAGACTTCAAGTCAGATCTAAATTCCAGATTGGATCAAGAAGAAATCCAGCTTTTCAAATGTAATTCCATGCTGATGAATGCCAAAATTTTGTTTGAATCATCGCTAATAAGGTTTGAATGTGTTTTAAAACTGATTAATCCAAATGGTGATATTTCAGATTTGAATGAAGACAAAGAGAATATTATATCGGGTGATGCGTCTTCGAAGCTTGAAAAATTGCTTAAAGACTCCCTGACAATAATAGCTGCCATAAAATCAAAAGGACGCAGTTCTGCTGATATTGATTCTTTATCGGGGTTGGAAAGTGAATCTATTATAGAAACAAAATTGGGAGTACACGAAAATGCTTCAGCGTCAACACTACTTGATGTGTCTAAAAGGTTGGATATAATTGAGACTACAGTCAATATACAAGAAAGGTATATCCGACAGAATCTTGATAAAATGAGAAGTAATCAAGATGAAAAACTCACAGAATTCAAATCACATAGTGAAGAATGGGTCATTTCTTGGGTTTCAGTTATATATGGATTATTCAATTCTACTTTTATTGATTTGCAAAGTCAATTGTTGGGAAATTCGAATTTCAGCGGTTTAAATGATTTTATTGAAGCTATTTCTTTATTTGACAACGGTAATTTATCCTTACAAGAGTTTGTTTTTCATTGTAAGGAGACATGTTTAATGGTGATGAAAGAAGTTTCATTGTTGATTTTCGAATATTATTTGATTCATCGAAATGTTAATGACAACGGAGATTCCATCCTCACAATATGTCACAGCAAAATCGATTTTGAAGTTGATACTTTGGTTTCATTGTTTGAAGAGACATTGGCTCGCACTAAAATTGATGCCATGGAATATCCAAAATTGAAAATTGAAATTTCCGTATTAAAGTGCAAACTGAAAACAAATATGAAACAAAATGCCTTTACTTTCAATTCTTTGTTCAGACAAAATCTCCATGAATTTTACATTATTCATGATACAATAAAAAATTTGATGGATGAAGATTCAAGAAGACACACAATGAAAAATGAACAAAATCAAAATGATGTGATTGAGATCAGTGATAATTCTTTTGATTCGGAAATTTCTTTCCACAATTCAACCTTTTCTTCAGCTGATGCCAATACTTCTATCATGTCTGAAGATTCCTTTAGACCTTTTAATTTGGTTAAAAAATCATGAAATATATCCATATACTTTATAGTCCCAATAAACCTTTGTTGCTGAGCCAATATAGATTTTTCATCACATTCCTGCTTACATTTATTCTCTTTTCGAAGGTTGACACATTGATGGCAAAGAATATTGTCTTATTGAAGAATGAGACGACGCCAGTTGATCCATATAAAGAAAAAATCAGCGATAACTGTATGAATGCGATTTTTATTCCTCTTTTAACACACACTCATATTAATCATGAACCAATAATTGAATTTTTAACATGTTCCGAGTTTTTAAATGAGTACAAAGCGTTGATAATTACATCTCAAAGATGTATCGAATCACTTGATATTATTTTGGACAAGCTCAAGCGTTCAGGGTTTGATAAAATGCAACAACTTTTGCAAAAACCTGCATATACCGTTGGACCAGCAACATATAGCGTTTTGTCCAGTCTTGGATTCACAGACATTAGAGGAGGTGCTAATGCTGGTAATGGATCTATTTTGGCAGATTTGTTGATTAACGATTCATTGTTCCAAAGTGAGAATCAGGAAGATCGCAAGGTCTTATTCCTTACTGGTGAAATTAGAAAAGATATTGTTCCGAAGAAATTATTATCAAACGGATTTGCATTGAAGGAGCTGGTAGCTTACAGAACAGAAAACAGGGAAGACATAGTTGAGCGATATATGGACATCAACGCTAAGTTGTTCGAAGATCCCAACATTCAGGGCAATGAAAACTGGATTGTCTTTTTTAGTCCTCAGGGAACAGAAAAGATTGTTGAACATATTCAACATGAATCAATTGAATTCAAAATCGCAGTTATTGGACCTACTACTGAAGAGTATTTACTAGGTAAAGGATTAAAACCGCATGTCGTTTGTAAAAAACCAACTGCTGATTCCTTGTTGCATGAGATTAATTCGGTATAGATCGTTTATAGAAATATTTATTAATGAAATTGTGTGATAGTATTCAATTCGTTGACAACAGTGACCACTTCTGATTTGTTTTTGTAATCTAAATGTATTGATAATTTGTGACCAGCAGAGAGTCTAAGGTTCACATCTGGCAGTTCAATTTTACCTGTTTTGACCGGAATGAACATCAAATCAAAATTATAATCCTTCGAGAAACCTTTAACGCATTCTGTATCAACTTTTAAATCTTTGATACCGGCAACAATCCAATTTTGATCATCCTCAACAAAATCCACATTTATTGGAATTTCTTTAATCACAGTGGATGGATTAACTTCAAAATCATCAAATCGGACTTTCCGTTCAAAGTCTTCTTCAAAAGAAGCCATGGTTTTTTCTAGAACATTTGGCTTTACGTCACCAACATAGTTAATTGTTAACCGCATTTTGGCTTGGATTGGCTCGCCTACCAAATACTGAAGCGATCTATCATAATCATATTCCAAAGTCCCAATAATATCAATTACTGGCAGTTGAACGGGAATCCATAATTCTTGCTTTATTGAATTTCTTATCTTAACTAGTTTTTCCTTATGATCACTACCTTCAAAATATTCCAATGAACTTAGATGAGACTTAATCTCTTTTTGTAACTTTTCCCTGTCACTTTCCACAATATATTGCAACTTACTATCAAACTTGCTTATATCAAATTCGTTCGCACATATGATATTTGTCAAAGCATAATAATTGACTTTGAATTCAATTCCCTCCCATATTTCTTTGACAATCGAAGAATACTTTAGTAAATGTTGAGTGTCATCACCCTCCATGATTTTTTCAATAAAAGAGGAAGCCACAAACCTGACAATCTCACTCCACAAACAACTATATTCTATTTTGAGATCAAGTTTTTTATCCCTAAGGTCGGTGATTTTGAAAAAAAACGTTGATCCTTGATCCATAAATACAATGACATTCCGTGGAATCTTCCAATGTTCAATGGTACTTACCTCACCTTTTAGTGAAATATCACAAATGCATATAGGCAAAGAAGGTAATACAGAATTGATATTATAGTAAGTAATAAGAGATTGAAACTTCACTCTTTCGTCAGCAGATGCAGCCAATTTCAACTGAGTTGATAACTGCGAAGTTTGATATAGGATGAAAGATGTCTCGCTTTTAGTATTGTAAGTGAAAGAATAGTGCAGTGATAATTTTGTATTTGTAATATCAACAGGAAAAAAAAAGGGAAGCTTTAAACTTAGCAAGTTACCAGATTTAAACGCTTGATCTTTTGTCTTGAAAGTCAATTTATCTTCATCATCTGTAAAATCAAAATGAGCTTTAGTGTCCCCCATATGTAATTGATACGTAGATTCAGGTACAATTCTATCAGGTTCAACTTTGTAAAAGGTGAAAGTACAATCTGTTATTTCTGATTCTAAATCACCAAATTCAGCAGTGAATTCAAGTTCGTCTTTATGGAGCCATCTCATGGAAGGAACTGATATGTCAATGCTGGTATTTTTGATAATACGGTTCTCTGAAACAAACGACGGAATATGGTATAAAAATACTTTCAATGCTGTTTCGGTGGTGTATTTATGAGATATGATTATATCATTTTTGTATTTAGATCCAATAGTGGCAAAGACATTGGTAACATGATATAATCCTTTGACAAGAACAGAGCTGTTGACTGTGAAATTGCTTTTAAGGCCTAATTTGCCGCTATCATCAATTATGCAGCCGAAATATAAAACGGTATTAGTTTCATCTGCAGCCGATAACTCTATTGTAATTTCAGTAATTTTCATACCATTCACTGGAGATTCCAGAATAACATCCAATGCAAATGTATCCACAGCAGAACAATATAATGATGAAATGTCCGTTATTTTCAACAAAGATGGAATCTTCAAGGTAAGATTGGAATCAATTTGTTTATTTTCAAAAAACAGATCCAAGTATTCGTCTAATTTGGATTGTTCAAATAAAGATGGATTTAAAGATATCAACTTCATGTAAGATGCAATCAATTTTTCAATTAAAACTATATTGTCAGGTGAAGAAAATTCATTTAACACTTTTTGGTTTAAATGTTGGACGTAAACATCCAACAAAGGGAGTGCAATATTCTCCCAACCATCTTGCGAGAAATGTTGAAAAGCATCATATAAATACTTGAGAGTTTCGTCTCCAGAGTGAGAATCAATTTCCTTCGCATTGTAATGTAAAATCAGTGCAATTTCAGCCTCTAACGATGCAATGGTATGTTTACTTTCCCCAAACAATTGATATCTTTCTATTAAAGCCTTTGTTTCATCCAGTATGTTATTTGAAAATGAGTTGAATGATTCAAAAATTGACAAGAGAGAATCACTTTCAATTGTATATTGTTCGTCATTTAAAGGTATGTCAACTAAAGGCCCTTTCAATTGATAGCCTTCAAGATGGCCTAGTTTCAGTAATTCATTTCTTTTAAGAAACATTAGATTTGTAATTGCAGTATGTGCCTCCTTTTGGTAATTTGATGTTTGTTTGTCAGCTAATAACGATTCTACTATCGGGTTTTCAAAGAACTCATTGATTAACAACCAAGCAAACTCATTACGTTTTCCCACTGATTCGATTGAGTTTATCAAACTGAATATTAAATCAACTAGATTTTTGATGTTTGTTATCGTTTGAGAGGATGATAACGTCGGGTTCAGCAAAATGAATACTTGGTATTTGAAATAAGTCAACTTTTCTTCAAATTTAGTTTCGAAAGAACCTTTCATAGATGTCAGATTGAATAAAAGCTTCACGTTAGCTAAATCAAATTCTAAAAAACCATCTTCAAGTTTAATGTCATTGATGTTATTGAACAAGTCTTTATAGCATTTAGAAGCTTGATTGTACATCTCGAGTTCAGTAAAAACCCTTGCTCTATTCTTTTCATCATTAGCGTACAGGTCTAATTTATTCCAAATTGATTGTGACATTTTCAACTTGATACATTCTCTAATCAAATCCCATGCTGCCAACTTCTCTTCATTTGAAGAATAAATTGATTTAATTCTGAATATATTTAAATTCGGAAACTCTGCTTGTGTAAAGTCTTTTTTCAGTTTTGCCTCAATTGAAGTCTTCAAAAGTTTGTCTGTTGTCAACTTTGACTGAGTATGTTCAAAAAGTACAATAAAGAGTGGTATCGGTGGAGAAAGCTGATGTACTGTTTTTATCCATTGTTTAATAAGTGGCCTAACCGTTGATCGATAATCGTCCACATTTTGACATACTACAAACATAAACTTCAGATATGGTCTGGTATCAATAGAATCCGCTGGGGACTCTTCTATGAAGCTAAATGTAAGATTTTTGATCTGTAATGATGGTTCGTTAAACGGCGAATTAAATGACAGCTGCGGAACCTCAGTCCGTGAAACAAAGTCTTGCCTAAACCCCCCTTGAAAGACAGAAAGTGGGTCATAAAATCCAACCTTCAAACTGACATTGGTCATTTCTGGACCGTGTTCAATTATATAAAGAAATAGATGGAAATGATGTGGCGCATTAAAATTCTTAGATCCTCAAAAAGTTTTTATGTTATAGTTGTTACTGTTAGTTTCTTATTTAAAAGTGCATTTTTTCGTACTATAATCGGGAAAACCAGTGCACAGAAATGCCACAAGACAAAAGTCCCTACATGGATCAACAAGAACAAAAAAAAGTAGGGGATGAACATCATAAAGTGGGGAAAACGCGTGTTGTTGACGAAAGAAATGAGACTCTGGATGAGGACACCCAATATTATACTACAATGGCAACGAGAGCGAACATCAATGTGGCTCAATTGATTAAAGAACCCACAGATTCATATGAAAGAGCTCAATCGGAACTTCAATGGTACAAAGGGCTGAAGTCTCATTATTCCAATTATAAGAAAATGTCACAGCAAGAAGAACAAAGGTATTATGCTAGAATTGAAGCAGAAATTGAACGGAAGAAATCAAAAGAGAGAAGTTCCAAAGAACAAAAAGAGAAGGAATTGAAACTTGAGAGGTTTGTTAAATCCCTAACAAAGAAAAAAGCAATACCGGAAATGGATTCCTTTGTAGATATCAGTAGCGTTGATGATTCAAATAATGAAAAAGATGTCGAAATGGAGGAAGAAATAGAAGAAGCTGTAGAAGGAAAACAACAAATAAATATGGATAATGATCAATCAGTTGAGATTATTGATTTGGATAGTGAAAGTGATAACGATATTGAAATGCAAGACGACGGACAAGAAAATAACAATATGTACAATAAGATTAATGAAATTTATGAAGAAAGTGAAGAGGAAATTGACGATGATGATGATAATGATGCTGGTTTATTTGTTCAAGATGATATTGATGAATATTTAACTGAAAGATTTGATGAACATGCAGATGAAGTATTTGAGGATGATATGGAAGAGGTTATATCAGATGATGACGAAGTTGAAGTAATCGAAATTCAAGATGAACAATCAGAGGCTGACGAGGAAGAAGAAGAAGAAGAAGAAGAAGAAGAAGAAGAAGAAGAAGAAGAAGAAGAAG